>CAKAOJ020000412.1:300000-817500 GCA_916701645.2 Sebastolobus alascanus
CTTTTTATACCGCTTTACCTCTGACTTGTATATTGTGTTCCTGCAGTATTGTTTCTGTCCGCCTCATGATGCTCGACAATCTCTTTTCTCTCCTTCTGTCTCGAGCCTTTTCATCTCAGCGTTGCCATCTGCTTTGGCAAGAAGGTCTAAATAATGGATTCATTATAAAGGAAGCTACTGTCGGTGAAGGTGATAACTTTGACCGAGAGTTGAGGTCATGTTTTATGTATTTTACGCGCCTTAGTCTGTGTGTCTAAGTCTCTGTGTCATCTTTGTTTTACCTGGCTGTAAGACCAATGTCCCCTCTGGGACAATAAATTTAAAGTTGAAGTTGAAAACTGTTATTTCATCTATTCAATAAGTCAGGAAATGTGCATCCTCTGCTCCGCTGACAGGTGAAGGCCCGCAGGGAGCCAGAGATGATTAAAGGTGGTTGTAGATCTAATCCTAGACTCTCAATAATTCAGAAGGGAATATAGGCGAGGTAGTCTCATTTAGGTGCAGCACACACTTCTACACTGTCAAGCATGTTCAAACATTTAAGAGCTCCATTTCAAAATGAGGATACCAGCCATTTAAAAAAGAGACACCTTTCTCTTAGATAAGGTTGTAGGTTAAAGGGACTGTTTGTAAGATGTAACACGTATTAATCATAGCGGGTCGGTGTCCCATACGCGCTCTCGCGTGGCTTCGCTGTTCAGACTTAGACTCCAACACAAACTACACGGAAGCACCAAAACCACAAAGTTATATCTAGTGAAGCCCGTCTTGCAAAACAGTGTTAACTCTTCCTGCTTCAGCCTCCTAACCGCGGTCAGAAGACACAGCGGAGACCGTTTGGTCTCCAGGGCCGGAGTCTCTGCTGTACTCTGCTCCTCTGCCTGCCTTCACTCACACATCGCGCTCGTTCTCACTCGCTCCACCTCTCACGTGCATGCACGCACACTACACACTGCAAAAGAGTTAGCTGCGCCCATAGCAACGGTCTGTTATACAGAAATTACAGAACGCTGTGATTGACCAATCAGAATCGAGTATTCAACACAGCCGTGTAATAATGAATTACATATATTTGAAAAAATCACAACTATTTTTGCAATTTTCACTTGCTCCGGCAATTTTATTGCAAAATTACACGTAAAAACAAGCAATTCTTTAGAAAAGCTGCGTCATGTGGACAGTAGCCTTCGTTGTTTTCTAGTCACGTTAACTTTGTTTATTTTGTCATAATGATATCATCTTTATGCTAACCAGCCTTTTATGTGCCCTTTGACTTTAAATAGATTTCTGAATGCACAGCATGTAGAAGGCAAAAATAATTATGTAAATCAATGCTAACCTTCCCTTTACTAATTAAGATACATGATATTAACATGCATGCACACCGTCCTCACTGCAGGTCCTGCCTCAGGCCTGCGTATCATAAAATCAATGTTTATTCACAGTGAAAGTTAGTACGTGACCTGCATGTTTCTAAACTCGTTCCGGAGACCCTCGCAGCTTTCTAATATGCTATCCATTATTGTATAACAGCCTCATTACGCACGTTTCCTTGTTTGTGACAAGCGGACAGAGAAAATCTTGTTTAATATTCTGTTGTGAGAGAAAACTAACTGATTAATGTTGTCACTGATGCAGTCAGTAAATTAAATTCTAAGCATCTTTAGCAATTATCATTGTCTCCAGTCTTTGGTTCTTGTTCAGAGACTATAATGCAATAGTCAGGCCACGAGCGATGAAGACGTGTTAATGCTGCACTGAAAGTGATGAAAATGAATTTGCATAGTCTCGACAGAAAGGTGGGAGATGGAGAGAGAAGGAGAAAGAGACAAATGAGGAAATAATTCGTTATGAAGAACCATATTCTGGAGGTACATGTACGGTGTAGAGCGTCTTGTCTCTGTAAGCATATTCATGAACGAGGTGTTATTCACATGATAAATCTGCCTTCACCTCTCATACCACAGCACAGTGAAACTGAACTCTACTGGAACTGACACTACAGTTTATCATAGAATATTAAGCAGATCAGGTAAATTGAACTTGATTTCATTCATTTTCTCGTCCCCGGGTCGACAGGCCGACATTAGTCTGGAGTCCTGATCCCTGGTACTTATTTTACCTCTATAAATATATACATACATTTGCATAATGCAGCATATTTATCCACTCCCATGTTGATAAGAGTATTAAATACTTGACAAATCTCCCTTTAATCTACATTTTGAACAGATAACAAATGTGTGATTAATTTGTGATTAATCACGATTAACTACGGACAATCATGCGATTAATTGCGATGAAATATTTGAATCGATTGACAGTCCAACGGGGAAGATGATTTGTAGGAGAGCAGGCTGCTCGGTGTGAGAGCAGGATTTGGTGATTGGAGTTAAGTGTCTGATGAATGAGTGAATATAATTTGATTGACTCTGGGTAAGCGTGTTTGTTAGCTAAGGCCACACCCAGAAGCTAAAGGAAGAATAATGCCCATGCAGTCCCTTCAACATCGAAGGAAAGAGCAAATCAATAAGAAATGAATAAAAAGAGCAGATGAACATGGCCAGTCTCTCATGAACAGAACAGATTTTGAAGTGTAAATCCGACTCCTTTCTTCCTCCCTTAAACTCTTCAGTCCTGTGAACAAATCACGGATCTTTCTGTCTCTTCACTGCTTTTGTTCCCTCATCTTGCACTTTCCAGGCGCACTTGGCACTTCAGCGTTTTTGGGACACCAGACATCAGAGGGAATCCATGACAGCAGCTTCTGAGCTGATGGGGTTTATCTAGAGCAGCTAGCAGAAGAAAAACAAGCACAATTGTAATTCAATTATTACCCTGCCTCAGTGTGTGTACTGGTTGTCAGCTAATGATGGCAGGAAGGAAGCAGATGGTCACCAAATGTCACTCTTCTCTAAAGCTATGAGCCTTGATGTTTTAAATGCTGACACTGGAAAGGTCTAACAGACTGTTTCTATATATTGTGTCAAATTCAGCATTCGTATATCAGAATTAATGCTCTTACACAGTGGGAGCCACAATGAGCCGGGAAAATAGTCTATTGTCTCTGAAATCAGACCAGCACTTGGAAAACCTGTAGCTATGGAGGACGAAACCTGTCAAAATAGAAAAATAAACCAATAAATAAATAAATAAATATGTCATTGAATGTAGCAAAAATAATATAAAAAATAAATGTAGCCATTAATTAATTGTTTTTTTCCATTTGCATTTCACCCCTTATTTATTTTCCCAAACTTCTTTATTACTGTGTTCTTTTCCTTATACAAATAAAGTGAATTAATACAAAGATAAATAAATAAAGAATCAAATTAAAACAGAAATATCAATTTATGTCACATTTTATCAATTTAATTTATCTTTTTCAGCCAGGCTATGACAATATTAATTATGTATTATGTATATTATGTAATATTTCTTTACTCCTCTATGACAGTAAACTGACTATCTTTGAGTTGTGGACAAAACAAGACATTTGAGGACGTCATCTTGGGCTTTGGGAAACACTGATTGACATTTTTGACCAAATTTATGACATTTTATAGACCAACAGATTAATCGACAATGAAAATAATTGTTATTTGCAGCCGTAGACATAAGCAGTGGGCCTTGTGAAGATTTCTGTGGGGTTATAATCACCACGACTCCACACCAACCCTCTTAACACTGAGCGTGCTCATACAGCCGATGGCCTCGGTCTTGTAAATTGACTCGTTTGTGGTTGTGGATTGTGGGAATTGAAATGCTCTGGTGGCCTGAGCTCATAATGGATGTTGCAGCTGGTTTTTAAAATGGACGTGTTACGACTAAAACAAGAGAGAAGAAACCCTCTTTTCTTTTCCTCCTCTTTAAATGAGAATCAATCCCTTTATACTGTGTGGTAGTGAGCTGGTGATGGACTGTTCTGGTGCAGTTAGGACGTAACGGTGTGCCAGCACTAAAGCAGACCCTGCTGCTCAGTATGTGCACGAAATGACCTGCTCTTCCTTCCATCAATCTTTTTATAATCGTGGAACTCAGCACAGAGTGGGCACCATCAGCAATGTACCGAGAATGAGAAATATGTTCTGACCTCTAATGCATCACAATCCTCAATTATCCAACCATTGAATGTCCCTTTAACAAATCTATTTCTTCCATCTCTCTCCGCCTCCCTTGTTAAATGCATGCATGACAGCTCCTGCACTGGCTCAGTAATGTACTGGAACTAAAAGGTTCAGTCTGTTGAGGTTTGAGGTCTGCATACAGGGAGTACTGCAGTACTGATGGACCAGTCAGTCAGTGGTTTGGTCTTCACACGCTGAGTAATGAGGCTAAGATGAGACCAGTGGGCTACCTCCGGTTCTGAAAAGTGAAGCCAATGTTGAGGTGCCTTAAACTTGCATTCTTTCTAATGGCCAGCAGGGGGCGACAGAACTGTTATCATGAACGTAAACAGTGAACATGGCTAATGTTAGTACTCACAGCTGTCAAGCTAGCAGCTTATGGAAGACTCCGGTGACGCTGAATGAGTGCACGGGCAGAGCATTCGATTTATTGAGTGCTGTCGGGATGTAAAGAGAATTTCAATAAGAAAGGTTTCTAAAATACATTATCTACCACATCTCTAACACCTAATAAGTGTGACATTTCTAGACTGACGCTTGTCATCGGACAGCCAAAGAGGCTATTAATTGCTCACACCTGTGAAAATAATATAAAAAACAACTAAATTGTATAATTTTTTCTCCAAATGGAGTATATTTTATTATAATAATGAAATATGATCAAATAAAACTAATAGATAATAACAAATAAGATAAAAAAAAATGTAAATAAGATAACAAAAAAGAAAAAATGCGTTGATTTTGTAACTAAAACATTGAAATCATTGTCAAACAAACATAATTTGGAGTGTTGTTTTAGTCACGTTAAGGCCTCGTCTTTTAGAAACTATTCAGAAAAAAGACCACCACAGCATTTAATGAAGTTTTTAAAGGCAGTGTTTTAACACACAGCTCAGCCGAACCTGGTACCGGGTCCGTCGGTAAAAGAGGTTAATTAATTGGTCCAGTTCTGTGGTGTATTGAATAGAGAGATAGGTTCAGGTGAGGTGTGTCTCAGACATTATAAGTGCATTCTTCAACATAATACATTTTACAGAGGAGTGCACAGTGTGCAGACTTCTGCCTACTTTGTTGACTCCTCTGTCTCAAAAACAAAACGTGGCCCAGATACAGAGTCTCCAAGTTCAGGAGTATTTGAGTCTTGAATACAGTGCTTAATGAGTTCTGAATACCTTTCCAGTATAAACTCAGTTTGGGACAGTCCCAGAATAAATGTAAATGATTTGCCTCCATTGAGCCATATTGTCTCCAACACGTCAAGCTTGTGTTCTTTTATTTTTCCTGGTGTGGGGTCTTAAAATATCTTTCCATCAGTGTTCTCTCCAATTAGTTGAGTTAGAGGAGGACCACTGAAAACTGCAAATTTCCCCCCAAACCTCCTCAGACAGCCCTATTCCTGCTTCTTTTTCCCACTTTTCTTTAATGTACAAGGTGTTTTCAACATAAAAGAGAGCATTGTACAATCTAGAGATAGATTTGTTCGGTATTGAATTCTATAAAACTGTGTATAAACCTGTGTGTGCAGATGTGTGTGCAGATGTAAAATCACTACAAGACACCCAATTCACACACACGAGAGGACTAGTGACTTCCATCACATTAACATGAACAAAATAACTTGTTAAAAGTGTTGCATTATAATGAGAACATTGCATCGCATCACTTCCCCTCAAATTATTAGAGTGCAATTTGGGAATTGACATCCAGACACACTTTTTCACTCCCTGTCGAAGCAGTGAAAATTCTCCGTCCATCACCCAGTGATATATCCATATTTCTAGTCTGACGCTTGCTGTGGGCTGTAAGCCACTCTCCAGAACCCCCCCCCCCCACAGCCCCGTCATTTTGAATTTAGGTCTTTTCTTTTTGTCTTCAGGCTCCCGTTGCATCAGAAAAGTCTCAAGCTGCAACCTAACTGAACTGATTAAACGACTTCTCTAGTGTGTGGAGAGAACATCAGAATCTCCCTTTAACAGTGTCCATGTCTCACTCCAGGTATCCATCTATGCCCCCCCCATCTCTGTCTCCCCTTTACTGTTTCTTTAACAGCAGTGCGAGTGTGCACCCATAGGCGTAGTGATTTTCTGAATGACAAGTAGCAATATGTTTTAACGCCGCTCCGTCGTCCTCGTGGCGATGGCCTCGTTAACGTCGTGGTTCCCTTATAGCGTTGTTGGGTTTAAATCTGAAATATTGCCAACAAGGTTGTTGTTTGGAGAGCAGCAGAGGTGGAGGAGAGAAGGTTTCTCTTTATGTATTTGTGTGTGTGTGATTGTGTATGTATTAACACTGCAACTGTATATTACTGCCTGGGAAGCAACACAGCCTCTTGTTTACTCTCCAGTCGGAGCGATTTAATGTGACAGGATGTGTGTGTGTGTGTGTGTGTGTGTGTGTGTGTGTGTGTGTGTGTGTGTGTGTGTGTGTGTGTGTGTGTGCGCGCGCATCTAAATATGCGTGACTGGTTTGGTGTCCTGATATTGGCTCATACCTGCGTCTCTTGTTTACTGTTGCACACTGGTGATATTAGTTGTCCTGTAAAAGTGTGTGTGTGTGTGTGTGTGTGTGTGTGTGTGTGTGTGTGTGTGTGTGTGTGTGTATGTGTGTGGATGCTGCCAGAATAATAACAAGACAAGGCAGACACAAAGTGTGGTCGACAGATAAAGAAAAACAAAACAAAAACACATCAGATGCACTAACTCTCTTTCTTCCTTGTTGACCTCTCCATTTTCATGATCCCACACACACACACACACACACACACACACACACACACACACACACACACACACACACAGACTGCAATAACATAATAACATGAGTTATGGTTGGTTGCACTCTCGAGCCCTGCACCAGTCGGCTGCTGCCCAGTATGTGTATTTAATCTACAGTATATGAGGTACTGAGGTTGATGGTATGTTACACACAGGCAGGACAACTATATTACATACCTATATTTACCATAGAAATAGAATATAGGAGTAGAAAGGACATTCCCATTCAAATCAACGTAGCAGGATGGTCAGAGCGGTGGCCATTTTTATGTGTAACATTGCCATAGCGACCGTTGTAGCAAAACTGAAGCGACTCAAAGAGCGAATATTGATAAGAACATGCTGAAAATCAAACATTTATAATGTATTAATTTAGATATTTTCCAAAGTTAGAGTCCCTAGAAGTGTATGATTAGACTTTTTCCCTTCATGGTCTAGTGTTAAAAAAGTTAACAAAAATCATCGCAATAAATCGTGTTATCGAATCACAATACTTGAAAATCGCAATATATATCGAATCGGCACCAAAGTATCGTGAATCAAATTGGGAAATAAGCATATTGTCCCAGCCCTAAAAAATCAGGTGTGTCAGATTTAGAAGGCTACAGCTGTTATTTCAGTGTCTTATTTAATAACGTTTATAAGTATTGGATCCGATTCAGATTGGGACATCCCTTCTATATTCTGCCTTGGCCACTAGTTTTAACATGGAGGTAATAATGGTTCTATCGCTCATCTCCTCCCAAAGATGTTCCTCAGTCTTCATCCAGCCACCAACAAACTGTTGAAAGCTGAAGGCTGCAGCTGCCTTCTGGTCAAACCTGTGATGTGACAGTGAGAAGTGAGAACACACTCTTCTCTCTCTTTCTCATCATGGAGCTTTCTTTTTTATCTGGCGTCTTCAGCTCTGGGTGCACTTCTGACCTCTTTTACTCCTTTCTCTTTCTCTGTCACCATCCGTCTCTCTCACACATGCGTACACGTTCTTCTTTCATTTGTGCACACCGATCAATAATCCAATCTACACCGCCTTGTACTGTGAAGACAGAAGTTCTCATCACTATCTGAGGCACGTCTCAGTAAGAGGAAAGCCAGACAGACAAACAGAGAGGTAGTTATCAGACAGACAGGGAGACAGACAGGTTGGTGAATTAACTACCGAAGCCTTGGTGAGCCGTCACCTCGTCACCTCGTCACCTCGTCACCTCGTCAGCGCCCCGCAGCCCGCCGAGACGTTCAAATTCCCACGCTTTCTAAGGCTGGATGCTCTCTGTACTAACATTTAATTTACCCAGGCAGGTTCTCCGTTAAACTTATATTTTATTTACCAAGAGAAGTAAGGAACGCACAACGATGGCTGCTGGAATAACAGACGTTTTATAGGTTTTTAGAGGATTAAAGCTTTTTTGAAGTGGGGTTGTATGAGGTACTGATCCATAGTCAGTGTATTACCTACAGTACCTCCCTGTTTGTACTTTGTCGCTCTTTATACTACTATTACTATTACTATTACTACTTGGCCGGGTTTATAAAGCCAAATAGCCAGTGTCAGGAATGAAATCTCAGAATGCCCCAAAAAACTGTGATCGAGGGGCAAAAATTGCCCCCAAGATTTCGAAATAGTCATTTTCAATTGTCAATTGATTTTAATTGCAATTAATCGCATGATTGTCCATAGTTAATCACAATTAATCACACATTTTGTATCTGTTCAAAATGTACCTTAAAGGGAGATTTGTCAGGTTTTTAATACTTTTATCAACATGGGAGTGGGCAAATATGCTGCTTTATGCAAATGTATGTATATATTTATTATTGGAAATCAATTACAAAACAATGACTGATATTGTCCAGAAACCCTCACAGGTACTGCATTTAGCATAAAAAATATGCTCCAATCATAACATGGCAAACTCAAGAAATTATCAAACTTGTTCTGTTTGCTATACAGTACGTACTGTACTTCACTGTGTTCAGGGTATCCACTTATTAGATGTCTTTAACTGTTTCAGGGCAGCTGAACCCCCCGAAGACCCCCCACGACCCCATGACTTTGGTCTGGGTAAGTAAACTGCATTTGTGCATTTTTTGTGTGAGAGTAAATGGTGCAAACACACACACACACACTAAGTTGTAATGAGCAGTTGGTTTATGCATGAACAAAATGTTTCATGGGGAGAGATCCAGCCACACACACACACACACACACACACACACACACACACACACACACACACACACACACACACACACACACACACACACACACACACACACACTTAACAAGTCTCAGTGAGGGAGTCACGAAGAGGCTGCTTTGTTACTGAAGCCAGCTCGCTCTCTCCTCTGGTTTCCCTCTCTCTCTCTCTGAATACTAAACATCTCACTGTTGTTATCCACTGCCAGGAAACCAACGACTGCTCTGTGTGTGTGTGTGTGAGTGTGTGTGTGTGTGTGTGTGTGTGTGTGTGTGTGTGTGTGCTCCCTAAGTTCTTGTATAGTTCCATATATAAATGTTTGTGTGTCAGCGACTGTGTATTTCTATGACTGCAGTTTCCTGTATGTAGTGTTTGAGTTTGTGCTGTGAATACATGAGTGTGTGTTGTTGGCGGCCACTCCATCAGAGTACTCAGCGAGCCGGTGTGCGTGTGTGTGTGTGTGTGTGTGTGTGTGTGTGTGTGTGTGTGTGTGTGTGTGTGTGTGTGTGTGTGTGTGTGTGTGTGTGTGTGTGTGTGTGTGTGTGTGTGTCTCCCCTCAGGGCTTCATGTAATATAGCAGCATGTAATGGGAGAGCAGGGACTTGTTGCCAGTGACAAACAGGCTATTACCTTCTACCTTTGTGGCATTTGTCTGTTTCAAACTTGCCCCTTTTCTCTCTCCATCCTTGTTTTCGTTGTTCGCTCTTTCTCAATTTCTTCCTTCTGTTTCTACTTCTTCTGTTTTGCTTGTTGTCTCTGTTTGCTTTCATTTCACGATCAGCCTTCAAGGATATATATTTGAGTTACTGTGGAAAATAATTTCTTGCAAAAAATCATATTAATATGTGATGGGGGTCGGCGGTATATCGGTTCCATCACCGTCACGTTCAGCCACGACATGGATTTTGCAATACCGTCATTACTGTGATAAACACAGACACACACACGCATACTTGAGGTGGGAAAAAAAATGGATTCACCTATGTATCATGATTTATTTATTTTTTTACGATTTTGAAATCGATATATTTGCTTCATTTGAGTCTATGCGGAGGTAGGAGGAAGGAACCGCTTTATTGTTGTAGTCTGAGTAACGTGACGTCATATCCGTTCCGTATCCGTCAACCAAAACAAACTGCAGCGATAATCTTATCATTATAATCTTAGACTAAAAGATAATGGTGTCTGGAACCGAGATGCACTAGAGAAAGTGTTGGTTCCTTGTGGGAAAGTATCTGAACGTTGGAAACAATGGAGTAAGAAATTGGTGGAAACCACCTAAAACTCGGAAACATTGGTATCCACTGTAGCTAATTAGTCATTTTAAAAAGGAATAATGATAGGAGGGCATCGTGTAAGCCTCAGAAAAAGTGGGACTTGTGCTAAAACATAAAAGCCAGGGCACCATTGAGGTGTTCTGATCTCGAGACCAGCTCTCTGTTTGATCCACAGTAAATCTATTCATATCAAATTCTGGAGTCTGTCCTGTTTTTAAAAGTTTGTCCTTATTAAAGTTCTTGATAAGTGTGGCTGAGGACATGAAACCATCTGGCCTGGTTGAAGATTTTCTCCCACATTACGCAAAGTAACTTTGCAAGTGCTGCATTCCCAAAATTACAACAATTTTGCAAAGTTTGATGCCCACAAAATCTGCAAAGTGACCTCTGTAAACTCCTCTCACCACACTCATGTTTGCGGTACCAGCCGGTCTGTATCTTGTGCCAAATAAGGAAAGCAAAAGGAATGGAGAGAAAAAAAAAGATCTAATCTTCCTCTACACAGAGTGCTATAATATTCATATCTATGTTTTCATTAGTGTATAATCACCTGAAACTAAGGGTGCTTTCACATCAGGGACCCGGATCCGATTACACTTGACCCCAAAGTCCAGTTTGTTTTATTAGTAAGAACGCTCCGTACCGTACTCGGGCTCGGTACGTCGATCCGTACTAGAGTCCACTTGAAAAGGTGGTTTGGAGTACGGTTCATGTGTACTCGCGTACGGTTCGCATCAGGTGTGAAATCCAACCGTACCGAAACACGGAAGTGGACCGCTGTTTAACGCGAGTAAAGTTTTAAAAGGGCAGGCTTCAGCTTGCGCCATGAAGCAGGAAGGCAGGCGAGAGGGTCCCTAAAATATAAACAATAGTAGGTAATGGGGTCGATGTTTGTTATTTTATTTAGCTAAGTTAATGGTCTACCTCGAACGAGAACGAGAGAAGCTCAGCGGGCAGACAGAGAGAGACAGCGGGGGAGAAACAGCACGTAGAGTTGACATATTTTCACTCAGGATGCATGTTAATGCCACGTCTGACCGGGACCTTTTGTTTCTTCCGTCCTTTGTCTCTTCTTTCTTTCTCTTCCTGTTCCCGCCTCCCTCTCTTTTATCTTTCATACCTTAGTTCGGCCTTTTTCTCTCCCTGATTACAGAACCGTTGCCCTTCGATCATAAATCTCTGTCCTCCTTCCTGTCCTTCATCCCTAAGATTTAATGTTCAGTCAATAAAATGAGTTATATTGTCACTGGTTAGAGGACTAACCTGTAATGAGGTGGGCAGCCGTCCAATGGGACGACATGCTATTAGAATAATCCCCCCACCATCACAATGATTAAAGCCATTTATTCTCTTCTCTCTTCATATTTGCCCAAAGTGATCATTTTTATGGCCGGCTGAATTACCTCCTCCTCTTCATTTTCACTTTATTACTCTCGTTGTTTCACATTTTATGACACGTAATTGCCTCGGAGCAACGTCTCTTAGAATGTATCTCGTCTGGTGGAAATGTCTGTACTGTGTGTTTGTTAGTCATGGCAGAATAAACTCTTCTGTGGCTGCCAATAGATGAAAAAATGATTTTGCGGCCAGCCAACCCATCCTATCATATAAAAGCTGCTGTTTGAACAACAGGTCTAACATTATCATGATTATCATCATCATCATACATAAGTTGACAGACAGCTGAGGTGTAAACTAGGGCTGTTAATCGCGATTAATCGCAATTAATTTGCACGTCTGTTCAAAATGTACCTTAAAGGTTGATTTGTCAAGTATTTAATACTCTTATCAACATGGGAGTGGGCAAATATGCTGCTTTATGCAAATGTATGTATATATTTATTATTGGAAATCAATTAACAACACAAAACAATGACAGATATTGTCCAGAAACCCTCACAGGTACTGCATTTAGCATAAAACAATAAGCTCAAATCATAACATGGCAAACTGCAGCCCAACAGGCAACAACAGCTGTCAGTGTGTCAGTGTGCTGACTTGACTATGACTTGCCCTAAACTGCATGTGATTATCATAAAGTGGGCATGTCTGTAAAGGGGAGACTCGTGGGTACCCATACAACCCATTTACATTCACATATCTTGAGGTCAGAGGTCAAGGGACCCCTTTGAAAATAGCCATGACAGTTTTTACTCGCCAAAACTTGCGTTAATTTTGGAGCGTTATTTAACCTCCTTCACGATAAGCTAGTATGACATGGTTGGTGCCAGCGGATTCTTTAGTTTCATATGTTGCCAGTATCTTGCTAGCTTTAGAACTGAGCCCACTACAACCTAAAAAAGTTGCGTTAATGCGTTAAAATGGAATTCGCGTTAACGCGTTATTATCACGTTAACTTTGACGGCCCTACTAAAAACATTTGTGCTATTTTGTGCAAACAGGAAATATATCTTTAAACACAAACAGCATTCATGCTCAGTGCTCCTGCGTCACTACCTGCCTTCTTCCACACACATCTTCCTTTAATCATCCAAGCATTGTTTGCCAGAGGCTTTCATATTTCCCCTTTGCCTCTCGTCCTTCTGTTTGTAGAATACAGATCGTTGAGCCGGGGGGGATTTGAACCCATAACCTCGTTACCCCCAGGGACAAAACACTGTCGCTTTTATACTACTGAATGTTTTTATAATCCAATCCATCACTTTCACTGAACAACACAGACGGATGCATACCAGTAGCTTTGGGTTACTGGTTGAAAATGATGAAGCATAATCAATAACTCTCCATTAGAAAGATCTAACATTCCTCCTATGTGTGAAAAAGACATAAAATCAATGCGTCTAGCTCGTATTACTGACATGTCAGTCACAGCTCTTTGTATTGGATTTCTGTCTTGGCAAAATTCTTCTTTATGTCCAGTACGGCAGCATGTGTTCCCCCTTTTTAAGTCAGGTTTATGTAAAAAATACACCCATAAAAATGAATTGAAAGTTGATCTGTTTATAGACCACATGATAGCAGAGAGTAGAGAGGTGGGAGGGGGGAGACGAGGGATGATGTGCAATAATGGTCTTCAAAAGGGACCACATGTAAGGGATAATGTACCCGAGCCAGTCAGTGTTGTGAAATAAACCCCGACATATGCAGTCTATGGTCCCAACACACAATTAGGAATAAGATGACTAAAATGGAGTAATGGTGCAGCACCATCCTAACCCAGACACAAACAATGCAATCAAACTGTTGAAATTGAATATATTTAGGGCTTTCAAAGTTAACACGATAATAACGCGTTAACGCAAATTTGTTTTAACGCCACTAATTTCTTTAACGCATTAATGCAACTTGCGATTCTTAGTTTGTAGATCGCTCGTGAAGGAGGTTAAATAACGCTCCAAACTTTGTCAAGGGAAAACTGTTATGGTCATTTTCAAAGGGCTCCCTTGACCTCTGACCTCCAGATATGTGAATGAAAATGGGTTCTATGGGTACCCACGAGTCTCGATTAATCGCGATTAACTATGGCAAACGTGTGATAAATCGTGATTAAATATTTTAATCGATTGACAGCCCTAGAAATATTATAATCAAATTAGGATAAATCTATAAAAGAAATATCAGCGCATACAGATTTGAGCCCATTTAGTTTGATTTTTAAAGTTTAAAGTCAGTGACTCACTTGACTGTGTAATGATTGTTGAACGCTTCATTGTCTCGTTGAGGAATATCTGAAAGGGCTCATCAACTCTCACAGCTTGACCAACTTCAACGTCTTATTTCAAGCTGTGTACATCGGGCCGACATCAGCGTGTGTGTAGTTTGTGTCACAGTGTGAATCATCTCGCGTCTGCACAAAGGTTACTTTTGTGTGTGTCGTCTCTAATGGCTTCTGCCTGGATACAGTGGTGGCGGGGTGGGGGGGGGAAGTGTGTGGGTGGTGGGTCGTAATTGGCTTTCTGAGAGGAGACCAAAGGGGAGTTGAAGGTGTGTGTGTGTGTGTGTGTGTGTGTGTGTGTGTGTGTGTGTGTGTGAGTGTGTGTGTGTGTGTGTGTGTGTGGAGACACAGTGATCCATAACGAGGATATAATTGATGATGACTTGAAGCGGACTTGACTCAAGTGTCTGAATGTGTGTGTGTTTGTTTAAAAGGACATATTTTCCTCCCTCCATTCTTTCCTCTCACACACACACACACACACACACACACACACACACACACACACACCCACACACACACACACAAACACACACATGAGTTTGTTTTAGACTTCCCCTCACTTAACACATCCTAATAAGGTCAGGGAAGAGCAGAGATGGAACGATATGTTTGTCTTTATCACCACTTAGCCTCGTAACCTCTTCAAACACACACACACACACACACACACGCACACGCACACACACACACACACACACGCACACGCACACACACACACACACACGCACACACACACACACACAGTGGCGTCTAGAAGGTAACCCACAAGTTGGGAAAGGAACGCTCACGAGATGGTTAGATGGTGAGGAGCTTCGCCTCGCTGCTCCGCCGGTCCCCGCTGGGAGCCGACACCGTCACCACGCTGCTGGAGGCCCAGGCCGTATTGCTGGGAGGCCCGGTAGAACCAGAACCGGGACTGAGCGGGGCAGACTGTCAGACTCTGCTTCAGTAAAAGGAGAAGTTTTCTAAAGGGACTCTCGTCTGTAGGGACCGCCAAAATTAACACAGAATGAAAGCTCCTCGTAGTAACTTTAAGATAATAAAAAATAACTTGATTCATGACTTCCTTCCATTACTGGAACCTTAATCTAAGCATTCAAATTACCCGTTAAACATGTTAAACAGAACTTCCTACAAGTGTAGAGCTACAGGATTACTGAAGGCTGCCTGCCTAATAACCCTAAAGAAATATACATACATTTACATACTGTTAAGCATCATATTTGCCCACTCCCATGTTGATAAGAGCATTACATGGTTAATTAAAGGTACATTTTGAACAGATAAAAAATGTGCGATTCATTTGCGATTAAATATTTGAATGGATTGACAGCCCTAGTAAAATCATACAATCTGGATATGAGACGCGTTTTAATGCCAGGTGTAAAGGTGGTCAAACAGCTTCTGATACTCATTGTGTTCACTGTGAGACTGCAGGTGAATTTAAAGCATTATATTGATGAAACCTCCTTAGTTCCCTCCGTCCTTCCACTCCTCTATATTTCTCTCACTACTGGTAGTTTGATTATTATCCCTGCCATCCGTTTCTCTCTCAACGGTCCCTCCCATTTCATTTTATTTCCCACAGTCCCAACTCTCCTCCTCCTTCCTCCCTTCTCTCCCTTCGTGTGACTATCGCCGTCTTTGTCTGTCTCTCTCTCTCTTCATCTAATCCCTTCTTACTTCTTATTCAGATGCGTTTCTATCACCTATTTTTATCTCCTCTTATTTTCTTTTTCTTTCACTCCCCCACAATTTCACATATTTTCTTTCTTCCCTTCCTCTATTACTCTTCAGTGTTTTATGACCCCTCCTCCTCTCTCTCTCTCTCTCTCTCTCTCTCTCTCTCTCCCTCTCCCTCTCCCTTTCCTGCAGCTATTTCTCTTCTTACTCCCTTTCTCCTCTTTACATCTTTAAATCCCTCTAAGCTGCAGATTTCTCTCTGCAGTGCAGATTTGTCAGCCCACACCCAAAACCTCTTCTCCTCATCCTCCGTCCATCCTTCACCACTGTGACCCGGCTCTACAGTAACAACGGTGGTGATGTTGATGAATTCATACCAATAAATAAACTGCAGTGCTCATCACAAGTAAATAGAATCTGTTGGTAACACTTTATAATAACCGGCATTTATAAACGGTAAATTGATAGTTAATTAAACTTAGTTATTTTACTCTTAACAAACAATGAAATAACTAATAAGGTCTAATAATTATTATATTTTATATTATATATTGTATCAGAGCTGATAAGAGACGATAACTACACTATCTTTTTTATTTATTGTTGTACACATTATAACATTTTATATACTATATTAAGTATTTGTTAATAATTACCAAACGATTTGTAAACTTTTAAACATCTATAAACATTAAATAGATAGATGGACCAGAAACCAATTATTAACCATTGACAAAGTATTAACTATATATATATGCGTGTGTGTGTGTGTGTTAGTGTGTGTGTGTGTGTGTGTGTGTGTGTGTGTGTGTGTGTGTGCGTGTGTGTCTCTCAGGGTGTTAATTCTTATCTCATGTATCAGGCTCTTGTTAAACACTAAATGAAGGCAGGCTTCAGTGATCACAACACAAACATGCACAAGCACACACACACCGTATCATGCCGGGCACATTAAACATGTAAAGCTTGTTTAAAAGACAGCAGTCTGTGTGTGTGTGTGTGTGTGTGTGTGTGTGTGTGTGCGTGTGTGTGTCTTTCAGCTCAGAAAAGGTGACAGCTGATATAGAGCGTGATTACCACGGAGCTGAGCTGGTGGTGTTTGGGTATTTGATAAGCATGCACACACACACACTGTTACTCCCAGTAATGAGGGGAGTGTTAGCCAGCATAGAGGGAAGGCAGCGCATTGTAATTATAGAAAGCGACCGGGGGTGGGAGATGGATGACTCTCCGTCTCACGCACACACACACAATGAAGTTTGCTGAGGTAGACGAAGAGGAAGAAAGAGAGAGGAAGACGTCTCGCTGTATTTCTCTTAGGCTACAGGCTTGTTTCTCAGACTGTCCACACTGTTCTTTGCAACTGATCAGATCAGATTTGTGTGTCCTGATCATAGACTGTATATAGAGCGGCGGTGGACCATCATGGGACCTTGTTTCTGAAAAAACTTTATGATAATCACATGCAGTTTGGGGCAAGTCATAGTCAAGTCAGCACACTGACACACTGACAGCTGTTGATTTTTTTTTTTTTGCATTTACACATCAGTACAGATGTTTTACAACAGCCAGACCATTTGGTAGTACTTGAGGTTGTTTTGGTGTCCAGTTATAGAGACATATTTAATGTGTTTGTGTTTATGAGACACACTGTGGGCTGTGGGCTCTTTTCCATTTTATTGTCACTGGACTCTGATGTGCCAGCTGCTGTTTAGCAGCTGGAGGAATTAAATAATTAAAAACTTAGAATTAATCCTGGTCAATGGTTCCTCTGGGATTTGATGCCACTTTGAAGTTTAGCTGTTACGATGTGTGTTAAGTGAAAGTTATTTTTTTGTCCTAAAATGGAGAATCCATTGTTTGCAGTGGCCTTACACAGTCAGACAACCACATGATGTTCCTGTCCATCCATTTATTTTCATATGTAGACTACTTTTTTGAGATGAGAGTGACGGCCGGCTTGACCGCACGTTACCGCGATACGATAACGATTCCTGTCCGTAACAGAGTTAGCATGCAGCTTTAGCCGTGATGTCTAGCTCTGCTTTTCCTGCAATGTGTGAAACCCAAAGTGTTTCCATCCTTTACTGGATGTGTAGTGTTTACCACGCTGGATTTAACATGTGAGTGTGCAGGTCGTATCCACGCTGTTTTTGTGCTTTCGGCTCGCTGCGGTTTGTTTTGGTTGACGGATACTGAACTGATATGACGTCACGTTACTCAGACTACAACAATAAAAGTGGTAACTTCCTACTACCTCTGCATAGACTCAAATTAAGCAAATATATCGATTCTGGCATTAAAAAAATCAATTTAACAAAAAAAAAAGAAGCATTTTGACTCCCACATCCAGCTGGAATTTAAATGTTATAGGTCAGAGTCTTCTAATGTTGGTCTCCAGTAGAAACAAATGTACAAATGATAAAGTTCGCCGAACTGCTGCAGCAGGAGACATTTTAACAGAGTTGGATGGATTAATAAAGGAGCAAAGGGAAAACACAGGAAGTCCAGGAGGGAGTGACAAAGAGGAAGGAGGAGAGGAGTAACAGCAGAGAGCAAACATAGCAGGAAGTTAAAAACATCCTGGGGCAATGAAGCTGAACATATTCTTTCAGTTCCATCCAGGTTACACGACTCGCTTTCCCTCTACAGAGATCGAACTGTGCTACTTTACTTATCACTGCGCAATATTTTGATGGATTTATTTTGTTCTCCAATCACTCTGGAAGCAAAATATAAATAACTCTAAATAAGATCTTTGGACTTCAGTGGATTCCTGGCGTCTTTTTACAGCCACATTTTGCTTAAACACCCAACCAGACCCTCTCTACAGCACCTACTGTACCACACTGGATGCTTAAACCTCAGGCACGATCTCTGGAGGTTTTTTTTTTTTTTTTTTGTCAAACACTTGATGCCTTGGTTTACATATTCAGTTCTCCGTTCTCTGAAGAAGATGCACGCATAACTGGTCGGGGGTAAAGCTAAATTATAGCACTTTATCACTGAAATCTACTGTAAAATGCACTGAACGTTGCAGATTGATGATATGTAATGATGTGTAGAAATGTGTAATGGGGGTTTTCCGTCTTGTTGGCCAACAGACTGTAAATAGCAACATGACAGCAGATTCATAAAGACTTGTGCTGACTACATTAAGTCAAACATAAAACCTGAAGCCTCACACACACACACACACACACACACACACACCGTACTGTATACACAATAGGCTGTTAATGTATGTATGAGGACATTCAGTGACCATGTTAATTTCATGAACTGTAATCCTACTCAGCAACACATGCCGCTCCTTCTACTGTAGTAACTCATCCTCACATGAAATCTAATCTGTAACTGTAAACCCATGAAAGCAGAGCGGAGCCTCATAACGGTCCTCACTCACATGGAGTCTCAGCTCATCTCTGTTCACTCAGCACTACAAAGATATGAAGAAAATTAAAGTTATCATCTTAAAGATTTCCATCCTGGTTGAAAAAAACGCCTTCAGCAGCTATTCTGTCAGAAATTCAGCAGATTAAGAACAGCTGGTGTAATTTAGGGCTGTAAATCGATTAAAATATGTAATCGTGTGAGCGCCCCGATAGCTCAGTTGGTAGAGGCTGAGTCAGCGGCGGCCCGGGTTCGAATCCGACCTGTGGCCATTTCCGCATGTCTCCCCTCGCTCTCTCCCCCTTTCTAGACTATCCACTGTCCTATAAATATATATATAAATATGAAGATGAGATGAGATGCAGCTCAGCAGCTGGGGGATTTGGCGTCAGCAACTTGTTATTATACCTACCCATTCCCCTGCACCACAGCAGGCTGTATGGCTTTCTAATCTCATCTAATGTGTGTTCATATGAAATGGATGATCTGTAGCTCAACCTGCTGCTATTACAGACCAACAACCCTCCATCACTCTGTTTCCAGTGCCTCCATTGTGCCTCCCAGTATGGCTGGCTGATCTTATGTCACATTCCCAACAACGTCTGCAGATTACAGTTAGATGTAAACGGTTTCCACTGAGCCATGTCAACGTAATCCATGTTTTTCATGGCACAGGGAGTGATTTATGTGTGTGAGGATAAGTGAAGGTGGTTTAGTAGCTTTACATTTATGGTGCATTATGTTTCTTGTGTAGTGGAGCGGTCGGGTTTTGACACTTTGATTTGAGGTGACTACCTGGTTTTTGAAAAAGGACATTTGCATTCGTATTTATGACTAGAACAACTGCAGTAATGTTTCATGTTTTTGCAGCTGTTGTTCTAGTCATAAATTAGAAATTAACATGAATTAATGAATTAAAATAAATAATAAAAGTATATAAGGGATTAGAACATTCTGATAGAAGTATATGATGGTCATCCCCATGCTCTATTATGTCACATAAATTGTTGCAGTAATTTTTGGGTTGATACCATTTGTTACACAGATTTGGTGCTAAATTTAACCATTTTTTACCATTCGAGAATTGATAAAAATGATCAATAATCCCTCCAAAATACCACATTAAGACACCAAGACCTTGAGGAACACCATAGAAAAAGCCATGCTGTGATTTGGGATCAAAAACTTTTGACATTTGGAGATTTCTACATTTTTCGGCGACTGGATGGCGAGCACTTCTGTTGTGTAAACTGCTCACAAACCCCCTTATTGTCAATCTAGCTAGGAAAGCCATCCATTGTCTGAATGCTCTAGGTCTCTAGTTTGATCCATCCATCCTCTGAATGCTCTAGGTCTCTAGTTTGTGGCTGTAAAGTTTCATGAGGCTGTGATTATCCTAGAGGTCACCACAGGTCGTTTTATACAGTGAGGTATAAAAAAATGTTCGCTACAATGAAATGTCTCCTACGGGGACTAACATCATCACACGTGAATACAGTTGGGCTCATTGGATCCACAAGAGTCTCAGCTTTACAGTGATACCCAATTTATGTAATTCAAGACTGTTTAGGGCCCCCAGTATGCAGAAATTCAGCCTAACTTTGGAGCGTTATTTAGTCTCCTTCTCAACAATGGATTCATTAGGTTTTTCTAGTTTCATATGATACCAGTATCTTCGCTCTAGCTTTACGACTGAGCCTGCTACAGCCTCTTAAAGACGGTAATGCCGGTCCGGTTTGTTGGCGATCCTGCGGGTCTCAGAGGGTTAATTCAAGGTGCACACAGTGGAATAAAAACAAGGAAATGAAAGACATAACAGATGACTCACAATGACAGTTTCAGTAATTTATTAGTTACATCAGTTACGCTGTCTTTTTCATGATAACAGTTCTCAGTATTGTTGATGATACACCATCCTGGTAAACAGAACATCAAACAGATCATAAATTCTACTGACAAAAAGCATTTATTTATCTCTGCACGGTCTCAAGCACATGCATTGTTTTTATGAGCTACAAAGCCAGACAATACAAATGTTTGGGTTTGTACCAAACAACTAAATCACTGTGTTCCTCTGGGATTCCCCCCGTGGCTGCAACCTGACAAACCATATCACCTCCTGTTTTACCATGAATGTGTGAAAAAGCAAAGAGAAAGAATATATTCTGTGGATACGTCCATGAGATGGAGCACGGCCTCCTGCCTGCAGCACACTGTCAGATGCTGTAAACATCTCGCATGCGTTGCATGTCCCATAAGTCACCTATACCTCGATGTCAATTAGCATTCATCATTTAGCTTAGACAAATGCCACGGCTTGATAGTTAATGTGTCTCGTAAATGCCAATTATGGCACTTTATCTTCAGGCCTGTAACGAGCGAGATGATAAGTGATGGAGTTTGCGGCTTGGTGTAGCATCTGTCTGTGTGTCGGGTCATGTTATAGGCCTAAATGTTGCTTTAATGTCACTCCTTTTATCATTTAGTGAAACAGATCCCCCTTTCAATAACATGCAGGCTAATGAGGAAATGAACCAAAGACCAA
This sequence comes from Sebastolobus alascanus, assembly GCA_916701645.2. Taxonomy (NCBI): domain Eukaryota; kingdom Metazoa; phylum Chordata; class Actinopteri; order Perciformes; family Sebastidae; genus Sebastolobus; species Sebastolobus alascanus. The sequence continues at coordinate 321,677 of CAKAOJ020000412.1, forward strand.
TAATGCTCCCACAAAGTAGTCATACAGATCAATAACGTCAATTATAGTAATTTACATCTAGTTAGTGGCTCAAGTCACGACGGGGCGCCATTATACTGTTTTTGTGCGGATTTTTTTTTTCTTCAGAAATGTTTGTGTGAATTCCCGTGAGATGGTACATCGTAGACACATGAAATATGCATCAATGATTGGAAATATGTCCACAATTCTACAAGTTCATTTAGCAGACGCTTTTGTCCAAAGCGACGTACATCTGAGAGTTCGTACAACACAAGCAAGACCTGGATGAGGGAGTTCAGGTAGGAGGGAGGGAGTGTAGACCTGGATGAGGGAGTTCAGGTAGGAGGGAGGGAGTGAAGACCTGGATGAGGGAGTTCAGGTAGGAGGGAGGGAGTGAAGACCTGGATGAGGGAGTTCAGGTAGGAGGGAGGGAGTGAAGACCTGGATGAGGGAGTTCAGGTAGGAGGGAGGGAGTGAAGACCTGGATGAGGGAGTTCAGGTAGGAGGGAGGGAGTGAAGACCTGGATGAGGGAGTTCAGGTAGGAGGGAGGGAGTGTAGACCTGGATGAGGGAGTTCAGGTAGGAGGGAGGGAGTGTAGACCTGGAGGAGGGAGTTCAGGTAGGAGGGAGGGAGTGTAGACCTGGAGGAGGGAGTTCAGGTAGGAGGGAGTGTAGACCTGGAGGAGGGAGTTCAGGTAGGAGGGAGGGAGTGAAGACCTGGATGAGGGAGTTCAGGTAGGAGGGAGGGAGTGAAGACCTGGATGAGGGAGTTCAGGTAGGAGGGAGGGAGTGAAGACCTGGATGAGGGAGTTCAGGTAGGAGGGAGGGAGTGTAGACCTGGATGAGGGAGTTCAGGTAGGAGGGAGGGAGTGTAGACCTGGAGGAGGGAGTTCAGGTAGGAGGGAGGGAGTGTAGACCTGGATGAGGGAGTTCAGGTAGGAGGGAGGGAGTGTAGACCTGGATGAGGGAGTTCAGGTAGGAGGGAGGGAGTGTAGACCTGGAGGAGGGAGTTCAGGTAGGAGGGAGGGAGTGTAGACCTGGATGAGGGAGTTCAGGTAGGAGGGAGGGAGTGTAGACCTGGAGAGGGAGTTCAGGTAGGAGGGAGGGAGTGTAGACCTGGATGAGGGAGTTCAGGTAGGAGGGAGGGAGTGTAGACCTGGATGAGGGAGTTCAGGTAGGAGGGAGGGAGTGTAGACCTGGAGGAGGGAGTTCAGGTAGGAGGGAGGGAGTGTAGACCTGGATGAGGGAGTTCAGGTAGGAGGGAGGGAGTGTAGACCTGTAGACCTGGATGAGGGAGTTTCAGGTAGGAGGGAGGGAGTGTAGACCTGGATGAGGGAGTTTAGATAGGAGGGAGGGAGTGTAGACCTGGATGAGGGAGTTCAGGTAGGAGGGAGGGAGTGTAGACCTGGATGAGGGAGTTCAGGTAGGAGGGAGGGAGTGTAGACCTGGATGAGGGAGTTCAGGTAGGAGGAGGGAGTGTAGACCTGGATGAGGGAGATCAGATAGGAGGGAGGGAGTGTAGACCTGGATGAGGGAGTTCAGATAGGAGGGAGGGAGTGTAGACCTGGATGAGGGAGTTCAGGTAGGAGGGAGGGAGTGTAGACCTGGATGAGGGAGTTCAGGTAAGAGGGAGTGTAGACCTGGATGAGGGAGTTCAGGTAGGAGGGAGGGAGTGTAGACCTGGATGAGGGAGTTCAGATAGGAGGGAGGGAGTGTAGACCTGGATGAGGGAGTTCAGGTAGGAGGGAGGGAGTGTAGACTGGATGAGGGAGTTCAGGTAGGAGGGAGGGAGTGTAGACCTGGTGAGGGAGTTCAGGTAGGAGGGAGGGGTGTAGACCTGGAGAGGAGGGAGTTCAGGTAGGAGGGAGGGAGTGTAGACCTGGATGAGGGAGTTCAGGTACGGAGGGAGGGAGTGTAGACCTGGAGGAGGGAGTTCAGGTAGGAGGGAGGGGAGTGTAGACCTGGATGAGGGAGTTCAGGTAGGAGGGAGGAGTGTAGACCTGGATGAGGGAGTTCAGGTAGGAGGGAGGGAGTGTAGACCTGGATGAGGGAGTTCAGATAGGAGGGAGGGAGTGTAGACCTGGATGAGGGAGTTCAGATAGGAGGGAGGGAGTGTAGACCTGGATGAGGGAGTTCAGATAGGAGGGAGGGAGTGTAGACCTGGATGAGGGAGTTCAGGTAGGAGGGAGTGTAGACCTGGAGGAGGGAGTTCAGGTAGGAGGGAGGGAGTGTAGACCTGGATGAGGGAGTTCAGGTAGGAGGGAGTGTAGACCTGGAGGAGGGAGTTCAGGTAGGGAGGGAGGGAGTGTAGACCTGGATAAGGGAGTTCAGATAGGAGGGAGGGAGTGTAGACCTGGATGAGGGAGTTCAGGTAGGAGGGAGTGTAGACCTGGAGGAGGGAGTTCAGGTAGGGAGGGAGGGAGTGTAGACCTGGATAAGGGAGTTCAGATAGGAGGGAGGGAGTGTAGACCTGGATGAACTCTTCTGACTTGCTGTGTCTCCGATGGGTCTAGAGGAGTCATTTTATTATAATGTGACTTAATGTTAGATCTCAGCAGAAGCTGCTGCTGCCATTATACTGGAGCCTCATTGCTATTCAGAACTATACAGGCAAGAAAATCACATTTCAGTAACCGTCCCTCTTCACATCCATTTTACAAATAAGCCATCTGTGAGGCGCACACACACACACACACACACACACACACACACACACACACACACACACACACACACACACTCAGTCCCACCCATTACAATCAGTTTCACAATTTCCTAAATACCACCCCAAAGACACTGTGTTCACATTAGCATAAATCAGCAGACTGAAGAGATTTCTGTTGAGCAGAAGGAGGAGTTGTGATATTTTGTGGAGGAGTAAGAAGGGATGGATTAAAGGATCGTATTTCAGGGAGCTTTTTGTTGTTTTATAATCCAAACCGCTTGTTGTACAAAACTGCTCCGGCTGATTTAACAGTCGTTTCCTGCCCCTTTAATTTAGAAGGTTTTTTTGGGGGGTTCTTTATTTTTACAAAATCCTTTTCTGTTATATAACCACTTAATCTAATGGCACTGTTTTATGTTTCCTCTGTAAAGCACTTTCTTTAACACAGAAGCTTAAAACACAGCTGCCTCATCATCACATCATGTCTTTTTGTTCCAGCAAAACCACTTTAAACTAGTTAAACTAGTTTGATGCTATAATTTGTATTTTATAAATGACAACATTTACATACATACATTTGCATAAAGCAGCATATTTGCCCACTTCCATGTTGATAAGAGTATTAAATACTTGACAAATCTCCCTTTAAGGTACATTTTGAACAGATAAAAGTCTTGCGATTAATTTGCGATTAATCACGATTAGTTATTTTAATCAATTGACAGCCCTAATATGCGTCTTCTCTCCAGTTCTAATAGTGGTAGTAGTGTAATAGTAGCATTTTAGTGGTGTGAGCAGATCTTCTCCTTACCTTCCTCCTTCCTCCCAACACTCATCTCATCTCCCGTCCTGTTTTCTTCTGTATTTCCACCATCTCATCTCTTCATGTGTTCCCAGTGTAGATGGGCTCTTGTCTACAAAGTGCTGATGTAACCAATGTGTCTTTCAATCTGCTGAATCCCTCTTCTCTCTCTCCCATAACAACCCTTATCTTCTTTCCTCCTCCTCAGCATCTTTCCTTTCTCTCTCAAGATCATCCATGATGATGTTTTCTAACTAACATGTCTCTCAAATCAAAACCTCTCCCTGCCTCTCCCATCTCGGCCTCTTCTATTTGTATTTCACGTCTTTCATCTAAAAAGAGGTGAAGCCGTTTTTCCAGCGTGGTGTCAGTTAACTTAATGCCTCCTAATTCCCCCGCCGTCTTTTCCTGCTTTCATCACATTCAGCTGCTCTGAAGTGTTTTTCCTCCAGAATACTGTAATGAAACACAAGCTGCCAATAAACCCCAGACTGCCTTCTTCCACATATCTCAAAGGGAGTTCAACAGAAAAACCTTTAAGTCGGGTATAATGCCAGTATCTGAACGGTTAAGATACTCTTTGGGTTCATTTAGGCAACTGAAGCTTTAAGTAAGGAAAAGTAGCAATACTAAAGTGTAGAAATACTCCACTCCCATGTTGATAAGAGTATTAAATACTTGACAAATCTCCGTTTAAGGTACATTTTGAACAGATAAAAAATGTGTGATTAATTTGCGATTAACTCTGGACAATCATGCGAATAAAATATAAGTACCAAATGTACTCTTTATGCAGAATGGCCCATTTCAGAGTGATATATATTATATTTTTGTATTAAAGTGATGGATGCATAAATGTGTTTATCACTTTAATGTTACAGCTGGTAAAGGTGGAGATAATTTTAATTACTTTATATACTTCTGGGTGGCTTAATATATAATAATACATCCTGATTTATTTGTTGATTATTTTTATATTATTACTCTCAATCTGCAAACTAACTAAAGTTATCAAATAAATGTCTCTCTGAGATGTAGTGGAGTAGAAGTATAAAGCAGCATAATTAAAGGACAACGTGCTGCTACATGTCCTTCCACCTGCCGAAACCATTGTTGTGTGAACACCACACTGCTACACCTGAAAGGGTATTTATCTTAATAATGTGTCATGTCGGCCAGCAGCCTCTGAGCTGTGTCACCGTTGGTCAAAACGTTGCACCAGTCGGCGAGTCAGTCAGACAAAAAGGAACTGACACTGAGCCGTCAGCCTCTGTGTTGTAAGTGTCAGTCAAATCCTTTCTGTGAGACGTCTCAGCCTCTCGGTCATGACCACAGGAAGAGACCGAAGCCTGCAGTTTGAAGGAACACAACTTCACAACCATGCTTCGGCTGTTGAATTGACTTTGTGTAATTGTTAAAGGGGGATTTGTGCTCCTCCGTCTGGGGTTTGCTTTTTAATGACGTGCTGGATTTCTGTGTGTGGGAGTGCTGGATTTTCTTCAGCATTAACTTCACTTTTCAGACTCAGAGGTTGCCGCTAGGTATTGAAAAGCAGAGGAGAACTCAGCGACCACTTTATAATAACCATCATTTATAAATGATAAATTGAAAGTTAATTAAACTTAGTTAATAGTTATTTTACTCTTAACAAACAATTAAATGATAATTCATGTTTATTTATTATTAGTAATGCTATAATTTCTGTTATTATATCATTAGTTTGTGTAATATGAAATTTAAATTATATATTGTATCAGAGACGATAACAATTACATTCTGATTACATTAGTAAACTATTTATTAACAGTTTATTGTTGCACACATTATAACATTTTATGTACTATATTAAGTATTTGTTAGTGATTAACAAATGATTTGTAAACCTTTAAGAAGTAATTTGTAAAACATCTATAAACATTACATAGATAGATGGACCAGAAACCAATTATTAACCATTGACAAAGTATTAACTATCTAAATAAAGTTTATAGACAGTATTTCCTAACCATTTAACAATGTATTATAATCATCAGTTACAACTTTATAATAGCATCCAAACAATATTTATAGACGGTTTACAAACCAGTTATTAACCATAACAAAGTGTTACAAATATATGTATAATATCATGTTTATAGATGTTTTACAAACAATTCTTTAAAGTTTACAAATAATATCTTAATCATTAACTAATACTTGAATGATATAATATGTGCAACAATAAACAGTAAACATTAATTATCATTTTGTTGTTAAACAGTAAAACTATCTATCTAACTATGAACTAAGTTTAATTAACTATTAATTTACCATTTTTACATGATGGTTATTATAAATTGTTACTACCAAACTGACCAATCACAGCGCTTCATGCAGTATCTCTTATGTGCAGTTAGAAGTCTGTCTGTAGACTAAACTGGTGCAGATTCATCTTGAATACAAACAGAAGGTATAATGAGTCTATATGAGTCTACAGATATTCAGCAGATTGTAGAAGTGAGAATATAAGACAGTAAAACCTGAGCTGAAATGAGGAGGCAGCAGTGTAAAGCCTACGTGGTCTCCTCATAGAGCTCCTCCTCGGCTCTGTCTGAGACGCTGCTCAGCTGTGAATATTGAACTCGCTCACTAAATTATTCAGCACTAGCTTTGAGTTCACAGAAGAAACGCAGCCTCGGAGGATCACACTGTACCTCACGTAGGGCACGAGGCTTTTCAGGCATTTCTCTTTCACGTGGTGCATTGTGAAAACAATGTTCGACACAATCATAAGCCGGAATAAAAGCAAACTGCTGAGTCACTGTTGAGGCCTGCTCTGTAGCTCCAATCAGCAGAAGTAGTTTGAATTGATTAAATGTAATAATTGTATATCCATGCGGTATATTTGACTGCACAGATCAGAATCAGAGTTATTGATCCCCCGGGGGGGAAATTGTGACGTTACAGTTGCTCTTATATAAACATAAAGAAAATAGAAATAATACTAGGTGATGCTTAAAACGCAGGATAATTGAGCTGGAATAAGTGCCTTAATCATGTGACTTTGTCCATGAGTCTTTTCGTTTACTAGTACAATGTATACAGTATACATATGTATACGTAGCTGTGATCGGTCTATACTCAGATATATGTATGGAGATATATGGATGTGTATATGTCTTAATATGCACATGTGAATATGAGGGTTGGGGAAAAAAAATTGATTCACCTATGTATCACGATTTTTTTTATGATTTTGAAATAGATTTTTTTTTAATGCCAAAATCAATATATTTGCTTCATTTGAGTCCATGCGGAGGTAGAAGGAACTTACCGCTTTTATTGTTGTAGTCTGAGTAACGTGACGTCATATCTGTTCAGTATCCACACTGACACACTGACAGCTGTTGTTGCCTGTTGGGCTGCAGTTTGCCATGTTATGATTTGAGCATATTTTTTATGCTAAATGCAGTACCTGTGAGGGTTTCTGGACATTATCTGTCATTGTTTTGTGTTGTTAATTGATTTCCAATAATAAATATATACATACATTTGCATAAAGCAGCATATTTGTCCACTCCAATGTTGATAAAAGTATTAAATACTTGATAAATCTCCCTTTAAGGTACATTTTTAACAGATAAAAAACACACCCAAACGCTGACACAAACCCACTCAAGGGCCCAAGCCGACCGGCAGGTTTGAACCCATCGTTTAGGCAAGTTTATTTATACAGCACATTTCACCAACAAGGCAAATCAAAGAGCTTTACATAAAACATATAATATTAAAAGCATCGAGAAACACAAATCTCCCTTTAAGGTACATTTTGAACCGATAAAAAATGTGCGATTAAATATTTTAATCAATTGAGAGCCCTAGTTATTATGATATTATATTATCATTAAATCAGTGGCATAAAAATGTTTTAAAATGACAATAATATCATAATTATTTCTTGGAAATTATATCGTCCAACAAAAGTATGTATGGTGACAGGCCTATCAATGCACCATTCATCCAAGTATTCATCGATCTATCTATTGATTGTTCTCATAGAGTAATTCTAGCTTCTTCCTCTCCACTCACTGAGTCTAATCATCATGACTGAACAGCGTGAATGTGTTCGGATGCAGCATGAATTCCACCTGGACATCCTCTCTCCCTGTTTTTCTCTGATTCTCTCTCTCTCTTTATCTATTTGCCTCCCTCATTTCTCCCTCTTTCCCTCTCTGGAGTATGATTCGTCTTGTTTCTTTGACAGCGAGTTGAGATGTGGGGAGCAGAGCAGATGCAGAGGTACCCGCCCTTCTAGCTCGGCTCCCCTGGTTTCCTCCTCCTCCTCCTCCTCCTCCTCCTCCTCCTCCTCCTCCTCCTCCTCCTCCTCCTCCTCCTCCTCCTCTTCTTCTTCCTCCTCCTCCTCCTCCTCTTCCTCCTCCTCCACCTCCTCATTTTCTTCCTCCTCCTCCCGTCTCTGCCTGCTGCTTCAGTGACCCATCACACCTGTTAAATTATTTAATGTACAGAAACAAATGCAAAAGAAAAGATATAATAGCAGATGGTTGTCATTCTCTTTCATCACATACTGTAGAAAAAAACAGTCAGTTTAATAAAAAGATTAATGTAAACTCACAGATGAACAAATGCATGAATTGAGGGCGTTTCTCAAACCTTCATTTTTATATCTGTAGTGAAATAAGATGGTTAGGAGGGAGGTCGATAAACCTCTCATGGGCATAACTGTCAGTTTAAATTAAAGGGATAGTTCAGGAGTACCAGCACGGGAGCAAAGCGATGTACTGCTGTGGATGGGGGCAACAGCTAAATGGATTTTAGACACCTAAAAAAATCAATGAAGTGTACGCTATATTTAGAATATTTTCACCGCTTCACCACGCTGTCAGACGGCCCTTTCCACCGGGAACTGAAGCCGTTATCTATGCTCTCTCCAAAGCATCCAGACTCCATTGAAAAAGCAGTAATTTTACCTCGCAGCACACAAGAGTTACAGGTCTACCGCTGCCTCCATCGGTTAGTTAGTTTGTGTTATTATGTGACTTTGGTTTGTTTGGATTCACCAAAATCAACCCGTTCTCACTCCCAACTCGTCAAATACTGCCGTTTGGTGGTTTAGTGGTTGGAGCAACTGACTTAGTATTAATAGCGTGAGAGTCCGTTCAGGGCGGGTAGGAGGGATGGTGACACAAGACTTTCAACCAGGAGTCTGCTGTTCGTGTCCCATGTGAAACTATGTTGACTTATTTTGTCAGTCTTTAGTCACGTGACTCGTCGGGATCATCAGTCCTGTAAATCGCTAGTCAGTGAAGTTAACGTCAACCAAAGTTTCCTAACGCTGTATTTGAAACCTCATACTATACTAGTAGTACAACCTCATACTATACTAGTAGTACGTAGTGATTTGGCGAAAATGTAGCATGTAGTATGCGAACAAAAGCAAAATCTACAGTATGACAAAAAGTACCTGGATGTCGTACTGATTTGGAAAAAATCTCCAGTATGCATTGAACCAGTCTATCTCGCCTACTGTATCCCACAATGCAAAGCGCTGGACCGCTACAGGCTACGTTACAACAACAACAGCCATAAACCGCTCGTTTTCTACATTTTTCGTAGCTATTTCATCACTAAATTCATTTCTGAAAGTTTTTGAGGCAAGAAATCAACCGTGTAGATTTTGAATGTTAACAGTTTTACAATATTAGACGGCGAATCGAACATTTGCTTCAATGTTTTCGGAGTTTAGAAGCTCCACAAACTGCCGTGACAGCTAGCTAGCGCCTGCCGGGGTCGCTACCTCGCCAGCCGGGCGGTGACGCTCACAGACCGCTATGAGCTGTCTGGAGCTCTCGAGAGACCGATCTGTAGACGAGGGGCTTTTATTTCCTTGTTGACGGATGGTTTGTTTAAATATCACAACACAAATGTCCGTTATAAATAAACAGGAACCTGTGGTTATCTGCCTTTTTGGAGTTGAAAAGCTCCACAATCGTCACATACACACACATTTATACGTGGACATGCTCAAATTACATCAGTGTCGAGAGCAGGGAGAGGAGAGAGAGGAGAGAGAGGAGAGAGAGGAGAGAGAGATGAGAAAATGAGGAGGTTGGAAGCGGTGGGAATAGATTGACAGGAAAATGGATGGGAGAGGACAAGAGGCCGAATAAGAAGAAGAAAGAGGTCAACACAACAACGGACCGATAGAGTGTAATGAGGGAGGAGAGAGAGAGAGCAGAAAATACACAACTAGAGCATGATTAGGAGAGAGAGATAGAGGGTGAATGAACAGCTGAAATGAGAAAAAGGAGTGAAAACAGAGAGATAAATGTCCCATGAATACATAAACAGCACACAATTAGGAGGGAGAGAAAATGAAAGAGGCTGATTGAAGTTGAACACAATTAGGAGGAAATGAGAGAGAGAGAGAGGTTGGGAGTGTTTGGACGCCGTAATGTGAAAAGGAAGAAGTTCCCTCTTTATTTATTGTGTAGATAGAATAGGAAATGTGGTTTACACAGAGTGCCGCCATCGTAGCGTGGCGTTCTCCTTTGGCTCGTCACTCCTCACAATCATGACTAACTGGTGATTGATTGTGTTTCTTGGATGAGGAAGAGAAAGAAGGACGTGATGGGACTCAGAGATCGGTGGAAGACAGTAGATTGTTTGTTTTCTTCAAAGGTCTATAAATTATGTATTTTTCCCATCTACACACAATGTTCCACATAGAGGGACGAACCAATCCAACCTCTTCTCTCCCATCACTGATTCTCATCACTCAGCTCAGTACATCTGCTGATAGAGTTGTTCCGATACCGATACCAATATCGGAAATGTGTCCGATACTGCCCAAAATTGGGGATCAGATATCATGAGTACGCCAGTCTATGCATTGATCCAATACCATAATTTATTCACCCAGATCATGGCAGCCGCTGGCAACTGCCGTTTTAGAGCAGCGAAGAAGAACTGATTGCAGGTGGCAATAGCAAACAACAACAGTGCGGTGCTAGTGGAGACTGTAACGGTAGCAGAGAACGTATATTGATAAGAAGTGAAAGACAATTGTTCGTTGCAACATCAGCGCTCAGCAGCAGAGATACGCCTCCGCCATTTTGGACTGAAAGCGACTACCGGAAGAAGTAAAACATCCGCCTAAAAAGTGCCGTACAAAAGCCGAAATGGCCTGTGTTAAACAATAAAATATTATAAATATAATAAGCGTTTTCGGTCCAAAATGGCGGCAGCGGTTGTTGTCAAAAATCGTTTCGTCTCTTTGCTTCTATACTCTTTGACGGTAGTCAGAGCGAGGAAAATGTCAGCCATTTGGCACATACGTAACAGCTGTTAAATAATAATAACTATATACATACTCAAGTATTGTATATAAGTACAACTTTGAGGTACTTGTACTTGAGTATTTCCATTTTATGCCACTTTATACTTCCACTCTACAATTTGAAGGCACATATTGTACGTTTTGCTCCACTACATTTACCTGACAGCTTTAGTTACTTACAAAATATAAACCAATTTATGAATTAGTATAGATTATTATAGATTAAGCTACCCAGCTGTATATAAAGTAATCAAAATGTAAACTGTATTTAATGTCGACCTGTCATATCATGGCTGATATCAGTAATCTCAGACTGTAATTCAGTCTCTTTAGCGATCAGCTGAGAATCCCGCCTACACTGAGGCGGTACCGTCCGCAGTAGAGAGACCTGGTACCAAAAGTAAGACGGGTTGAGCCGAACCATGCAGTGTTTATGAAGCACAGACAAGACTAACGGGAGGTGAAGTTTGTGTCTGATGGTATCAGCGGTCCTACACTGTGATGCAGCAGCAGCAGCATTTCCCCCGAGGCAGCAGCAGAGGTTACAGAGGTGAGCCGCTGACAGGAGCGACACTGAAGGACTTCAATGTCAGGCCGGCTCTGACAGAAGCACTTAACCATCTGCTGCTCACTGGACAGCAGCTGAGACGCTTTCTAAAAGTCCAACATGATGTCAACAATGTTCCACTACTTTAAAAATACCACAGAAGAGAAAAACATTATGGGATAAATTAGGGTAACTAAAATTTGTTACAGTTAAAAACACCATGTGGTTGAAGGCGTAATGCGGTTTGTACTTTTTATTTTGTATCCTACCACCGAATGAGACGGATCTTTTCCCAGGGACAAGGAACGTTTTGAGGAACTCATTGTGTTTCATCCGTAGGTACCAGGGTCTAAATTAAGTTCTGGGGACCTTTTGATCCCCCAAAAGGCCCTGGTCGGGGGGTAGTACTTTCTGAAAGTACAGGAACTTTCACTAATCGGTTAATCGGTTACAGTTCTTAACGTCGGTTAAACGGTTAATTATTAAAATCTACCATTTTGCAAAATTATGCAGTTAGTCAACATCTGATTTATCTAATAAGATACAGTTTTCACTTTGTTCATCTCAGAGTTTTCATTCACATATCTTGAGGTCAGAGGTCAGAGGTCAGAGGAGCCCTTTGAAGATCGCCGTTGCCAGTTTTTCCCCTCGCCAAAATGTAGCGTAACTTTGGAGCGTTATTTAGCGTTCTTCCCGACAAGCTAACATGACATGGTTGGTACCAATGGATTCCTTTGCTTTTTTAGTTTTTTTATGATACCAGTATCTTAACTCTAGCTTTACAACTGAGCCCGCTACAACCTCTGAAAGACAGAATAGCGGCCGCCGGATTGTTCAAAGTTTATATAATAAAAGATTGATATTTGACATCCGTGTTTCGATACAATTTTGCCACGCTAATTATTGCGATACCATGCTGTACTGATTTTCCCTCCAGCCCTATGTACTAGGGAGCTGGCAGATTAAAGTCTGAATGATTAGTACATTTGCGTTCAGCTCCTCCGGGTAATGTCTAGATAATTTCAGGGTTGTTCAGTGTGAAAGGGACTTAGGTCTTGTTTGCTGTGATTTCCAGCACACAAGGAGATAAAGAATATTTCATTGACAAACGTCTCTGTCCCTGCTGTCGTCAGGCTGTGTAATTCTGTCCACAGTCACAACTGAATTAGTTAAAATGGGGCTCTGTTGTTTAATGCATGTCCATCTGGGCTCCTTAACATGGAAACTGTTGAAGAAGTGAGCAGAGAGCTGCCAGCTAGAGAGTGTCTGCACTGTGAATGAGTAACACTCACTCAGCTGCTGCGTTAGTCCCGCTGTAGGTGTGACTTTTCAACGTTGGAGGCGACGTCCGTTTCCTCACAACTGCTTACAAGTCAGTGTTTGTTTTAGCGTTCCTCGTTAGTGTTTCACTTCACTGGTGGTCATTTAAAGTTATCTCTAGCGGCCTTAGTCACGGCCCTCCACTCTCTCTGAACTCACTGTCATCACTTGAAGTCAGCCAAAGTCAGAGCTGTTGACGTTTCCCACCTCTGGGTCAGTGCAGGGTCACAGCGATTGATGCAGCGTGAACAAATTCATAAAGAGAATCCAGCCGATGGACTCGTCGGGAACAAAATAAATGAGGAGCATCCCGGTTGCCTCCTCTGTGCGTTTGATACCATAACTGTGAGAGCAGCCTTCATTTCTCTGCACCGCTCCGTCCCCTGAGGTTCTTCAAATAAATTGACTCGAGAGCTTTTCGGCGTTTTCAAAGTGCCACTTTGTGGTCTTCGCGGTCGCGCTATGAGCATATCTATATGCATGTATACGGCCATCTATTCCTGCCTGTCTGTCTAATCACGTTGCTCCTTCGTCTAGTTTACATGATGCAATAATTCATCCATGTACATCTTTGCTGCAGATATATGAGGATGCAGGAAACGTTCCACTTAGTTTCCAGTTAGAGACAGCTCTGTCGTTTGAAAAACATTGAAATGACAGATTGCTATTATATGCTGTATTAGATTTTTGCCAATGGGAAGTGCAGTTATCAGATTTTTTACATATCTCAAAGGATGATTTAGGGAATTAGAGCTACAGTATTTATTGCACATTTTGCCTTAATTCTGATTACATTCAAGTTATTGTCAAATATGTTTAAATAGCCAGAAATGCGATTAATTTGTGATTAATCACGATTAACTATGGACAATCATGCGTTTAATCGCAAATAAATATTTTAATTGATTGACAGCACTAGCATAAATACATAATCAAAACTACTGAACATTTTTTTAATCAAAGTAAATATTTAAATATAATAATTTATTTTCTAATCATTTGAATTGGGTTTTATACAAATAACCACTATGGATGACAATATCAAAGTACCCTACAGTGTACAGTACCCTCCCACCACTGAAAAATAAGGCTCCCCGGAAGCTACGGTGTAATTAAAACACTGTAATTTACCATGCTTGCAATGTTTTTTTTGTGTAAAATATATCAAACATTGAATGACATCAGATCTCAGACAGCGAAACAAGTTAATCTCAGACCCTGCTGCTACTCATAAACATCTGTGGGGCTTTTAGTGCCTTTCCTTAGTGGGTTTTGCGTTGCCATCCTAGTTGATGAGGGTTCAGCGTGTAGCTATGTTAGTGACACTAATGTTAACGCGTTACCTCTGATTGAGGACTGACTTAATGCTCTTTATTCACCTGATGCTTGAACACCAAAGTGGTGATGAAAAGTGACCCGAGGCTGCGCTCCAACAGCAAACTGCAGTGGCTGCAGCTATTTCTAATTAGTAAATGAGTGACCTTCTTATGTTGCGCGCTCTAGAGGAGCCACTGATAGCATCAACCGGAGAGTATTACTTTCTCACCCGGCGGGTTTCATTTAATTGATTTTTTCATTTAACTTATTGCTTTAAGCTACTTAGACTGCGGCAGTAAAAGCGTGGATGAAGCAGGAATTTAAATGGAAGATTAAATAAGAATCAATACGGTGAGCAATTTTAAATCTGCTTATTGTCGAGCTTTTCAGAGCTTTTTCTGGCATACAAATGTAAAGTGTGTTAGTGAGTGGATGTATTCGATGTTACACCCCCTAGAGCCGCCGCAAGCACAACAATAATGCATTTGTTTGATATGAAATGATGAGAAATAAACAAAATATCAAAGATCATAGAGCAGGATCAGCAACCTCTTCGATGTCCCGTGCCAGTTTGCATTGTTTATATTTTTTTATAATGCTTCATGATTTATTTAGGGACCGATTTGCTTTACAATGCTACAACCGTTTCCGACGGGGAACTGAAGCCGTTATCTATACTCTCTTTAAAGCCACCAGACTCCATTCACAAAAACAGTAATTTTACCTCGCAGTACACGGCCGTTGCTGGTCTACCGCTGCCTTCATCCGTTACTTTGTGTTGTTTTGTGACTTTGGTGAATCCTAACTAATGCTTTAAAACACCGAAGGTCACAATTCTCCCGCATTTCTCCTGATTTATGACAATTGTTCACATCTTTCTTTCCTTTTCGTTATCTCAACCTGTTTCTGGTGCTGTACAGCGTGTTAAAGCCCTGCTGTTTCCACCCGGACGACAATACAGCTACACCAAATGTTGTTTCCTGGCAGAAAAGAGCTGCTCGCGACACAACGCTGTTTGAGCTGCGCTCGCCGCACATCACAACAGGCAAAAAGCCGTCGTGGCGTGGCATAGGCCGTTAGAAATAACGGGTTTCAGAGAGCAGTGGTGGCGTTGTCGCGTTGTGTCTGAAAGGACCTTCAGTGAGTGAGAGAAGTTCACAACAGAGGGGGGCGAATTATTCTGTATTCTTTCCTGAGAATCAAAAGTACAATTTAAAGTATTGAAGATTAAAAATGCTGTTTATTATTTTGCCATTTTTATTCTTTAAAGGTCACCAGAATGCAGGAAACAAAGTCTCTGAAACTTCCCCCCCCCGCTTTCATTTTGAAATCCTCCCTATTTTTGAAGTCTCAGGGTTGGCAGGTATGGCGGTAAACCAGCAACCCCCGTGTAAAATTCATGTTTTTGTCAAAGGAGTCTGGCAGCTTTGGAGAGAGTATAGATGGATGAAACAGCTTCAGTTCTGACAGCGAGGTAAAGCATAGAAAATATTCTAAATATAGCGGACACATTTCTTTAGGTGTCTAAAATGTGTTTTGCTGCAGTACATTGCTTTGTTCCCGTGCTGGTACTCCTGTCAGTTTCTCCAAACTGGAGGCGTACCGACCGTCATCTACTGTCGGTAATACACTGACTCTGGATCAGTACCTCATAAAACCCCACTTCAAAACACCCGAGCTATCCCTTAACAATCAACTGTGAAGAGTCGAGACAGAAGAAGTAATTTTCAGGAGAAAATGACTGATATGTCTCCTCCTTCGTGTCACGATGCTCTCTAAAATCACTCACAAATAAACCACATGACTCTATTCACAGCAGGATCCCCAACCCAGAGTTATTGAAATATAATATCATTTTCTTCAGGGACATATCAAGACAATGGGGCCTTGTTGCCACGGTGACCAACATTCAGACGAATTCTAAACAAATTTTTGATAGATTTATCCTTGAGGAACATATTTTCTATCTCTGGATGGAGTAAATGAGCATTTTCAGGTGTAGTGAATGTTATTATGTTATTCTGAATACTCGGTTTGACTCGACCTTTAGAAATACGTTGCGATGTGTCAGAGACAGACGCAGCGATAACGGGACGGAGAGCTGACGTGCCGTGCAGAGTAAAAGAGCACAGCGATTAGAGAGACAGCTCGGAGAAGGAGATTATATGGTGGTGAACTTCAGCGTCCCCGCTCCTGATGAATGACTCCGTAACGAACGTGTTGGCGTCGACCTTTAGCCCCGACCTTTACGTCAGCCGCGGCCTGAGCGAAGGACGAGGAGGAGAGGAAGAAAAATCCTGATGTTTATTGAGAGTCACAGACAAGGTCACAGCTCTTCATTTACGTATTTACACACACACACACACGTGAGGACTGTGAAGGACTGAAGTCTTTATCCACTGTGGTGTGTGTCATGATGTTTACATCATGTGTGCACTACACAGACACACACACACACACACACACACACCTTTTACTGCTAATTATAAAAAAGAAAATAATTAAAGAATGTTTGTAGCTTTGAGTCCAAAATTTGGAAAATATATTCCTAATAATCTTTACGATATCACGCCAAACCACTTAGTTAGGTTTAGGAAAAAAAACGTCATAGTTGGCCTGAAAATAAGTAAGTAAACTAAGTCAAATACGTTCGGAAACAACGTAACAGAAGTACGGAAAACACGTCACTAACGTCATTAACGTAACTTACAAAACAGAACAACGGTTTCCTGGTTGAAGGTCCTGTGTTTGTTGGCCGTATTTCAAATGGATAAGCTGAATGTAATCAGGATGTAGTATGTACTGTATGTGTATGATAAGAAGTAATATATATATATATATATACACACACAGAGGTGTAAACAGGAATAAAGTATATATAGAGAAGTAATAAAGATATTAGGGCTGTCAAAGTTAACGCAAATTCGTTTTAACGGCACTAATTTCTTTAACGCATTAATACAACTTGCGTTTTTTAGGTTGTAGCGGACTCAGTTTTAAAGCTAGAGTGAAGATACTGGAATCATATGAAACTGAATAATGCTCCAGTCAAGTCATGTACATTTACTGTGTGTGTCTTAGTGTTGTTTGTGTCAGTACTCCTGTCATGTGCGTGTGCTGTCCCCTCCACTGAGTCGCATTAGATGAGTAAATCTAACAGAGCAGGTCATCACTCTGTCCATCTGCGAGCGGCCGTCCCTCAGCAGATAAAGAGCTATTGACAGAGTGAAGAAGGGAATCCATCAGCCTGTTAATAGAGGTCAAGACCTTGTGAAGAAGCATGGATGACTTTAACTCTCCTCTAGTGTCTCAGATCAGAAGCTGGAGTCTCTGATTTCTAGACAGAACTCGTGAAATGCAGCTCAGAGTGTTTTATTGGACTCAGCTGTTGTTTTCAGTGCAGCCTTCTGTGTCTCATTATTCATTATTCATTCTCCCCTGATCAGTTGTTTAATGAAGCGTCAAGTTGAGAAATATCATATGAATATTTATTTCTTGTTAGCAGCCTAGAAATGCTGTGAATCACAGGGTGCTACAGGAAAGACAAAAAACAAATCAAATATAGGGCTGTAAAAGTTAACACCACTAATTTCTTTAACGCAGTAACGCAACTTGTCATTTTTAGGTTGTAGCGGGCTCAGTTTTAAAGCTAGAGTGAAGATACTGGTATCATTTGAAACTAGAAAACTTAATGAATCATGAATCCAACCATGTAATACTAGCTTATCGTGAAGGAGGCTTAATAACACTCCAAAATTACGCTAAATTTTGGTGAGGAAAAACTGTCATGGTCATTTTCAAAGGGGTCCCTTGACCTCTGACCTCAAGATATGTGAATGAAAATGGGTTCTATGGGTACCCACGAGTCTCCCCTTTACAGACATGCCCACTTTATGATAATCACATGCAGTTTGGGGCAAGTCATAGTCAAGTCAGCACACTGACACACTGACAGCTGTTGTTGCCTGTTGGGCTGCAGTTTGCCATGTTATGACTGGAGCATATTTTTTATGCTAAATGCAGTACCTGTGAGGGTTTCTGGACATTATGTTTCTTGACATTTGTTTTTTTATTTTTTTCAGCCTTTTTTAGGGACTTTTTTTTTTACATTTTTTTTTAAAAATTCGGATATTTTTCAGACATTTTTCATTTTTTTTTCAACATTATTCAAACTTTTTTTTTTTTTTTTTTTTTAATTTTTCGGACATTTTTCAGACTTTTGTTGGGGGACATTTTTCGATTTTTTTTTCATTTTTCAGACTTTTTTTTTTTTTTTTTTACATTTTTCGAACTTTTTTTTTTTTTTACATTTTTTGGACCTTTTCCAGACTTTTTTTTTTTTTTTTACAGTTTTCAGACATTTTTCAATTTTTTTTGACATTTCTCAGATTTTTTTTTATACATTATTGCGGTTTCTGGAAAATCTGTCATTGTTTTGTGTTGTTAATTGATTTACAATAATAAGTATATACATACATTTGCATAAAGCAGCATATTTGTCCACTCCCATGTTGATAAGAGTATTAAATACTTGACAAATCTCCTTTTAAGGTACATTTTGAACAGAAAAAAAATGTGTGATTAATTTGCGATTAATCACAATTAACTATGGACTTCATCATGTGATTAATCGCAATTAAATATTTTAATCAACTGACAGCCCTACTAAAAATGTCTTATTCAGCGTTCGGTTGCACTTAGCTCCACCCTCTTGTGTCACTTCTGGTTGCAACAAAACAAGATGGCGACGGCCTTAATGCTGAACTTGAGGCTTCAAAAGGGCAGTCCACTAACCAATGGGTGTCGTCACGGTGACTACGTCCACTTCTTATATACAGTCTATGGTTATGATGAAGTAGTATGTCCCAACTGTATGCAGACTGCATGCAACAGTATGACTTTGTAAGGGAAGTTGCTGTATGTACTAAAAGTAAAAAGAAAAAGTGAGAGATGTGGAACAGTTCAGTCATTCTCTGGAGCTCGGCTAACACTAAAATACAATATTTTTCCATTATATTGAATAACTCGTAAAAGACGAACTAAAAACCGTTGAATTACACATAAAAACTAATGAGTTTCTGACCACAGATGATAAAAAGACAGAGGAGTGAGCTGCACAAAAAGAAAGACGAGATGTATTGATGCAAGAGTTTTAACCATATCTTTAGTCAATATTAATAAATTACCTTTTTTTTTACATCAAATACTTGAGATTTGATTATTTTTATTCTGTAACCCCCCCAACACTTTATTGCAGACTGGTTGTAAAAGCTGTTGAAAGTGTTTATGGATCATTGTGGGACACTAAAACTCAAATGAGACTCCTTCAGGTTTACCAGCTCTTAAAAGCAGAATTTCATCACAAGCTGTGAACAGATTTTATGTGTCTGTGTGGTCGGAGAGTAATCTCAGACTCAGACCCTGTTCCTGGTCTCTTCATCACTCCATTTCTCCCTCTACTCTCATCAGGGCTGGAAACGATTCACCCATCTCCCGAATCAATTCTACAAGTATTGTGATTAGATATTATGATTTATTGTGACTTTTGTTAACTTTTTTAACACTAGACCATGGGAAAAAGTTGACTCCTACACTTCTAGGGACTTTTACTTAGGAAAATATCTAAATTAATACGGTAAAAATGTTTGATTTTCAGCATGTATGTAGTCAGAGATGTCCTGAAGTCAAATATATCAGTCATTGTCAGGAATTATTTATTCAATTTTTTTCAAGCAACCCAAAAATCAAATCACAAAACGTGTCTACTTCCGCTAACTTCTCCACGTCCGTCTCTAGCTCTCCCGTCAGCTCCGTTCTCTTTATACATCCATGGTCAGCTCCATCGGGGCCGTTTCAATGCATTTAACATAAATGTCAGTATATTGGTTCTCTACAGTTGTAGCGTCGGCCCATTTGACCAAGGAGACGAGAGCGACGGCCGGCTCGACCGCACGTTACCGCGATACGATAACAGAGTTAGCATGCAGCTTTAGCCGTGATGTCTAGCTCTGCTTTTCCTGCAATGTGTGAAACCCAAAGTGTTTCCATCCTTTACTGGATGTGTAGTGTTTATCACGCTGGATTTAACATGTGAGGGTGCAGGTTGCTGTTTTCTATTTTCTCGTTTCGGCTCGCTGAGGTTTGTTTTGGTTAAGACGGCTACAGAACGGATATGATGTCACGTTACTCAGACTACAACAATAAAAGCGGTAACTTCCTTCTACCCCCACATA
The DNA here is from genome assembly GCA_916701645.2 of Sebastolobus alascanus. Lineage (NCBI taxonomy): Eukaryota > Metazoa > Chordata > Actinopteri > Perciformes > Sebastidae > Sebastolobus > Sebastolobus alascanus. Next base: position 341,897 of record CAKAOJ020000412.1, read on the forward strand.
GACTCAAATGAAGCAAATATATCGTGCTGCACAGGTGACTCGCCCTCTAACTCTCATACTATCTGTTACTACGTGACTCGCTGGTGGAAAAATACTGCACACACACTTCAATCTGTGTTTGTGCTCCGTGTCCGTGACCCATCTGTGAGGATGATTTGTTCATCTAATTAACTGACATTTATTCAAATGAGACCTGATCGCTGACCCGTATCTCTCTCTCACACTCTCCACCTCTCCCTTTATTCATCTACGTTCCTGCCGTCTGTCTGTCTCCTTTTGTTCATCTCTCTCTCGGTCTTTCTCTCTTCCTCTGTCCTTGAACGTATGTGGGATGTGCTATACTCCGTATATCCCTGCTAGATGTTTTCTGGTTGCCTCTGTGTTAGCTGGAAAACAACAATCTGTTAATGTCTCTCTCTCTGCAGCCTTGCCAGTGAGTAGGAGCTCTATGCGGATCAAGAGTTGAAGAAGGAGCAGCCGAGACTAGCGGTGAGTTTGCTCTCCTTCCTTTTGTTAATGTTCACATTTCCTTCTCTTGGGAATGTCAGTAATTGGGCCAGACACTGCTGCGGAGAGGAGACAGAAGAGGAGGCGTCTCAGAGCTATAAGTGGAGATACAGTAATGTTTGACACACACACATTGTGCTGAATCAGGTTCTCCTCACCTTACAGACGTATGAGGCTGTGAAATGGACCTTTTAGAAGCCAGTGTGGGAAATAACTAAGTTACTTATTTGAGGTACTTGTACTTTATTTGAGTATTTAATTGTATGCTACTTCATACTTCTACGCCACTACATTTGTTTGACAGCTTTAGTTACTTTGCAGATTCGGATTAAAGAGCGCGTCCACTATTTATAATTTTTTTTTAGGTTTATTTCATTCTGTCCGAGTGGTGTTCCTTAAGTGATGTCTGCAACTCACCCGACCCGTCGTGAAACACGGACCAAGGAGTCTAACGCACGCGCGAGTCAGAGGGTGCAAGCAAAACCCCGTGGCGCAATGAAAGTGAGGGCCGGCACGCGCCCACTGCTGAGGTGGGATCCCGGTGGAGCGTGAGCGCGTGCGATAGGACGCGAAAGATGGTGACGAGAGGTTAACGTCACGCTGCCGTAAAGTGGTATCGGTGCCGTTGTATCGGAGCCGTTTTGCAAGTACAAGTACGAGTACATGAGCACAGTATCGGACCCGATATCGATACTGGTACTGTATGTATCCCTAGTCCAAAATGTACCTTAAAGGGAGATTTGTCAAGTATTTAATACTCTTATCAACATGGGAGTGGACAAATATGCTGCTTTATGCAAATGCATGTATATATTTATTAATATTATGTTATTATTTAACCTCCTTCACGACAAGCTAGTATAACATGGTTGGTACCGATGGATTCTTTAGGTTTTCTAGGTTCATATTATACCAGTATCTTCACTCTAGCTTTAAAACTGAGCCGCTTCAACCTAAAAATCACAAATTGAATTAATGAAATTAGTGGTGTTAAAATTAATTTGTGTTAACGTGTTTTCATCACGTTAACTTTGACAGCCCTGATATGTATTTATGCACAGATAGACAAACACACACACACACACGCAGAGTCACACGTGCGTGTCGAACGGTGAACAAGACATTTAGGGCTAAAAGGGCTAGAGCAATGCATTCTGGGTAACAGTAATGGCTCATTAGTTATATCCCACGGCAACCCGGCCAAGTGGTGATGAATGGCGCTGTTGGGGGGGTCATTACTGTACGTGTGTGTGTGTGTGTGTGTGTGTGTGTGTGTGTGTGTGTGTGAGGTGAAGATAATTCATGAACGTGCTCCTTGTTTTTTCTCTACTTTTTTCTTATATGTGTGGGCGTGTGGTGTTCACACATTATTGCCTGTCCGTGTGGTAATTAATGTTCATGCGCAGTGTGTGTGGGTGTGTGTGTGTGTGTGTGTGTGTGTGTGTGTGTGTGTGTGTGTGTGTGTGTGTGTGTGTGTGTGTGTGTGTGTGTGTGTGTGTGTGTGTGTGTGTTAATCCAGCTCTCGTCACCCTGAAGGCTGATGGAGCTCCGAGCTCACGTTGTCAAAGTTGTCAGGAATCAACAAGAAACCGCAACAGGACTCAATTATTGTCTCCTCATGGACCATCACCCCGACACACACACACGCACACACACACACACACACACACACACACACACACACACACACACACACACACACACACACAAACACACGTCCCATACATCCTCCAGCTCAGCCTTGACACTCCTATTACTATATCTAATTTCTCTCCATCGTTCTCTCTTTGCAGCGTGCCCCCCCCCCGTACCTCTCTCCTCCTGCCTCCAGCCATCTCCACTCCACCTTCCTCTACGCTAATTTGTTCATTCGTTCCTCCTTTCCTTCCATCTTTTCTTCCACTTACTCTCTCCTCTCGCTCTCTTTCCTTCGTCGTCTCTCAAATCCGTCGCGCAGATTTGTCGCCTTTGGCTCGTTGTCTTCTGCTGTCAGAGCTGCAGTTTAATAGGATGTATGTGGAGATGTGTGTGTGTGTCTAAATGTACTGTGTGTGTGTGTGTGTGTGTGTGTGGTGGTAAATAGCCTTGTATTAACCAACCAGGCCTCATCACAATGATTTGTGTGTATGTGTTTGTGTGCACGCTGGCTGAATTGTTCTCATCAGCCAGATGTGACATTGATCGATGTATTCATGGATGCAGTTGGCGTGGCAGCACTGAATGAACTAATAGGATGTGGAGGGTGTGTGTGTGTGTGTGTGTGCGTGTGTGTGTGTGTGTGTGTGTGTGAGTGCAGTAGAGGAGGTTGATGAGTCTCAGAGGTGTGTTTCCAGTTATAGAAAGCACATGAAAAGGACGCATTACCATATATTAGAAAGTGAGATATTGGAGAACCTCTGTGGTTGCGAGTCTCACTTCTTTTGTAACATTATTATTTAGAACCATTCTTAAAAATCTCCCATTGTGGATCGTTCGATGTCCAAATTACGGTCTGAAGGAGGCGGCAACCTCCGGGTCTTAGACCTTAAACTTGCATTCTCTCTACCAGCCAGCAGGGGGCGACTCCTCTGGTGGATAAAAGAAGTCAGATTGTATAGAAGTCCAGAAGCTAGCGTGAGTGGAAGTAATGGACACAATATTCTTGTTTTATTGGTGCAAATGGTCCCCATCTGTAGATATGTACTCTGTAATGATAGCACAATTATATAATTCATAGCAAATTATTTCGCGGACCCCTGACGGAGTGCCACGGACTGCTGAGGGTCCTGGACCCCACTTTGAGAATCTCTGCTTTAGAGAATCCAGCTTGACCTGAAGGCTGTTGAGTCAAACCTCTGGACTGATCCGAAAAATCTGTTCAGGGAATTAAAGAAAAATGTTTCTCCATCCTTGGAAACTCCTGTGGAAGTGATTCAGTGAAGTTCGTAACTGCTTTAGTTGAGTTTCTTGTTAGGTGCAGTAAAAAACGAGGTGTTTTTTGCAGGATACAATCCCCGGTTGAATAAAAACACTTCCTTTGGTAGAGTAGTTTTTATTTTAAGAGACCAGGAGCCACGGCTCATTTGGATTCTGTTAATACCATTATTCCCTCCTGTCAGAGAGATCTGTTTCAGCTGCAAATTAAATGTGGAGTCTATCCAGCAGAACTTTGTAGTAAATTATTCATGTCGTGTTGCTTCTCTGTGCGCCGGTACAGGTACTAAGACTCAAAACAAAATCTCTCTTTGAGCACTGAGCAGAATACCTTATGAGATTTAACCGACTCTCGACTGCAAAACAGGAGACAAGCAGGTAAAAACAGTCCTGTTGTTTGGAAGGCTTCACTTAGATCTAACAAAAGACTTAATGTAATATGTTGTGCATCAACAACGTAGAAGAGAAGATGTAAAACAGTCTGAGGGTTCCTATGTGCAGCCACTTGGTACAGTCTGTTGGAACGATGCCATCATGGATGTCTTTTTGATTGTATTGTATGTCTTGTAGGGACATATTGAGAGTCTGATCTGATACTAATCATTAACTAAATGTTGGTTAAGTATGTATTTGAGCTAGGGTTGGACGATATTGACATTCCCCTACTAACGATATTGCTTTAATAAAAACATATCATGGACACATGAGGACCATTATCGTGGCCAACCAATATCGCGTTAAACGATAATCTCGTCATATCGCCCAAGCCTAATCTGAACACTACTCCACTCCACTCCACTCCACTTCCACTTTTCAAACACTTTGACCTGACGAAGATCCAAGTAGGATCAAAACATAGTAAACAATGTGGCGTGGAGTAGTGTGCAGGCGTTGCCTCACACCTACGTGATGTGTATATAATTAATCTTCTTCATCAACAAGATATGTATCTGACACATTATAATAACAGCTGTAGTCTACAAAATCTGACACACTTGATCTAAATACATATTAAGTTTATCAGATTGAATTATTGATATGAATGAAAGTTTAATTGGGAGAATGTGACAACTGAAGCTGTCGTTAGGCGATCAGCTAGACAGAAAACGTGTCACTCTGCTGGAGCTGAAACTACAGAAACACTCGCGATAGTGTGAAGCTTCTTTTACTTCTTAACCAGTCTTTGCTTCGTTATCAACTTACTCACAGAATTAACATTATTTGGAAACAGCTGATCTGCCGCAGGCGACATTTATCTTTTTTCGCTGCTCGCTGAATGTTTTGTACACTGTTACTGATTTTGCCGACCCGGGTGTCAGAACAGTCGATCACTGGTGCCACCACCACCACATTCACACATCTCACGCAGCGAGATGCTCACACAGTAGAGCCTTAATGTTGTTAAAGAGAGCAGCGCTGCTACACAGTAGAGCTGAGCAGACAAAACACAGTAGAGTTCAGTAAAGAAAGGACCAGATTCACTTTAGCCGATAGTAGTAGTAGTATTTTTTTCAGTCAGCACACACGATACAATAAATACAAACAATATATTCTATTTAATTTAAGCTACCCTCCAGAAAATATAAATAATGGGGCGACCTCTAGCTCGCCCAGTAGAGCGTGCGCCTCATGTCAGTGAATGTGGGAGAGGAATCTTTGTTAGATTTCTGAGGGCTGACTGTAAATGGAAACTTTACTTTGTTAGTCATAAAGCTGCAAAATCATCCATTGTCCATAAATTAGCCTATAGTCTCTAAAATGAAGAGAAGTTGAGGTGAAAACTTGGGAAAGGTGAGAGCTTTAAGGGAGTTAGTAGTGCAGTGTGAACCCTCAGATGCACTCAGAGAAACACACAACCACAAACAGAAAACTGGCCTGTATGCACCTGAGGAGACTCACAGCTGTGACTCCCCGACTGAGGAGCTGTATGACATCAGCCTCAGGACTAAAACTAAAAGTCTTTAGAACAGAATACAACAGAGAACACAAAGCCCCGGCCTCACTCTTCTTCCTCCGCTTCTTCTTCTTCCTTTCACGCACTATTTAACCTCAGTTTATGCTCTGATTTCACATCCGCTTTTACATTGTAGTCATTCAGCTGATGCTCTGATCCAGAGTGACTCATGGTACAGTGAGCTCACCAGTACTGTGATATTATATGTTATTATATGTAGATGCTTATAGCTTCCTGACAATATTACGGTGACTCTGGACTGATGATGAGTTAAAAAAGCAGTGAGTGGAGGATAGGGCTGGTTATCATTTATAATTATTATATATCTATTATACATAGTAACGGTCTGCTATACATAGTAACGGTCTGCTATACATAGCAACGGTCTGTTATACATAGCAACGGTCTGCTATACATAGCAATGGTCTGTTATACATAGCAACGGTCTGCTATACATAGCAACGGTCTGTTATACATAGCAACGGTCTGCTATACATAGCAACGGTCTGTTATACATAGCAACGGTCTGTTATAGAGAAATAACAAACGGTAGAACGCCGTGATTGACCAATCAGAATCGAGTATTCAACAAAGCAGTGTAATACATTTTTTTAAACAATATTTTAGGATTTTCCATTTTTTCCAAACAGCATCAGCCATTAATCCCCCCCCCCCCACCCCCAAAATGTCCATAATGGAAAAAATAATAAATTAATTCATTAAAAAATGAAATAAGAAAACAAGAAACAAAGCAATAAACAAATAAGTAAATTAATGAATTAATTATAGAAATATATTATTAATAATAATAATAATAATAATAATAATAATAATAATAATAATAATAATAATTAGATTGCATGCAGTATATTATTCTCTCATAAAATGTTGCTGTGCACTCAGTCTTTCGGAGGTTTACTTTTGAATAGTTACAGAAGCCGTAGGCACCGACCAGCAGACGCCCCGGACCACCGAGCCGAAAGAGGCAGAGGGTGCGACCCCCCCCCCCCATAGCACAAACCCAGAGACACCCACAGGGGCGACCCGGTCCCATCCTCACAGATGCCCCCAGAACCGGAGAATAAAAAACATATTTATATTGAGTTGCTGAAATGAGGCGCAGTAACCCAGAGTAACATCTCGGGGAGAATCAGCTTTCTTCTTTGTTCAGATTTTCAGTCACGTACTCTCTCCCTCTCATGTGAAGCTTTCAGAGCAGCTCTGGGGCCGCAGACAGATTTTCAGTTTGGGTCGGTGAATTTTAACATGCCATTCTCCCGTCGTCTCCCCGTGTCTCTCCGCTCCGTCGACTGACACTGATTGTCTCCTCCAAGAGAACAAGGCTCAGCAGGCATAAAGAAAATGATTGTTGAGAGACCAATTTGCTCCCTGATTTAGCCTCGATGTACCCTAATGAGAGTGTGTGTGTGTGAGAGCGGGGCAGAGAGTGCAAAGGAGAGTGCGTCTGTTACAGTAGCCTCCCTTTGTTAATTGTGCTTCATCATGTGAGGTTTAGTCCCAGTGGACACTGGGAGCTCCTCATGATGGCAGGGAGATCAACATACTGTATACCAGTATATAGTAGTATACTCTTTAAGATTCTCATTTAAATAACTGTCTGTTAAGTCACTATCTATCCTGGGATGAGGTAACACAATGGAGATTGAGCCAATGGCCCACTGATGATTTATAGATGACAAAAACACACCTGCAGTTACCGCTTATTGACAGAGGTGCCCTCAAAGAGAGCGAAACGGAGATCTTAGAGATTGTAACTTTAAAGTAGGGCTGTCAATCGATTAAATATTTAATCGCAAATTAATCACACAATTCTTGTCTTTTCAAAATGTACCTTAAAGGAAGATTTGTCAAGTATTTAATACTCTTATCAACATGGGAGTGGACAAAATATGCTGCTTTATGCAAATATATTTATTATTGGAAATCAATTAACAACACAAAACAATGACAGATATTGTCCAGAAACCCTCACTACAGGTACTGCATTTAGCATAAAATAATATGTGCAGACTTGACTATGACTTGCCCCAAACTGCATGTGATTATCATAAAGTGGGCATGTCTGTAAAGGGGAGACTCGTGGTTACCCATAGAATCCATTTTCTGGTCTTCAGTTAACGTAAAAACATGAAAGTCTCTCTCTGGAGCCAGTGTTTGGTTTGTCTGTTCTGGGCTACTGTAGAAACATGGTGGACTCTGTGAAGAGGACCCGCTCCCTATGTAGATATGAGGGACTCATTCTAAGCTAACGAACACACAATGATTCTTAGTTTCAGGTTATTATACACTAATGAAAACATAGTTATGAAGTAAAACACAAAAGTATTAGCATCAAAATATATTTAAAGCCGGTCATTGTTGTGAAATAAACCCACAGGGCGATGCAAGATACATATATATACTGTATATATAGTGCTTTATATATTGATCATGATGAATAATTCATGTTGGGAGTGTTCTTCCACATTCAGGAGTGGCCTCGGCCGTGCTGTTTAATCCTCCACTGTCATGCAGCCTGTCCACCGTTTCGGTTTGACTGTATTTTATTGGTGCACTCAGCAGAAGTTCTGTGTAAAAGCTTTTGCTGAATGAATGAAACAAGTAAAAGTTAGTGTGAGTGTTTCAGTGGTCACAGCAGCAGCACGCTGCTTAATGCTCTCTTCATTAGTTTGAGACAGAAACATCATTAAAGCACTTTTCTCTGATTTTATTTAGTTTCTCATCCACTGCTTCACCCGTGTGTGTGTGTGTGTGTGTGTGTGTGTGTGTGTGTGTGTGTGTGTGTGTGTGTGTGTGTGTGTGTGTGTGTGTGTGTGTGTGTGTGTGTGTGTGTGTGTGTGTGTGTGTGTGTGTGTACGTGTGTACCTGAGTGTTGCTAAGCAGCAATGTGTTGTTGCCAAAGTGCTGTTTGTCTTGTGCCATTTGAAAGTTCCCACGAGGGACAAAGAGAGATCGGGATGGAGACGAGACTGGGAGAGAGAGAATTAGACGGTGTGACACACACGCACACACACACACACACACACACACACACACACACACACACACACACACACACACACAGCTGGGTTTGTCTTCTGTCTAATTATCTGATTAGTTTGTTCTCAGAAGCAAAATTGGTTGGTTAACTCACTGGATAAAAACAATAACAGCTCACAGTCACATGACAGGAGCTCACCACACACACACACACACACACACACACACACACACACACACACAGGCATCTTCTATGGAAAATTAAGTTTAAATAAGTAATTAGAGATCCACAAGCCTTTTCATGTCATGATGTCACACGGCTATTATTATATATAACATGACCAACTATAAAGTGGCTATTAGGGCAGTCAAAGTTAACGTGATAATAACGTGTAAACGCAAATTTGTTTTAATGCCACTAATTTCTTTACGACAAGCTAGTATAACATGGTTGGTACCAATGGATTCTTTAGGTTTTCTAGTTTCATATGATACCAGTATCTTCACTCTAGCTTTAAAACTGAGCCGCTACAACCTAAAAATTGCAAGTTGTGTGTATGTGTACTGTATATACTGTAAATAGAAGAAGAAACACAGTGAATGAAAATAGCGTCATAAAGTAATTACATTTGTGTCTTAAATTAGATTGATTGGTGTTATTACTTAACGCATCCGATACACTTCATCACTTCTCTCCTTTTGAGAGGGAGCGAGAGGAAGTGTGAGATTGAATAAGATGTAGAGGCTGACAGACAGGGTGTGTGTGTGTGTGTGTGTGTGTGTGTGTGTGTGTGTGTGTGTGTGTGTGTGTGTGTGTGTGTGTGTGTGTGTGTGTGTGTGAGGTCCTGCTGGTTACACAGATGCTTCCCTTTGTGTTTTTGCCAATCACCGGTGACATCACCGCCCAACAGGACACCACACCCACGTATAAATGCAAACATAGCAAGAACATCAATATTGGATGATTTTACAACCAAAAAAACCCCATTACAGTATATTCAGTGGCAACATTTTTACAGTTCTTGCTTTCTATTATATTATATTATATCCGTGCACAGCAGCTACTCTACGGTTAAGGTTAGGGAAAGACCGTAGTTATGGTTCATAAAAAGGTGTTGCATGTCTGTAACAGGACTAGAGTTGGGAGTGAGAACGTTTTGCCTTTTCGGGTGAACGGGCAGAAACGTTGGCGCTTGATGTAAATCACAAAGTGCAGAATCGTCCAGTATGGGCGTAATTCCTGTGGATCCCGGGCTGCACACACACACAGAAACAATGGAGAGAAGGGACTGATTCACCTCCATTATACTGGTGTTCAAGTTCAGCAGCTAATAGAATAGAATAGAATGAGAAGTTGTCTATTATATTCAATAAATTCATCAGAGAGCCTCTCCACATCCCTCTAATGTCGGGTCAACAGCAGGTTGGTGTTATCATCACATATACAGCACAGACAGGTGCATGCTGGGTTGTTTTGCTCCCTCCCCGCACAAAGGCTGAATCATGCATTAAGGTCTCTGACAGCTGGGTGTCGTCATCGTTCCCTTTGGGAAACACTTAATCATTCCCTCCCAGAAATTAGTGTCATCACAATTTACAGCAGCGAAAGCTTATCGCTCCTCCGCCAGCTGGCTGCAGCTGATATCGGAGGTGTCTGATGAAGGGCAGCCACTCATCAAATCTCCCTTAACTTGATATGTGGGATGAGAAAGTGGCCGCAGAGGGAGGATGTGGGCTGAGAGAGGATAATAGATGCTGCTTTCATACCGACATTTATTTTCCAGTGACATAAAGGAATTTGTGAATTCTAAAGGTAATCTGTAACAACAGGAAATAAGGAAGTTTTGGTTCAACTATTGGTTGAAGGAAACTTTAAAAACTCTTCTTTAAAATAAAGTAACATACACTAACTAACTCTTCAGCATCTTAAAGATCTATTAGCAGAAATATAATATTAATAACTATGTTTTCATTAGTGTGTAATTACCTGAAACTAAGAATCGTTGTGTTTTCGTTCATATCTACATAGGGAGCGGGTCGTCTTCACAGAGTCCACCATGTTGCTCCTCCATGTTTCTACAGAAGCCCAGAATGGACAAACCAAACACTGGCTCTAGAGAGAGACTTTCACATTGTTACGTTACCTGAAGGCCACCGTAGTTCTCCGACACGCTGGTGAAACATGAGCCTCAGAGTGCTAAACCGTGGTACCGCCAGCCGCCGTCTCACTTCCTTAAATAGTGTGAGGCGAACGGCGTTATTTTCTACAATTTAGAGACCCGTACCCGTGTGGACACTCCTACTGGTCCTACAGCGCAATGAGAGTCTAGTCTGCTTATTCGTGCTTGATGAAAAGTGAATGTTGTTCACATTTTGTAATTAATATTTTCGTCATTAATGATGTATTATTATTTCACCCACCGTAACCCATCCGCTATTAATAAGAAATGTTTATGACCCGTGGCCCGTCCGATCCGCAGATTAACCGCTTGTCCACGGTTATCACTGCAATCCGTGCATCACTGCTTCTCAGACAAATAAAGGTTGAAACCGACAGAGGAAGCCACATCCTGATCGCATTAGGCCGAGCAGTCGGCTGCCTCTGATCTGTAGATTAAAGCCCTCGAGCATCAAACACTTTTCATCTGGACCGCCTGATGTTTTGGCAGCGACAAGTAGTCCTTCACAAAACAAGATGCTGTGAAAATGAGGAGCAAAGAGAGCGAGGAAAGGGAGGGAGGATTCTTTTCATTGTGCACTCACAAAGTAGGATTTAATAAGCTTGGATGAGGACTTTTTGGATGACAGTAAAATGACCTCCTGCCTGCTGAATGACAATTTCACTGGCACACTTTAGCCAGTTGGCACAGTTGGAAAGCTTTGTGTTAGTGAGAGAGAGAGACAGACAGACAGACAGACAGGCAGAGAGAGAGACAGACAGAGACAGAGAGAGAGAGACAGGCAGAGAGAGAGACAGACAGAGAGACAGACAGAGAGAGAGAGAGAGAGAGACAGGAATAGGTTGAGAAAAGCACCAGAGACAGAAACTCCTCTCTTCAGAAGTGTGTTGCTGCCACCCTTTTAAAGGACTGCTACCTCAGAGTCCTCGAGTCACGGCTCTTTGAGTCTTTGCCAAATGCTTCACAGTGTTCAGCTTTTAACCCTGCAGGCAAATAGCAGCATCAGCCATTTGTTGAAATGCTTTAAATGATGTTTTTCCGACAAATAAACCTCCGAATGCGAATGATGACTGTCCTCTCTCTCTGTAGCGTGATATTATATCTTCAGTCAGGTTGAGTTGCTATAGATTTCATTTTAATCAAGCTGCGTTTCTCTTATGAAACCTTTTAAAAACCAAACTATTTTAAAGTATGCTGATGACTCAGTGATTGTCAGTCTGCTTCAGGGCAATGAGAGCAGCCATGGCCCCATAATTGATGACTTTGTCAAATGGTGTGAGGAATCATATCTGCAACTTAACATAACAAAAACAAAAGATATGATCATTGACTTTAGAAGACATGCCTGTGAACCCGAAGTCACAACTATTAAGGGTCAAACTGTTGAACAGGTGCAATCATACAAATACCTCGGGACTATCATTGATGCCCAACTGAATTTTGAGGCAAACTGTGAAGCTGTGTGCAAGAAGGGGCACCAGCGTCTGTTCTGCCTAAGGAAGCTTGCCCACTTCCACGTTGGAAAAACCATGATGACCTTATTTTATCGTGCTTTTATTGAGTCTGTTTTATCCTTTTCTCTTGTGTCATGGTTTGACAAAGTGACTCTGAAGGACAGAAACAGACTGAGTCAAATTATTAAATGGTCCAGTCGGCTGATTGGTGAATCACAGCTGAGTCTAGAGTCCCTGTATACCAGGCAGTTACAGCGGATAGCCAGCTGTATCTCACACGATGACTCTCATCCTCTGTCTGGTGAGTTCCAGCTTCTCCCATCTGTTCGGAGGTTTAGGGTCCCAAGGTGTAGAACAAAGCGCTACAGGAACAGCTTTGTTCCAGCTGCAATTGTTCATCTAAATAAGTCATAGCAACATTTGCACATATTTATGGAAAGTTTATACTTTTGTCGTTTTATTGTGTCTTTTCTCCTGATATTTCAGTGATTTTCTATATTGTTCTTGTGGCCTTCTTTCTTCTGGGTCATGATCCCAGTAAGCCTTTTGAGTACTCTCTGTCATGTTTTTGGTGTGTCTGTCTTTTGTCTGTGCTCTACTGCTTAATCTATTGTCAATAGGGATGCCATCCTCTATTTTTGCTGCAAAACAAATCTACCTACGGGTACAAATAAAGTCACCTGAACCTGAACCTGAACCTGAACCTTTTATCTCACCTTACTCTTTTTATGTTTCCAAAGAGCAAATGTACATATCATTTAGGGCTCCACTAGAGCTGTCAAAGTTAACACGATAATATAATCTGGACAATATCTGTCATTGTTTTGTGTTGTTAATTGATTTCCAGTAATAAATATATACATACATTTGCATAAAGCAGCATATTTGTCCACTCCCATGTTGATAAGAGTATTAAATATTTGACAAATCTCCCTTTAAGGTACATTTTAAACAGATAAAAACACACCCCAGCGCTGACACAAACCCACTGAAGGGCTCAAGCCGGCCGTCAGGTTTGAACCCACCGTTTAGACAAGTTTATTTATACAGCACATTTCACCAACAAGGCAAATCAAGAGGCTTCACATAAAACATATAACATTAAAAGCATCGAGAAACACATTATAAAAGACAACCGCTAACATTTTCTCATCCTTCATCATGTTAAAATAGTTAAAAAAAACAAGAAAATGTGGCTTAAAACAGCTTCTGGCAGACAACAACAACACTGCACAAAGGGGGATATATCGGCGACTAAATGAAACTGACCTTGATTAAAACTACAGATTTCTGTAGGTTTGTAACTTTTTGGAAATATTTGGGATAATGCAACAAAGTATGTAAAACATTGTGTTATCAGGACTTGTTGCGCACTCGCTGTTGACAGATGAGGACACTGAGATCTGGTGGACGTGATGGATTGTGATTCTTCGTGCGTGATTGCCGGTGGGATTTTTATGCTCTGTTTATTTGCAAACAGCTTGTTGGCATTTCCAGCTAATGCTCGTCTGCTGCAGCGCCCAAGTTCAAACCTCCATGACAGCAAGCAGCCAGCAGCCTGGAATAAGACACTAGATTCCCTCGGGGCTCCAGAGCCGGTTCTGAGGCTGACCTCTGACCTGTCACCGTGGAGGGTGACACACAGAGAAAGATAATTACCCCCCCAGGGATTAATAGGAGCACACATACAGTAGCTGTACACTTGTTTAAATCTTACCTGAACCGAACTGAACTGAAAAAACGTGAACACGCGGTTGTGGCGGTTGCTCGCCGTCCCCTGCGGTTGGCTTGTCAATATTGCGTTTATTGTGACAGCTCTACTGTCTAATGTCTAACAGGATAAAATGATCAAGACTCGACTGGTTGGCGAGGCGTACAACCACAAGGTGGTTATTCTAGTTAGATTCAGTTTTGGGGCCTTTATTTGATAGAGATAGTGGGGAGAGAGAGAGGAAATGTGGGGAAAGAGAATAGAGGAATGATGGGAATGCAGCCGGGCGTCCTGCCAGCCAGGATTCAAACCAGAGACCTGCTGCTCCGGACATCTGTTCGGCTATCGGGTCGAGTTTTTATTTAGTTTTGTCAGCGTCTGTGTGTAAAACCCTCCCTTTGGGTTTCTTACAAAGCGAGAAGGTCTCAACGTGTCGTCGAGTCTAAGTGCATTTTCCTCTGAAAACTGAGTTAGTGTGTTTGTTGCTGTGGAAACCGGTAAGGCTGTAATGAAATCCTCAGCCTGCCCCGCCGGTTTCAGCACAGATTACTTATTGACGTAAACATTGATTTGGAGAATGGAGGAACGGAGGGGTGACCATGACTGAGCAGCCTTTAGACTGTGACTCAGCAGTAGAGGATCAATGTATCCTGAGATTTTTTTTTATTTAAAGGTAGGGTCGACGATGTTGGAGAGCTAGCATTATTTGAAAGTAGCATCGCCTCAGGAGCTTCGTCTAAACCCCCCCCTCCCCTCGGGGCTCCTTCCAATGCAACGCCCCCCCAAACACATGCACGAGCACCGCCGCATCGTAACTACTTCACAGACACAGAGCGGAGAGAGGACCTCAACTCAACAACGCTTCCTCATGACAAGTAACCACGGCAGGGCTGAGTTTTCTCTTCCATTCTCCAGGAAACGTGCGGCGGCGACGCGCTTTGAGTTCAGGCTGGTGCACGCCAAGGGTAGAGTACGAGCAGGGAGGCAGGGAGGCATCTGATTGGTTCTTTCCAAGCGGACCTCGAGGCAGTGATTGGTAGACGTTTTTACAGGATTATAGCAGCTACAGATGACGGATCTTTTCCGGTCTTTTTTCAGAGCTCATCAGTAATGGATCGCTGTCGATATAACAAATTAGTGGATACTGGAGAATATCGTCAACCCTGCCTTTAATGTTGGATTCATTTTCAGGTTCATACTTGCTTTAATGTTGTCATGTGTCAAAAAAAACTTTATTTTCCTCATCCTGTCTGTCTGAATTAGGGATGTGACGGTGAGGACTTTTCCCACCGGTTAATAAACTTGTGACAACACCGGTGTTGAGTTGTCTAATTGTTATCACGATATCCAACGTTATAGCATATTTATTTGCCTCATATCGAGCCGCCCCAGTAGCTACAGTGTGCTGCTGAAGCTGTTTGGCCTCTTTGTTTCGTCCTCTTGCTGCCTCGACGTGTCCACTGCTCTCACATTTTTCTGTTGCTCTGGGTTGATACTCGTCAGGTGAACACTGAGAGAATCAGCCTCTAGTTGTGCAGCCAGACGGTCAATCTGTCAGCCTTTGGTATCGAGTGCCAGCTACACCAGCTAGCCTCGGGCCAACACATAGCAGAACCCACAGCTTAGGCCCACAGTGTGTGTGTGTGTGTGTGCATAGAAGAAGCATTTCCTTTAGCTACGGCACGTAAAGAGACAGCTAAATGTCCTCAGAGCTCCCATCGGTGCTACAGATTCACCTTTCATCCAGGTCGCCACCCAAAGGAATTAATAGGAGCAGACCTTAAGCATCAGCAGTCATTGTTTAATGACTGTTTGATGAGTGCAGGATTACAGTCAGAGGCTAATGAAGGCACTTACTGTAACATGCATGATGGGAGAGGAGAGATCAGAGATAACAGACGGAGCGAGGGAGGCAGCGACAGAGATAACAGATAACAGGAGAAACAGTAGAAGCAGAAGAGCATGTTGGTGTGTAAGCATGACTGAAGAGTGTAATGTAATGTTGCACAAGCAGACCGCTAATCTACAGTACAATCGCTCCTTCAATCACTTTTTATTTAATGATACAAGCAAAGAAAGTGGATAAGTTGGGTCTCTCTGAAACGTTTAACCGAAGAGTCTAGTGTTGTGTGTGTCTTCAGTCGGGAGAGATTAGAGGGTATAGTATGTCTACCCTCTCTCTCTCTACCACCTCACCTCTGGTGATTGATTACCCCAACCAACCTTCCCCCCTGGTCGCCATAGCAACCCACTGCGCCTGTACCCTTACTGGAGACCACAAACACGTTTAGGACCTCGGTCCACATCGTTCCTGCAATCTCCTCCTTTTTATATCCTCTCCTCCCTTCCTCCACATCCATCCCTCCTCTTACTTATGACTTATTACCCCTCGCTTCGCTCCTCCATCCGTCAACCATGCTTTTATTCATCCTCCTATCCCTCCTCGTAGCCCTTCCTTCCTTCCTTCTCTTTGATCACTTCCCATTATTCCTCCTGTCATGCCTTCTTCTTCTATTCCTCCAATTCCTTTCCATCAATATCCAACTGCTCTCTCCTTTACTTGTTTAATCCCTCCATGACTCGTTTCATCCCTCCTATTACTCCTCTTTAATCAACCCTTCATCCCTCCTTTAGTCCTCCCTTTTACATCTCCTATCCCCCTCTTACCCTCCTGTCTATCCCTTCATCCCTCCTTTAGTCCTCCCTTTTACATCTCCTATCCCCCTCTCACCCTCCTGTCTACCCCTCCATCCCTCCTTCAGTCCTCCCTTTTACATCTCCTATCCCCCTCTTACCCTCCCGTCTATCCCTTCATCCCTCCTTCAGTCCTCCCTTTTACATCTCCTATCCCCCTCTTACCCTCCCGTCTATCCCTTCATCCCTCCTTCAGTCCTCCCTTTTACATCTCCTATCCCCCTCTTACTGCCTGTCTATCCCTCCATCCAACCTTGTATCCTTCTTTCTTCGACTCCATCTGTCCCTCCATCACTCTTTCTACACCTCCCATCCCTCCTTTCACCCCTATGTCAACCCTGTCTCAGTGTGAAAGCCTCGGTTAACCCGCTACACAACAGCTTTTCATCATTTTCTCTCCTGTGATGGCGAGTTTCTTTCCCCAAAAGGGAGCGCAGCCTCGGAGAGGACGCCATGCTGGTCTGGTCTATAGCTTGGAGCCATAAAGCTCCTCTATTAGATCTTTTTAGGACACGGCAGGGGAACAGATCGGAGATCAGCGTTTTTGGATTTATTGTTGGTGCAACCAACTACACAGCAACACTTCAGCATAGCGTTATTACTATTACCGAAGTAGAAGTTTGGAGACATGTTTCAACTTCTTCTGTTTCCTCTGTTACCGTCTATGAGGGACACGGGATTGTTTTCCCCCAAAAGGGGGCGCGGTCATGAGAGTCTACTCTGGTTGCCGGTCTGATGTATAGTGGTTCTGAAATTTGGGTATTTCCAAGCAGATCCAAAGATTTCTGATCCAGATTCAGATTTGCTGATTCAATTCTACCTTTAATCCGGACAAAATGCTGCATTTGTGTATTTCAGTATTTAAGGCAGAAATCTGAACCAATTTGATGCCAAAATTCAATCCAATGACTAAACTCTACCTTCATCCATCACTCCGACTGCTTTAACAACATCCCCATTTACACAGACAACATTTCGTCCTAACTGCTGTTTGGAGAAAAACCCAGAGACTCATGAAAATGACAGATGCCTGCGTTCTTTTGATTAGTTGACTCTTGTTTGATGATGTTCCTCATCGTATTCGTCTGCCAACACATCCGTTAAATTGATAACTTCTTTCAAATTGCATTGTTTTAAAAGGGAGTAAATGCGGCGGCGGTCGAGGTGAGTTAATCAAAATAAACTAAATGTGATCGAGTTCTGCTGGTGAATGTGAGAATCACAGCGGAGTCCATTAGTTTTCTCTCTCATCTTCACTTTGTTTCCCTTTCAGTCTGGAGGTGTTCCCAGCTCCACTGAGACTCGCAACAAGAGAAATGAAAGTGATCGCTCAACAGGAGATGAAGTTAATGAAACACCTACATGAAACTAAACACATTTAAAAACATCTTATCATCACCCGAGACGTCAAATAATTAAAACCTAATATCGGAGGTTGTCAGTGTTTATAAAAGATTGAATGAAATAAAAATTATATCTATTAATGCTGAAAGAACCTCAGCAGCGATGAGTGTCTTCAAGTTGCTGTTTACACCTTGAAACGGGTGCATACAGCACATTTTATTGCATATTTTTTGAAGGAAGATCTGCCTAAAGCTAGTATGACATGGTTGGTACCGATGGATTCTTTAGGTTCTCTAGTTTCATATGATACCAGCATCTTCACTCTAGCTTTAAAACTGAGCCACTACAACCTAAAAATCGCAATTTGCGTTAAAGAAATTAGTGCCGTTAAAACAAATTTGCGTTAATACGTTATTATCACGTTAACTTTGACAGCCCTGATCGCGATGTATTGAATCATAACCTCTGTATCATGATGAGTATCGAATCGCCCTATTTCTCATCTGTCTGTTTAACTTAAACATCTGATAGTTGGAGTATAATATGAGACCTGGAGCTGCTCATCATCAAACGGACCTTTCTGTTCATTCCTGTTGTGTTTGTTGACAGAACTATTCTGTGGTGTCCTGTTGGGTCACAGGAGACACAGAGAAGCAAATATAGAGAATAAACATGTCGTCTAGTTATACAAATCCAGCTGAAACCGCAAAGAATCTGAATATCAAACGTGTCATGTTTGCCGTCTCTGCTGGTGCGGTCGGGTTTATCAGCGTTTGAAGAGGCTGACCTTGGTTTGTTTATTGTGTGAACTGGAACTGTTATAATACAGTCAGTTCTGAGTTTACATGTTGATGAGACAAATACGTCTGTCCTGTTCTCACATAATGATTACTGGTTACTGTTAAAGGTAAAAGCAAAGATTAACAGCCCGATGCAGAAGTTTAGACCAAAACTTTGCCATTTTAAAATATGTACATTTTTTGGTGACATCTCCTTCATGTCCTGTACAGAAACTCCTCCACAGAGAGAAGAGAAAGCTGTGCAGAAACAGAGGGAGTAGAGATAGAAAAGGCAACAGAATGAATTTTGATGTGATGATAAACTGAGATGAGCTGAGGTGTGTTTTAAAACAGAAGGTGTTGGCAAATGGACGACTGGAGCGTGACAGGAAGAGAGAGGTAGAAGATTAACTTACTGTAGGAAACAGGCTTCAGTCCATCTGTCCATCCTTCGCTTTCACGCTGAGGTTTAAATCTCACCAGTTGGCAGACGCTTTCTTGCTTACACACACACACACAGTCAGGGGTGAATTCACACAGAATGGATAGCGGCCGCTATCTGCTAATGATATTAAAGCTCAAAGACGCCCATAAAGTTTTGCAGCTCAATGCAGTTTGCCATTTTTATGTGCGATTGCAACTGTCCATGCGGAAACGTATAAATGTTGCCTGTGTAGGCAGAACAATCATTCGGTGAATAGTCCCATTCAAAGAGAACAACATCAACAAACAAACATAAACCTTGTGATGGTGACCTAGTTCATGGAGACTCGTCCCTCACTCCTTCTCTGTTTCATCTACCTTTTCTCTATCTATGTCCCCCGTCGCCATATTCTTCCCATCCTTTCTACCTCTCTCTTCTTCCTCTTTCTTTCTTTTAATTTCTCCCTTCCCGTCTCTTTCTGCCCTCCTTTCCATCTAATTTTCTCTTTGTGCATCTTGTTTGTTTATCGTTCTCTCTTGTTCTCACCTTCACTCCAGGTTTCTCTCTCCCACTCTTTTCTTTTTCTTCATCTCTCTCCCTGTGTTATTTTTTCGCTGTATCTAAATTTCTCTCCTCATTCCCCAAGGTCACGATAAAGGTCACTTTTATTGTAAAAGAAAGTTGCCCTGGATTAAAGAACATGCTGCAGAAAAGCTCCCTGAACTGAGCTAAGATAAATCTCACACCTACCAATACCTTCATTTCTATTTCTCTCTTTTCTTTATCTACCCTCCATCCCTCTTTATTGTTTCTTTGTCTTCCTTCCCTCGATCTCAATTTCTCTCTTCCTCAAATAATCAATCATCATCTAAACATCTTCGAATTTCTATTCTTCCTCCTTCACTCCTTTCCTCCTTTCCCCTTCCTCTATCTTTTCAACCCTGCCTTTCTTTGCTATAACTTTCTTTTCTTCTCCACAGCCTCTTTTCTAATGTCTTGTTTTCCACTTCCAAGGTTCATGGAGGAGGGGACAGTCTGAAGCAACACTTGTAGTATAAAGAACTTCTTTATTGTCAGAACAACGTGTTTTGGTTTGTGGCCTTCGTCGGGGTACCGGTGACTCACCGCCATCTTTAGAGCGAGCCAAAGTCTCCGCCGAACCACGTCATCTGCTATGAATCACGCTTTTCAAGTTGAATGTTTAAATGCACCCACTTGCGTTCTTACTTGCTGTTGAAGGACTTGTGGAGACTCTCCGCCCTTATATGAGCAGTGCGGGCGTGATATGAATGAAAGTTTTGTCGATACATGAGTCAGGACTCTTTCTGGTAAACACCTTCTGGAAAAGGATTTGACATTGAGGAGCAAAAAGAGAGCTGACGTTCATTGATGCACAAACAAGTGGATATACTGAAGCAGTTCAATTCATAGTGCAAGATTTTTACGCCTCCGCGCCATCGACAGCCGTGGCTTAAAACTCAGCAGGAAGTCCAGTTTCCCTTCAGTGTCTCTCCTTTTTCCTCTTGTCTCAATGTGTTAGAAAGTCACAGCTCACCGGGAAGGTAATGAACGTTGCTCCCGGAGACAGCAGGCTGGCTAGTTATGCCGTGTCCACACTGCATGAGAATCAAGCTGATTTTGGGCCCGATTCTCCCTCCTGATAATCATCAGCAAAGCACAGATTGTTTGATGGTTCTAAAGATTATCTTTCCAGATGTTCCTGTGGTGTGAGGTGTGTTAAGAGTGATTTTTACATATAGCAGACGTGTCTAAGCCTCAGTTCTGTCCATCTAGAGCGAGTCTGCTTCGTGTCCACTCCTCTAAAATGTTCTTTGTGTTCAGTCTAACACACCTTTACAGTTTTTTTACTCCTCTCATGTCTGCTTTGTCAAAACAAAATAAAAGCAGCTGTATTTACGACAACAGAGTCGTTAGGATGTTGAAGGTCTCTTCACTGATTTGCTCTTTCTCTTCTCGTTCTCTCTCCCTGTAGGTGAGCTAGTCGCACCACCTTCAGCTCTTCGCAGCGTCTCCCCCTCCCACCTCCCTCTTCCTCAGCCTCATCCCGTCATCCTCTGTCTCACCCTTTCCTCCCGCTCCTTGTGGGAACCGCACGCCGCCATGTCTCTCTTGGCGTCTCCCGCCCCCTTCCTCTTCCTCCTCCTCCTCTTCCTCCTCCCACTGCCTCCCTGCCAGCCGGAGTCCCAGCGCAGCGACCCCAGCAGCGACCCCGAGTCCCGAGCGGTCTCGCCCTCCATGTTCCCCTCCTCCTTCCCGCCTTCCATGTCCTACAGTAACGGCACCACGCCCAGCAAAAGAGACAAGTGCGTGGAGCCGACGGTGTGCCGGCCCGGCATCCTGCTGCCCGTCTGGCGGCCCAACCAGCCCGGGCTCGGCGACCAGGTGGCCAGAGCTGTGGTCTACTTTGTGTCACTCATGTACATGTTCCTGGGAGTGTCCATCATCGCAGACCGCTTCATGGCGTCCATAGAGGTCATCACTTCACAGGTGAGAACTTAAACTTTAACTTTAACCCTGTGAGACCTACTGTTTATAGATCCATTTTTGTCTTATTTATGGGGTACAGGGGGTCTTTAGGGGGAGATAGCAGGTCAGCAGTAGACGTCACATAGAAGTGGTGTACATCATCTGAAAGCTGGGAACCTGAAGATTAATTTGAGATGCAGCTCAGCACTGTGTGTCAAGTTATTCTAGTCATAAATCAGAAATAAAAATAAATTAAGTAATCAAAATGAATTGTCAAAGTATATAAGGGTTTAGAACATTATGATAGAAGTATATGATGGTCATCCTCATGCTCTATTATGTCTCATAAGTTGTTGCGGAAATTTTTGGGTTGATACCATTTGTTACACAGATTTGGTGCTAAATTTAACCGTTTTTTACCACTGGAGAATTGATAAAAATGATCAATAATCCCTCCAAAATACCACATTAAGACACCAAGACCTTGAGAAAAACACCATATTAAAAGCCATGCTGTGATTTGGTGTCAAAAACTTTTGACATTTTGAGATTTCTGCAAGAATTGTATTTTTCGGCGATTGGATGGCGAGCACTTCTGCTCTGGAAACTGCTCAGAAACCCCCTCATGTCAATCTAGCTAGGAAAGCCATCCATCCTCTGAATGCTCTAGGTCTCTAGTTTGTGGCTGTAAAGTTTCATGAAGCTGTGATTATCCTAGAGGTCACCACAGGTCATTTTATACAGTGAGGTCAAGTTTAAGAAAAATGGTCTCACTACAATGAAATGTCTACTATTGGGACTAACATCATCACACATGAATACAGTTGGGCTCATTGGATCCACAAGAGTCTCAGCTTTACAGTGATACCCAATTTATGTAATTCAAGACTGTTTAGGGACCCCAGTATGCAGAAATATTCAAACACACTATTTTAGAATAGGCGAAAATAACACATTTATACTGCATGAAAAAAACTGCATGTGATTATCATAAAGTGGGCATGTCTGTAAAGGGGAGACTCGTGGGTGCACATAGAGCCCATGGCTGCAGGCCTTTGAAAGACAGTAAAGTCGGCAGGTCTCGTAGGTTACCAGGAATCTTTTTGTGACGGAGATAATGGTGCATTAAATCAGCCGTGTTGCCCCATCAGCTCTCCCTAAATCAGTGGCAGTCGATTCACATTGTTTGCAAATGGACAGAAAGCATGCTGACTATGCAACAGAACAACTAAAAATAGACTTACTTTACATTAATCCTTTTATAAGGCAGTGCATGCATGTTTAATCACTCATTAGTGCTTGTTGTGCTCAAGTTTAATGCGTTTGCATCATCATATCCTTGTCTCTTTACTGCCAGTCAGGCCTGATTAGTTCCCTGAACGGGAATTCATAGAGATTTCCCTCTCCATCCATTTGTCCTCTTTAATAGTTTAAATGACCCTCAGCTGTTTTCAGAAGCAGAGAGTCAGAGCTCTGTGTGTACCAGGGCTGTCAAAGTTAACGTGATAATAACGCGTTAACGCAAATTTGTTTTAACGCCACTTATTTCTATAATGCATTAACGCAACTTGCGAATTTTAGGTTGTAGCGGCTCAGTTTTAAAGCTAGAGTGAAGATACTGACATCATATGAAACTAAAAAACCTAAAGAATCTATTGATACCAACCATGTCATACTAGCTTGTCGTGAAGGAGGTTGAATAACGCTCCAAACTTGCGCTACATTTTGGCGAGGAAAAACTATCATTGGCATTTTCAAAGGGGTCCCTTGACCTCTGACCTCCAGATATGTGAATGAAAATGGGTTCTATGGGTACCCACGAGTCTCCCCTTTACAGACATGCCCACTTTATGATAATCACATGCAGTTTGGGGCAAGTCATAGTCAAGTCAGCACACTGACACACTGATCGGGAGGGTTGGCAAGTATGTGTACAGTTAGTCAAAATAATGTGTGTGTGTGTGTGTGTGTGTTTGGGCCAACAGGAGAAGGAGGTGACCATCACCATGCCTAACGGGGAAACATCAGTGGCGACGGTTCGAATCTGGAACGAAACAGTGTCCAATCTGACTCTCATGGCTCTCGGCTCCAGCGCTCCGGAGATACTGCTGTCTGTTATAGAGGTACACACACACACACACACACACACACACACACACACACACACACTCCAGCCCTCTCTTCCTGCTCCTCTTTCTTGCTCCTTCCATCTTCATCATGTTGTTCGTTTGGACGCTTGTCATCGGTATCTGTCTCTTCCCTCGTCTCCCATGACGACCCTCACACACACACTGTATCTCTCCAGGTGTGCGGTCATGACTTCAAGGCTGGTGAGTTGGGACCAGGAACCATCGTTGGCAGCGCCGCCTTCAACATGTTTGTGATCCTCGGGATCTGCGTGTGGACGATCCCCGAAGGCCAGGTCCGCAAGATCAAACACCTCAGGGTGTTCTTCATCACCGCCTTCTGGAGCATCTTCGCCTACATCTGGCTCTACCTCATCCTGTCTGTCATGTCGCCGGGCATCGTGGAGGTGAGACATTAAACCACTTATGATTGTACCAGCGTCCTGTGTCAGGAGCTGTGACCCCAAAGGGAAGAAGTGATATTTGAATGATAAGGAGAATGTGTGTGTTGCAGGTGTGGGAGGCCCTCGTGACCCTGCTGTACTTCCCAGTGTGTGTCATCCTGGCTTGGATCGCCGACCGCCGCCTGCTCTTCTACAAGTACATGGGCAAGCGCTACCGGGCCGACAAGCGCCACGGCATCGTCGTGGAGACCGAGGGAGACTTGACACCCAGCAAGGGCGGCATGGAGATGATCATAGACGGCAAGTTCCCACCACGAGGGGGCGCCGTGGTCCCCGCCGAGAACTGTGGGGGCGGGACTCAGGACGGCACGGCTGGCGCTGCGAGCAATAACATCGGAGCGGGGGGCAACCTGCCCAGCTCCAACAGCGCCATGGTCAACGTGGAGAGCAGCAAGGAGCTGGACGAGAGCCGCAAAGAGGTGAGAGACAGAGAGGGACAGAAATAACAAACAGGATTTACATATTGACAGCTTTAGAAATCGATATTTTTAGAAATCGATATTTTTAGAAATCGATATTTTTAGAAATCGATATTTTTAGAAATCGTGGACGTGGATGGGCGGAGAAAATGGAGAACTTTGAGCTCCGTTGTTTGGCTGACAGCCTCGCTGCACTCCCTCCCCTCATAGTGTGTTTGGTCTTTTCCTACTTCAGAATAACGACAGGTAAATACTGTACCTGTCATGTGTTAATACTCATAATACTCCCGACCCTTTTTGTCAACCCAAAAAGCTCAAAATATCCCAGAGACACCACTGGTTGGTGCAGAACATCGCATCAACATTTATT
The DNA here is from genome assembly GCA_916701645.2 of Sebastolobus alascanus. Classification (NCBI taxonomy): domain Eukaryota; kingdom Metazoa; phylum Chordata; class Actinopteri; order Perciformes; family Sebastidae; genus Sebastolobus; species Sebastolobus alascanus. The sequence goes on from CAKAOJ020000412.1 coordinate 366,723, forward strand.
CAACATCAGATTGTTTACAGAGACGGTGAAATGACAAAGAAAGTTTTTAATTCACACATAAGCTGTAAAAGGCATTGAGAGACGCTGTTATCACTGCAGAGTGTGCTCTGTAATAAGTCTTTAATCTAATTTTCCAGGTTTTGTGTTTGTGAAAAATGCAGTTAACATAGAAAACACAATTTCTACCGTGGTGATTACGACGTGATTTTGAGTGCAAAATAATGGATCATTTCCCTGCAGGAGAGCGCTGATAAGATGTTGAGGCTGTTTCCAGCTGCGATGAATGGCTCCTGTTTATATTTCCATTTCCCAAAGTGATGCATGCTTTGTTCTGTATGTTGTTGACACCACTTCTTATGTATACTTTGTTCCTTGATGGTTCAGTTTACACAGAAAACACTTAACCGTCTCAAGCCGATGCAGAGGGATTGAAGATTACATCATCCACATTTAAACCTGTTAATAGCCTGTTGAAAAGAGATTAGTTGTTTGACCATCGAGGAGGAGGAGGAGGAGGAGGAGAGGTAATGACAGAGAGAGAGAGAGAGAGGAACATGTGGGAGGTTTGAGGGGCAAAGACGAGAATACGATAATGAAGGTCAGAGAGGTCGAGGAGAAACGAGACACATCCACACGACCAAAGTGAGGAGGACAGAATGAAAGAGCTGAAAGCTGATGAAAGACAACAAGATCATTTGATTTGCATTTTATTTTTTTAAATTTGTTTAAGACGTGTATTACATTTAGAAACTTAAACCTGACTTATGACAAAACAATCGTTCTTTTTGGCCCGTGTCCTGTCATAAACGATTACTCAGATTTTATTGGCCCGCTTGCTCAAAATGTTAAATCCAGTCTTATAATAATAATGCATTTTTTTAGGTTCATTTTTTAGGTTCAAGGTTCATTTTGAACAGATAAAAAAATCACGATTAAATATTTTAATTGATTGACAGCCCTAATTATCGTATTTATTTGTATTAATTTTTTTTATTTTAAGTTTGATATTTAGTTAACAAAGCACCTGTTGGCTTTAATTCTGAGTGATTGAGAATGAGCGTATATTATTTATCTTTTTTTTTTTTTAAGTTTGAACCACTGCTTCAAATCACAGAGAAAAACTCCTCATTCAGAAGTCCTGAAAGAAATGAATTCAAATTTCTCAGCTCATACCAAGAAATACTCAAACAAATGCTCAAATTTGTACCCTCTCTGGAAAAATATAAATAATAAATGAATCAACTCAGCCTTTGAATTTCTTGGATGTAGTTAAATCTTGTCTTAAATCTCCTGGTAGGTCAGCAGTTCATTTTATTTTTTAAATTTAAGAGGTTAAGTTCTTTTAGCCAGTTGGCATCTTAATGTTTTGGGAATTTTTTCAGCGGATGATAAAGTTGCAGAATTTTTTTCAACCCACACATGAAACCAAGACATTGAAGTATAAATTCCTCCAGTCTTCCTCTCAGCTACAGAGACGAAAAGAAACAGCCGTGTGTGCTGTCAGTGTGTGTGGTTCAGATGTTTTAATCAGGAGTGTGTCCTCTCCTCTCTCCTCCAGGTGATTCGTATCCTGAAGGAGCTGAAGCACAAATATCCGGACAAAGAGCTGGACCAGCTGGTGGAGCTGGCCAACTACTACGCACTGCTGCACCAGCAGAAGAGCAGAGCTTTCTACCGCATACAGGTAACACACACACACACACATACACTATTCATAAATAGTCCCTGAAGTGAACACACAAGGTCGTCCAGACCTATAAGGACATAAAGTAGTTCAAGTTCTTGAATTCCTGCAGCTCATTTCACACTCGGCTCATGATGGAACTAATATTGGTTCATGAGCATGAATGAAAGTTTAAACAATTGTAACACTTAGTTTTTTCATATACATTAAAGGGATAGTTCAGGTGTTTTGAAGTGGGGTTGTATGAGGTACTGATCCATAGTCAGTGTATTACCTACAATAGATGGAGTTTATAGAAACAGACAGGAATACCAGCACAGGAGCAAAGCAATGTACTGCTGTGGACGGAGGCAGCAGCTAAACAGATTGCCCGTGTTTATTTGTGTTTTAGAACGTAACCGCCATGAAACAATGAGAAAATAACGTTTTATTTCTCTGATTCGCTGCTTTGTTCCCACCAACGCCGCTCTCTCTCTTCAGTCACTCTATAGCTCACTCCACCATCGCTGCCCTCTCTCCTTCTCGGCTCGTTGAGCTGTGGAGGAGTGGCCAAATTTGAATGCTGTGTGTTTACAAACAGCAACCAACACCTGTTACATATTATACCTTTACGTAAAGGATCTGAATACTTTCTCTACATCACATTTAAGAAATTCGTGTCTATTTCTTGATGTGAATGTTTTGAAAAAGGCAACAAATGTGAAGGAAACGAGGTAAGTTGCATCTTTTAACGCCTCCTCCTGTCTGTCTCCATCAAGGCGACTCGTATGATGATCGGCGCTGGTAACGTGCTGAAGAAGCACGCAGCCGACAACGCTCGCCGCACGGCCGTAACCGACGAGGAAGCACCAGAAGAAGCAGAAGACCTGGGGATATGCAGCCGCATCTCGTTTGAAAGCGCCCACAGTCAGTGCATGGAGAACTGCGGCGTTCTGACGCTGGCTGTCGTCTGCCAAGGTAGTGAAAATGAATCAGTCAGAAGAGGCTGGTGTCTATTCTTCAAATTAATGTCTACAGTTTGAACTACATTTTTGTCTGTTTTTGTTCTGTTCAAGTTGAGTTCATTTGATAATTTTTCTGTAATCCAAACTTTAAGCCATAACAGCACCACACTTCCCCTTTGAGTAACAGTAAAAGTCCAGCATTCAAAGTCTTATTAAAGAGGACATATCATTGAGAACTCACTTTTCCAGTGCTTGTGCACATACATTTGGGTATCTGGAGTGCCTACCAACCCACAAACTGTACAATAAGACAACTCCATCAGTTTTTTGTGGGCTTCCTAGATCAGAAAACATGTCATTCAATGAGTTTGTCAGGGGGCGCCCTGGTAGCTCACCTGGTAGAGCGGGCGTCCCATGTACCAAGGCTGAGTCCTTACCGCAGCAGCTCGGATTTGAATCCAATATGCATTGAATGCAATGCAATATTCTGCATATATTCTGCAATAAAGGCAAAAAGCCTCCACTTTTATTTATTTATTGAGAAGCAGATCTATCAGGATGTAAAAATCTGTCTGTGTTTTATAATGTTCTCAATGCAGAACAGTCTCTTCATATAACTGAACTGTACAGTGTGTTAAGTTTTTATACACAGATGCATTTAAATGAGAAATGATGGTGTGGTATGCTCAGTGTTTTTCTGTTGCTGCTCTTTAGGGGGTCTGGGAGAAAACACCTTCTATGTGGACTACAGGACAGAGGACGGTTCAGCCAACGCCGGGTCGGATTACGAGTACAGCGAAGGAACGCTGGTGTTCAAACCTGGAGAGACTCGCAAAGAGATGAAGGTGAGTGAAGGAGAGGAGGAGGGAGACTTAGACACAGTGAGGATGGAGAGAAGCATTTCAACACTGGGCACTAAAACTGTGGAGGACGGAACCTGCCAAAATAAATAAATAAATGAATGGATAAATAAATAAATAAATATGTCATTAAATTCAGCAAAATTAATATTAAAAACAAATGTAGCTATTAATTAATTGATAAAATGTGACATAAATTGATATTTCTTTTTTAATTTGCTTCTTTATTTATTTATCTTTATATTAATCCCCTTATTTATTTGCTCGTCTGTTTAATTTGACCTTTTTATTTATTCATGTATTTATTTTTATTAATTTTTAAATGTATTTATTTATATATTTTTATATTAATTTTATATTTATTTGTTTTTGCATTTATTTTTTGTATTTATTTTATATTTATTTTAAATGTAATATGGATTTTAAAATTCAACACAACACATTACAGGTGAATAGGGTAAAACATTTAACTAATAGATATCACCATGAAACTTCCCCAGTTGACTGCTTACATTAAGACAATTATTTCTTGTATTACAAGTTTTCTGAAATTTTATATTTAAGTACTTTTGGTGAATTTAGTAGAAATCTACAGATGCAAATAGAGAAAGCAGTAAAATAAACATCTAAATGTGTATTGTGGATATTTTACAAGTCTGATAGAAGTTATCGAAGCAAAACAGCCCAAAATCTCAAAATTGACAAGTGCATGAAAAATAATGTTTTTAAATGGGGTGTCTCGCCTTAAGTTTAATTATATACTACATCATATTTAATTTGGTCTCTCTTTTGCTCTCTTTGTAAGACTTGTTCAGTGTGTAACTAAATACAAACACTTTAGATGCAGCTTTGACTGCACTATTAAAAGACTAATTCAAGTTTTTTTGGAGATGAGATGAAACTTTAATGATCCCTGTGGGGAAACTGAAGAAGTAGACTATCAAATATACATTATGAAACAGGATATCTGTCATTTTAACAGTTCTGAGCTCAGAGTCGTCTTTGTTGAAAGATTGGAGATAGAAGCTGAATATGAACACAGCAGCTTCTCAAACACAGAAGCCGGATTTGCTAACCAAACGTGGAGCAGGAGCGGCTCTGGACTGAGACGGTTTTACTTCGTGGAGCTGCATAAACACACTGCAGTGTGGCTGTAAAATCTGGAAAGATATCCGAGGAGATCAGAGCGAGGCGGGAGAAGGAGGGAGAGGGGGATGAATAATGAGAGTCCCTGCAGGGGAGACACAGTGAGGCTGAGCAGAGACAGATGTTACTAATCAAACTACTACTAATCTCTGCTGCAACTACGTTAGCTAATACTTTACTGTAAGAACAAGAAAGGCCCAGAAGGAGCTTTTCATCTGTGTGTCACAGGATGTTCCTGAAATTCTGAGAGGAGCTGAAATTGTAAACATCTTCACAATTTCTTAAAACGTTCTAAAAATGATAGAAGAAAAAACACTTTTCCAGTCTGACTTTTTCATCGTTTGTTTATGATGTTCAAGTTTGATCCTCTGATCTTTATCTGTTTAATTTTCTCACTTATTTTATTTGATCCCTTTTTTTTTTATTAATTTGTCACTGTATCATTTTTATTTGTATATATTTATTAATATTTTTTAATATACTCAGTTCTGAATTTCACCTTCAAATTTGGGTATATTTTTTTCCTATTGTTATAATGCTCCTTTGAACTGCTTTAACAAGCGTGAAATGAGTTTACAAATAATAAGGCATATCATTAGTCACATTAGATATAAAACATTCACACAGACAATACAAAAAAAATAAGCAGAATAAATCATAAAAAAATAACTTCAATGAAACAGATAAAAGAAAAGATAAATAAAAAATAATCAAATTTTAAAAATGATTGTTTTTTTAGGAATATATAGAAGTCTTTGGCATATTTGGATTTCATAAATTGCATTATTATACTGTAGCACATTACCACCATAATACTATATTGATCAGTAGACGGCATTGCTGTGGATTTAACTAGTCAAATGACCACAGCAAACCGTTCAATGTCCGTTCTACTCCTCTTCTATTTCTATGGTTACAATAATCCAGCCTGCTAGTTATAAAAGCAGTCTCACTCTGGAGAAGAAAAAACGTACATCTCGTCAGGAGATTTAAAGGAATCCTATTATAATATAGAAAAAGTACCATCAAAAAGTACCTTCAAATGATTCAACACTATTGACTGTGGCGTGTCATTTTGAGTCTAATCTGAAAAGAAGGTACAAAGTTAGATGATCAGTCCAAGTGAGCTGCTTCAAAGTTGGCTGTATTTTATTACAGATGTTCCCAATCTAGAAACCTAGAATATTACTTTCTTAAGGGCGCTATGCTGTGTGAATGAAACGCATATAGATGATTGCAGGAGGTGAAGCCGCGGTGGGCCGGTAATCTCTCCTCACATCCAGAGTTTGATGATAGATCAGAAGAAGTGTGAGAGCTGGTGAGAGGAGAGTGAGTCACATAAAAGAAGCATGGGGACATAGTATAAATTAGCTCATCTACCATGAGTGAATGGATGGAGGAACGCTTAGTGAGTATATTACAAAGGTCAGTGTCATCCATTTCAGCGGGATATCAGTGGATTACATCGATCACGGCGGCAGAAATGAGCAGCAGGGAAACCAATTAAACTTGAATATATCACTCAGTTCCACTGGGTGACTCTTTTCTCGACTGATTAAACAAGAAAGACAGAACCAATCAGAGGTCTCGTTGTCTGCACTCTTTGTGATATATATATATTTTTTTTTTTTTTTTAAAAGGAGACATCTGAGTTACAGAATGAATCTAATTTGCAACACAGTGATGAAATGGAAGCGCAGCCAGTTATTCAAGTCTAAAAATAATAAATGTCTGTCATCAAAGTATTTCAATATTCAGTCTTTCTCCTGAATATAGGGTAGTTGTGATCATATCAAATCACAATTTCTTTAATTCATTAACACAACTTGCGATTTGTAGGTTGTAGCGGGCTCAGTGTTAAAGCTAGAGTGAAGATACTGACATCATATGAAAATAGAAAACCTAATGAATCCATCGGTACCAACCATGTCATACTAATTTGTCAGGAAGAAGGTTAAATAATGCTCCAAACTTGCGCTAGATTTTGTCAAGGAAAAACTGTCATGGCCATTTTCAAAGGGGTCCCTTGACCTCTGACCTCCAGATATGTGAATGAAAATTGGTTCTATGGGTACCCACGAGTCTCCCCTTTACAGACATGCCCACACAGCGGCACAGTGCACACTTATAGTATACTTCACTCTCACCGCTCTCATAGTGTTGTTTTCGGCCGCAGCAGGCTGCTGTTTTTAGAGAAGAACCCGCTGTACACTACCTGCTCAGCAGAGAAAAAAGAGGACAGACACAATTAAAGACCAGCTGGTGAACACAGTGGAGCATTTAGCAGCTAAAGAGACAGATATTTCCCTCAGGAGTAAGTCTAGACCAAACCACAGAGAATATTGGACTCATCAGGTGACACAAACACAAACACTCCTAATGATTGATCATGTTGCTCTGTAACTGCTGGATGTGGAAATAAACTGTTCGCTAACAAGTTCACCACATTAACTTAAAAGGTGATGATATGTCAGTGCTCACTTCATTCAACATTTACCAGGAATTTATATCATCTTTTCGCCTTCTTCATCTCTTTATTTTGCATCATGGCCGTCTCCATCCAGAGTAAGTTGAAGTCTGAACATGTGGCAGGACGTGGTCGGGCTCATTGGGTTACAATCACAACCTAATCTGATTTGGGAGCGCCCACCTGTCAGTTAATGCGCGGTGAAATGATAACAACCTCATATAGATGAGAGATGTAACCGGAGCCTCTGGTTATGAGTCTGCTGAGGGAGATGCCTCGTCTCAATATTCAGCACAAGCATCCAGACCAGGATTGATCTCAATTCACTTTAAATTCATGAAATTAAACTGCAGTTCACATAATGATATCACAAGTCTGCAATCTTTTTTTGTTTTTTTCCGGGTAGCTTCGTATGGAGAAAACATTCAATATCAGCTCCTGTAAAATAAAACTCCACCTCCAGAGCTCTGTTTCTTGACTGAAAGGATTCTGCATAATACATTGTGTATGCAGTATATCGTGCTATCTCATGAACACGGTAAACACGACCCCATTTGAAGGCATCATATGTCATTCACACACTGCAACAAGACACATCAAGAATGTAAGCACAATAATATACTGTGAAAGTACATAGAAAGTACTGGACTCTCCGCTTACTCCAAAACATTTAGGAAACGTTACAGCAGGTGTCAAAGTCCAGTTTTGATGATTGATGCCCAAAGATAACGACATTCTGTCCCTCTGCGTCTCCAGGTCGGTATAATCGACGATGACATATTCGAAGAGGACGAGCACTTCTTTGTGCGCCTGCTGAATCTGCGTGTTGGCGACCCAGAAGGGATGTTCGAGAGCGACGAAGTGGGTGCTGCCCCTAAAGGTCGCTTGGTTGAGCCCCTGGTCGCTACGGTGACCATCCTGGATGACGACCACGCTGGCATCTTCACGTTTAGCGAGCGCATGGTGCGGGTGAGCGAAAGCGTGGGCACCATGGAGGTCACGGTGGTGCGCAACTCGGGGGCCCGCGGCACCGTCATCCTGCCGTACCGCTCCGAGTCAGGCACCGCCAAGTCTGGGGAGGACTACGAGGACGCCCAAGGAGAGCTGGAGTTCAACAACGACCAGACCACGTGAGTCAAACTATAATTATAAGTGTTTTTTATTCACTTAATTTATCTCGGAGAATCTCTACATTTTCTGCTGCTGGACACAAAGCAGCTGTGTTGGAAGTTCAGTGCCTTGCTCAATAGTATGTGGACAGTCTTTGTTAAGGTAAATAAAAGCAATGCAATGCAAAAAGCAATCTGCCTCATTATGCAAATGAGTGGACTGTCACAGGCAGAAATGCATGAAGAAATGTAAAAAGAAATATGCAAAGAAATATCTAAAAAGAATTATTCAGAAATAAGTTTGGGGGAATAAATAAGTCGTGAAATGCAAAGGGACAATCGTACAGAAATAAATACATGCACATTTTATCAATTAATTAATGGCTACATTTCTTTTTAATATTATTTTTGCTACATTTAATGACATATATATTTATTTATTTAGCCACTTTTTAGCAACCGCCTTTCTTAAGATGCATAAAAACTTCTAAATTAAAAAAATTCGGTGAATGTCTTAGTTTCTTTTTTCTTCTTTACTTTCTTCTTCTGCTCCCACCTTTGACTGAATTATTGATACCGTCTCTCTCTGCCTCCTGCTTCCCTCTGCTGTGATTTACACGACAGCTGGTCCTGATCAGACGGCAGGAGGGAGACCACCATGTGGGCAGCTCTATACTCATACTCTGTGTGTGTGTGTGTGTGTGTGTGTGTGTGTGTGCATTACCTATAGATGAAATACTTATCTATATTCTGTGTGTCTGCGACTGACAGTGTGTGTGGATGGATGCTCCCCTGCATACATACAGTATGTGATATTGTATGTTTGTGATTGGCCCCAGTGCAAATTGTTTTCTTGGGCCCTCGCCCCAAAGACAAGCGCACGCTCGTAAACACACAACCACTCCAGACAATTGCAAAGCAGATAATTGCTATGCCACCATGGAGAGGCTCACCATGCAACTCCAAACCAGCCTTAGATCAGCACCACGGACGGCAGCCGGAGCGCCAAATTTATCTAATTTAACAGCCTGCCCTGGACTCAACCGCTAAATGTTATCACAGACACAGATTACAGTAGGTGCACATTTTCCAACATATGAGATGTAACAATTACAGTGCTATAGACTTAAATCCCTGATCCCACTCCATAAAAACAAGAAGAAACCATTACTCACCCTTTTAGAAGTTTATCCTACAGGTCTTGTGCTCCGTAAAGTCACATTAACGACACTTCTTAATAACTATGTCCTATTTTATTGGAGTTTCCTTTTTTCCTGAGAGCTTCCTACTGCTGTCGGCTATATTGTTTGTCATTTACAGTAAATATCACAATATTAAACGTGTGTTTTCTGTTGAAAAAGAACAAACGAAGGAAGATAAGTGGTTACGTCTCCAGTCTGATCTGGAGCTCACAGCTGATAGGTAGCCTACGTGGTTTGTTTACATGACGTAACAGAAGTGCATATAACGGATACAGGGTGGACACGGTGTAGGAAGGTACACCGTCGATATTAACGCCACCGGTTTGTTTTAAGAAAAACAAAATACTAATAAGTTTGTTGTTAATTCTTTTGTTTCTGTCTTGTTTCTGTGCTTGTGTGTGTGTGTGTGTGTGTTTGCAGTCAGACTTTCCAGCTGAGGATAATTGATGATGAAGAATATGAAAAACATGAAAACTTCTTCATTGTGTTGGAGGAGCCACGCTGGCTGAAGAGAGGAATCTCAGGTATGTTTATATACCGTATGTCTTTTTGACCTGACGTGATGATTTTATTTTACCTCATTATAGAAACTTTGAAAAACAAACCAAGAGGAGTAAACATGAAAAATGCGCTCCTTATAACTCCAGAAGCTGCCTGAGAATCATCACATTTTTAGGTTTTCTTCAGCATGAAAGTGATCCAGTGATAGGTGTCTGTCTGTACATCCTTAGGTACATTACAACTTGAAGAGCTAATGGTTAATTCGGCATACTTTTAATGGTGACAATCTGCCAAAATTTAAACAAATATGGGAAACCAGGCCTCAAGTTGTAGATAACATGCACGGGAGCAAAGTAATGTACTGCTGTGGACGTGGGCAGCAGCAAAACAGATTTAGAATATTAGAATATTTTCACCACTTTACCTTGCTGTCAGACAGCTATACGGCCTATGTTTCCGACTGTTATCTGTGTTATCTATGCTCTTTCCAAAGCCACTAGACTCTGGTGTTTTAAAGCAAACTAAACTAAACGATCGAGGCAGCGGTAGACCCCCTGTGTTCTGCGAGGTAAAATTACTGTCTCTTTCAATGGAGTCTGGTGGCTTTGAAGAAAACATTGATGGATACAGCGGCTTCAGTTCCCTGATAGAAAGGTAAACCGACAAAAATATTCTAAATACAGTGTACACTTAAACTGATATTGATTTTTTTAGGTGGCTGAAATACGTTTATGCTGCTCAGAGAAAGACAATTCTTTTCTTGTAAATTTACGACTTTAATTTTGGAAGTTTTTTCTCAGAATATTACCCCCCTTCCACAGCTCTGTATTTAATTAATTTTGTTTTAACCTACACTGGCTCTAATACGCCGTCGTAGTTTAACATGTTAACAAAAGCTCTTTTTTTTTTACAAAGTTAGTGGAACTTTGTAATCTTTCACTTTGAATAAGCACTGCTAAGTAACAAGTTCAAATGAATCCAAGTTATCCAAACTACTGCAGACGTCTGTGCTGTTTTAGTTTGTGCATTCTGTGTTTTGCTGCAGCTCGTTTCCTTTTGTTCTGTTTGTTTTGTTTTTTAGCTGCTTCAGTGACCCACTTCGCCCACAGGGATCAATAAAGTTCTTAGACACAAAGACTCGCACACATTCAGGGATCCATCCAATCATCTATTACCTGTCACTGCAGCAACACGAGCACTCAGCCGCCTCCTTATTCCTTTGTAATGCTGAAAGAGAGAAAGACACACACAGAGAGAGAGAGAGGAGTATTTATTTGTATTTCAGAAGATTTTCTTAGAAGTCAGACGTCGCCGCAGCGTGTTATTATCTCAAAAACACTCACAGCTGTCAGATAAAGGGATAAGAGGAGAGATGTTAATGGTAAATACTACAGTGAACTCTCTCTAGATTGTCTCTGTCTTTGTGTTTGCCCTTTCGTCTGAGCGTAGAGTGGAGTTTGATGTATTATTAGATGTTGTGCTGTTGTTGACTGCTCTCTGTTTCTCTCCACAGCTCTGCTGCTCAACCAAGGTGAGACCATCTGATTATTCTTTCTGCTTCACACTGAGCATCCAAGCTTGATTTGATTTCTCAGGAAATCTTTGCAGATTATTTTCATTATTGATCAATCTGCAGATTATTTTTCTTGATTCATCAATTAATTGTGTGTTCTATAGAGTGTCATAAAATTATAAAAATTGCACGTTACAATTTCCTAAAGTCAAAGATGATGGGATGATATTTATCTTTGTATTACTTTACTCTTCTGTTTAATTTTCCCTTTAATTTATTTATATATTTATTTTTATAATGTTTTTAAATGTATTTATTTATTTTTGTACTTATTATTTATTTATTTATTTTTTTGCATTTATTTTTTATTTATCTTATATTTATTTTTAAATGTGTATTTATTTATGTACGATTTTCCCTTTGCATTTCACCCCTGTCATCATGACGTGTCGTCCATCTATATACAGTACTGTATATAAAGTCTATGGTTATGATGTACTGAAGCACCAGTGGTGAAACTAAAGCAGCATTCTGGTGAAAGATAAATGTTAAAATGCTTTATTCATTTGAAATTTCCTAAAAAAAGAAGTTGTATCCGATGTAACTATGAATATCATTATTGTCAAAGACAAAGACTCCGAATGATTTCCTATTTTTCAGATTTGGCTTAATTTGAATCTAAAAAGTAGTTTATTTCCACTTGCGGTACCTTTGAACAGATGCAGACATTGTTTCTCCTGCAGCTGCTCAGGTTTTCTGCTCCTCTGTTTAGTCTGCACCACATTGTAACGGCCTGGCTCACATCGCTGGCGTCTCTCTTGGCCTCGCTTCAGGGGGAGCCATGGGTATTTGTTTGTTTACATTTGGATCAAAGCAGAACATGGCCTCTGTGAATCTCAGCCCAGCGCAGTTTGGAAATACATGCTTACAAATGAGTCGGCGCTCCACACTCTGGGCTCGGTCTGTGTGCTGATGCAGATGGATCACTGTGTACAGCCAAGTGGAGAGGCTTATAAGGCTGCCGGGGCTGTACTTTATCATATACATCACACTATACTTTAGTATTATTACGCTTTTTATGACTATTTTGGAGTCTGGTGTGTGGGAGGCAAAATACAAAGTATAACTTCAGTTCTGATTTGGTTATATGGAAATTGTTCTCGGATTTAGTACAAAACGGAAGAGAGCAAAAGAAAGAATGAAGTAAACGTCGTGGCTGGGATGTGTTTATTGATTTGAATTAGTGCATCTGAATCTATCAGAGCGCCTCCTCCCCGGCTGCTAACTGGCAATGCATCGCTTTGAGTTCAGATTAGTTTTGAGTGGAACTGTCAATTGATTAAAACGTTTAATCGCGATTAAATGCATGATTGTCCGTAGTTAATCGCGATTAATCGCAAACCAATCGCACACAATCACATTTGTCAAGTATTTAATACTCTTATCAACATGGGAGTGGGTAAATACATAAATGTATGTATATAATTATTATTGGAAATCAATTAACAACACAAAACAATGATATGTATTGTCCAGAAACCCTCACAGGTACTGGGTTTAGCATAAAAAAATATGCTCACATGTGTTGTTAATTGATTTCCAATGATAGATATACATACATTTGCATAACGCAAGCTAAAAAAAAAAGCAGATAAAAATGTGTGATTAATTTGCGATTAATCACGATAAACTATTTTAATAGATTGACAGCCCTAAAATAAATATATATATATATATATATTAAATAGAAGAATACTATCTCATTTGAATCACACTGAATCACTTTATTTAAATTGAGGATTTTGTTCGAGGATTTATAATCTTTTTTTAATGGTGATGGCGTCACAAGTTTTTCTTAGATCTTAGAAGTAGGGGGGGGGGGGCTTCAAGTACAATAGTTTGGGAACCACTGAGCTCAGCAGCCAACCAACCAAACGTTAGGGTTTACACACCTGCTCTCTGTAGATCCACCTCTCTAATCACTCCGTGTCGCTGTGTTGTTGTTTCTCTGCTTCCTCACACACACACTCAGATATCCTCCATCTGTCATCCTCTCATGTCCCTCTCCCACGCTGTGTGAGAACACACACACTCACAACACACATATTTCAGACTTGTGAGTTGATGCAGCGCAGCTCTGAATAAAATGCTGACTCACAATCTATTATTGATAGCGGTAGAACTTGGAAATATGTGTGACGTGCACTTTAGTTTCACTGTTGGTGTCCTTGTTGTTTCCTTCACAGAGGGGGCGGAGGGGCAGATGAGTTCTGAGGAAGAGGAGGCTCGGAGGATAGCTGAGATGGGGAAGCCCATCCTGGGAGAGCACAGCCGCCTGGAGGTGGTCATCGAGGAGTCGTATGAGTTCAAGGTGCACCATGTTTATGTTTCTTACGTAGTTTCCTCTGGAGGAACGGCGCCCTCTTTGGGGTTTGTGCTGTAAAAAGATGCCAATTTATTCCAGCGATTGTTTTTTATATTTATTTCAGTTATAATGTCCTGAAGATAAATGTGTGGATGACTTATTGGTGGTAGCTAATCACAGTTGCAGATTCAGATTCCAGTGGTGGCTGCGCGATCATATATATATATATATATATATATATATTTAGGGAGACAGAGAGAGAAAGAGAGAGAGAGAGAGAGTATGTAATTCCAAGTTAAAGCCAAAAACCAGAGCAGGATTATTCACACTTGTGGTCCTGCACTGCAGACACTGATTTTATGGAGGACTGAACTGTGCTTTTCTGGACATGTTGTATAATCCTTTACATTCTCTCTCTCTCTCACACACACTAGTGAACCCGGGTCCTAACCCTCTCAGCCAGCAGGTCTACTGTGGGTTTGAATTATTGAAAATGCTTGAGTTGCCCTCGATGCAGCAGATAGCTTGAGGCATGCAGAATTCAGACTCTGATGGCGTGCACAGAGCGCTGCTACATCCCCCCCCCCCCACCCGCTGTGCACCAAGAGCAAAATACGAGCAATCCAGATATTTGAAATGTGCATCGAGCTCACGTATATGATAAGCAAATAAAAGCAAAATTAGTTTATTGGCACAGCAATAAGCCTCAATTCAAATACGGTCCAACACACACACAGAAGATTGTGATATTGCTAATCAATCTGTTTTAATAGCTCTTAAGAAAATTAAAACAATGGCATCTTAATTAAGGAAAGTTCCCTAGTGTGTGGTTAAATCATGTGTTCGTTTTACGAGCAGCACTGAGGGAAGGATGGGATTGTTTTTATGAGTCTGTGTGACATGCACAGAATAAATGATTTAAACTCCTTCAGCACTCATGTATGTAAATGAAGCAGTGGGCGTTTCAAAAGCCCAGAAATCATGGAATTAAATATACAGTCAATAAATAACACCAGTGTGTTGTTTATCTGTTGTCACAGTGAGCAGTGGAAGCTGGGTGTGTGTGTGTGTGCATTTCTTCACTCTTTTACACTTTCTCTAAATAACAAACAAATGAATTACACCAACACATCAAACATCCGCCTGACTTTGAGCCAATTAAAAAGCAGCAGAAGGATTGTTTGAGAGTTAATTACAGAAGGGGAGAAACAAACAACATCAACAAAAGAGATGAATGAGAGCCCGTCGTTCTATCATCGCTCCAAAAACAGTCCACCAAATTCAATATTCTCATCCTTATTTGATTATGAAGTCAATAGACCCCTTGTGGACGTATTGACTTTGTCTCGTATGATTTGCGGGTAGCGAGAACCAACTGGGGGAATAATGCAATTCTGCATGATTGGCATTTAGATTTAGTACACCGGAGATCAATGTGGGTGGATTGATTATCTCTGTGTGGTAGGTCGGTTTCATGCTCTCCTCATTTATGTATTTTGTAGTTAAACGCACTGAAGTGAGGTTCACTTAAAAAGGAAAATCACAGCAAGTATCATCAAAACCAGACCGTTGGTGTTTCAGGTATGAAGCGTGAGGGACAGACGCTGCCCACTCACAGGCTCAGTCTCACCTGAGTGACTCTGTCACCTGTCCTCGGCTCTGATTGGTCACTAACGAAGTGTGTTTTGTGCCTCTGATTGGCAGAGCACCGTTGACAAGCTCATTAAGAAGACCAACTTGGCGCTGGTGATCGGCACTCACTCCTGGAGGGAACAGTTTGTGGAGGCGGTCACTGTCAGCGCAGGTGAGCTCTGTGTGTGTGTGTGTGTGTGTGTGCGTGTGTGTGTGTATTACTGGAGTTACCAAACAGCTGTCTTAAGGAGACATCCTTTAACTACACACTCAGCTACTCTTAACAGCTGCTGTAAGTGTGAATCGCTGCCTTGAATAGACGGATTACCTGAACTTTATCATTCAGTACCGTTCTATAAAACGCGCTTTAAAAAGTGACTTGATAATGATGTGATAAATAAAACACCTGTAGTATCCTAATGTTTAAGCAAGCTCTCTAGTTACTGTTAATTAAATGAATTAAGAACTGATGAATAGAATCAGCCTGTTGTGCAGCGGTCCCGAGAGCTCAACGAGCTGCGAATACACAACCAAACACAGAATGTATGTATGTTAGCTGGCTATAGCTACTATCAGAATTGTCACCAAGTAACGTTCAAGGACGAAAATAAATAGCAAATTGTTAAACAAATAAGTTGCAGTTCGACGGCATGAATAATATTTTGAAATTTATACCAGAATCAGAATCCGGTTTATTGTCAAGTAGGTTTCATGTACAAGGAATTTGCTTCTGTCTATGATTTATCACGATTAATTAATTATTCGCATATTTTCTTATCTGTTCAAAATGTACCTTAAAGGGAGATTTGCTAAGTATTTAACATTCTTATCAACATGGGCAGATATGCTTTATGCAAATATATGTATATATTTATTATTGGAAATCAATTAACAACACAAAACAATGACAGATATTGTCCAAAAAAAAAAAGTTCGAAAACTGTCAAAAAAAAAAAAATATCCGCAATAATGTCAAAAAAAAAATCAGAAAAATGTCAAAAAAAATTGAAAAATGTCAAAATATTTTATTTTTTTTTTTTTTAAATCGAAAAATGTAAAAAAAAAAAGTCTGACTAATGTAAAAAAAAAAAAAAAGGTTCTAAAAATGTCCGAAAATGTAAAAAAAAAAAGCCCCTAAAAAAGTCTGAAAAATTAAAAAAAAAAAATGTCATGAAACATATTATCCAGAAACCCTAACAGGTACTGCATTTAGCATAAAAAATGTTGTTGTGCTGACTTGACTATGACTTGCCCCAAACTGCATGTGATTATCATAAAGTGGGCATGTCTGTAAAGAGGAGACTCGTGGGTACCCATAGAACCCATTTACATTCACATATCTGGAGATCAGAGGTCAAGGGACCCCTTTGAAAATGGCGTTATTTAACCTCCTTCGCGACAAGGTAGCATGACATGGTTGGTACCGATGGATTCTGAAAACTGCGCACGCTACCTCCTCCAAAAGATCGATTGCGTTAATGCGTTAAAGGTTCTTTATTTGTCATTTGTCAGTTGCAGCAAAGCAGTAATTGGCAATGAAAATCTTTGGTCTCAGGTTCCTTCAAATAAAAGGTGAAATCACACAAGTAAATGGAAATGCAAAATGATGATGAGGTTTACCTAAAGTGAACCTCTGAATGTACAACAGCACATTACCAAATAACCACAGATTATGACTCACTAAAGGGCAGCAAACCACCTCAGCTTGTCGTCACGCGGTGTGTACCACGTGTGTCCTTTGAGTCAATAAAGCTCATTAACTGCAGATGAAGAGGAGTTTCACCTTCAACCTGCCTATGAGTTAATGTATTGGGAAATATTGATTAAGTGTAATGGCAGTCATTGCATGTCCTTATTCTGCCATGAGGGGTTGGTGGGAGTCGGATTTGTAATTCAAGGTCACCATCTAGTGGAAGCAACCGTTCACTGCAGACAAGTTCAAGTCAACTGTGTTTGGACCTTAAAGTCTGTTTATTTAATCTGTATGAAACCTGATGTCTGTATTTTAAAGCTATAGTTCAGGTGTTGTGAAGTGGGGTTATATGAGGTACTGATCCATAGTCAGTGTATTACCTACAGGAGATGACGGTCAGCACGCCTCCAGTTTAGAGAAACAGACAGGAGTACCAGCACGTGAGCAAAGTAATGTACTGCTGTGGACGGGGGCAGCAGCTTAAAGCATTTCAGACACCTAATAAAATCAGTTTAAGTATACGCTATATTTAGAGTATTTTCACCACTTTACCTCGCCATCATACAGATATACTGTCTATGTTTCTGACGAGGAACTGAAGCCGTTATCTATGCTCTCACCAAAGCAATCAGACTCCGTTGAAAAAAAATAGTAGTTTTACCTCACAGAACACAGGAGTTGCTGGTCTACCGCTGCCTCCAACGGTTAGTTTGTTTGTGTTATTGTGTGACTTTGGTTAGTTTGGATTCACCAAAGTCACAAAATAACACAAACAAACTAACCGACCGAGGCAGCGGTAGACCAGCAACCCCCGAGTACTGTGAGGTAAAATTACTGCTTTTTTCAATGGAGTCTGGTGGCTTTAGCGAGAGAATTGATGGATATAACGGCTTCAGTTCCCTGTTGGACAGAGCTGTCTGACAGCAAGTTAAAGTGGTGAAAATACTCTAAATATAGCGTACGCTTAAACTGATACTGATTTTTTTAGGTGTCTAAAATGCGTTTAGCTGCTGTCCCCCGTCCACAGCAGTACGTTGCTTTGCTCTTTATTAAAGCTCTAATCTTCTCCGTGAAGTGGTCTAACGTGCCTCCTGTTTTTCTCCCCTCAGGTGACGGCGACGATGACGAGGAGGGTCGTGAAGAGCGCCTCCCATCTTGTTACGACTACGTCATGCATTTCGTCACCGTCTTCTGGAAGGTTCTGTTCGCCTGCGTGCCGCCCACAGAGTACTGGAACGGCTGGGCCTGCTTCTTAGTCTCCATCAGCGTCATCGGCCTCCTCACCGCCTTCATCGGAGACTTGGCGTCCCACTTCGGCTGCACCGTCGGGCTGAAGGACACGGTGACTGCTGTGGTGTTTGTGGCGTTGGGAACATCTATTCCAGGTGAGAGGATATCCTCCTTCTCTGTGTGAGAAGGTAACATGGGTGAGATATGTCGTAGTTTTTAATGACCTGTTCAACCATCAATTAAATCAATCTATAAAGCCAATTTAAGTGTTTTAACTTCCACTCCCCCTCCCAACCATAGACCACAGAGTTTTTAATCGTGATTAAATATTTTAATTGATTGACAGCCCTAGTTTATATTAGTTCAGACTTAATGGTTCTCACAAATCATCGCTTGGTCACATGGTACGGGTTACCATGGTTACGCATCCCCAACCGGCAAGGAAGCTCTCAGGAAGTGACGTCGTAAATTACAGCTCAGTGCGTCTGAAAAACGTATACTTCTGTTTATTACTCACACATGAACAATAGCACACATATCGGGTGCGTACTGCATAGTATGTGATTTTGGATGTAGTTTATGTGAATGACATCAGCTGACAGGAAGCTGTTACCTAGCAACGCAAATCCGTTGAAACGGTCTCTCTGTTGGTGTGTTTACTCTCTCCGCCTCTTTCTCTCATTTCAGACACCTTTGCTAGCAAAGTGGCCGCCATGCAGGACCAGCACGCCGACGCGTCCGTCGGTAACGTCACCGGTAGCAACGCCGTCAACGTGTTCCTGGGGATCGGCGTGGCGTGGTCGGTGGCCGCCATCTACTGGAGAATCAAAGGGAAGGAGTTCAAGGTTGACCCGGGCTCGCTGGCCTTCTCCGTCACCCTCTTCACCATCTTCGCTTTCATCTCCATGGGGGTGCTCCTGTACAGACGCCGGCCCTCCATCGGCGGGGAGCTCGGCGGCCCGAGGGGGGCCCGCCTCGTGACCTGCCTGCTGTTCCTGGGCCTGTGGTTCCTCTACATCCTCTTCTCCAGCCTGGAGGCCTACTGCCACATCAGCGGCTTTTAAAAAGGAGATGGAGGAATATTGCACAGCAACACACACATATAGTTTACAGTCCACACAGTACGACATGAAACAAGATTCATCTGTTTGATCGGGCTCACTGCAGCCTGGAAGTATCCTGCTCTTTGATGCAGCGATACTAAAACACACACACACACACACACACACACACACACACACACAAACACACACACTATATGTAGGCATGTGTAAACAGATCATAGCACACACACAGTTACAGGCATGACGAAGGGCGAGAGGAAGTGTTAGCGAGGGGCGAGAAGTGTGAGTACAAAAGGTTACTGCAGCAAAGTTAGCAGAGAGAAAGAGTGAAGTTGAGATGTTAGAGGTGAAAAGAAGGTCAGGTCAGCCAGGTAGGATCAGACCACTGAAACACGTGCACACCGGACTAAATCTGTCCATCTGAGTTGCATTGAAGGAACAACAACAAAACCTGTCCCCTCCTCTGTATCGCCATCTTTACTGGTACATCTTCTTCACTGAGGAGGCGGAGCGCTGTGTGAAAAAAGGAGTGAAATGTTTACAATAACATTAAGTTTGTTTACTACAGGAGGTGATTTTTGTCTAATACACTGTATAGATGAAGGCGCTCCACACGCGCTGTAAATAGTAAAAAAAAAACAGTGTACTGTACATAGAGAGTGTAGTGTTTTCAGTAGGCAGACGCTGCCGACCACTGAAGTTAGAGAGGGTGGAAATACGTAGCTACTAGTCTGTATAGAAAGTCAAATTACAGCGAAAAGAAAAGGAAAGACGACAGTCAGGTCTCAATGTTTTTAAAATCCACTGGAACGCCACAGATCCCAAACATTAGAAGATAGTTCAATGATTGAGTGTTAGGCTCTGTTCAGACCTGGTATTAACATCGTCCTGAGTTTACCATCCACAATAGGGTGACCAGATCCTGAGTATCTTTGTGTGGGACAATGTGGGGACACGTTACCAAGGCTGAGAGGTAGTCTACAATTTTGGTATAATGTCCATCTAACTTAAATAATAAACATTTCTATTCTGCCCCTTATCTTGTAACATCTCTATGCTTTGCCTGAATGCATCCAGAGATCGGCACGTCTCTTTTTGAGCCGCACGTTTCTTGTGAGACTCACATGAACTGTGTCGCTTCATGTCGTATTCCCCCCGTGTGAAACTGAACAATAACTGGCAAACTTGACCAAAAACTCTGAGAATCACCTTCCACCAGCTTATAAGTACTTCTAAGTAGTTTCACAGTCTTTGTTGTAGCTGCTCTTCCTTTTCTTTGTGGTAGTTTCCATCATATTCCACCTAAATCTGCAGAGCTTGTGACTTTGCGGTGACTTGCAATTTTCCCCGCTGGGCGTAGCGTAGCAAAGACGGTGAAATGTTAACCTGCACTTGACCCACGTGTGCTCAGTTTGACGGCAAACACAGCTCCGTGATGATGACAGCCTTCCCTGCTTTCTTCACAGCTGTTGGATAAAAAACAGATTTTAGAAAAGCGTCTGTCCTGCAGTGGTTTGACTTTTGGAAACTAGAGCCAATAAAAATGTGGGACATCATCTCAATATGTGGGACAAGGGATAAAAATGCAGTGCAGTTCCTCGTAAAATGGGACACCTGGTCACCCTCGATCACAAGTGGACAGCTATAAGTACGTCATGCGTCTCCAGTGACTACTTGTGATCTGATCTCACTTCCCCGCTCTATATGCAAATAAACACGTAGTAAACATACGGCCGATACAGCAGACATTACAAAGTAATATTACATGAATGTCAGTAGTAATATCCTACATAATCGTGAATTCGGGTACATTTTATTAACATCAAAATAAAAGGTTATTGTACCGGCGGTCCCCGGGGACCTCCGTAACGCCGGCAACGCCGCCTTTGCCAGGAAACAGCGGCGTACAGAGCTTCAGAGAGCCGGGGAGGAGAGAGAGAGAGAGCCGGCAGGTGTCAGCTCTGTGCAAATCACCGGAACAAAAACACCGACACATCTCCAACAGTATGATAATAATGTACGTGCCGTGCCTATCTGATAGACTGGAGATATGCAGCCTATAGATGAGATATATTTGAATATAATACAGTTGTATTACAGAGCGCAGAGCTGTCCACGTATGATCGGATCACTGAGGACGCGTGTTAATACCAGGTCTGAACAAGGCCAGAGCTGAACAAACAAATAGATGTTACGCTGGTGAAATAAAAGTTCATAAAGAGCCATATCTCTCCAGCGTCCTGCGTTCCAGTCCGGTGTGTCTCTTTACCGGATGGCTCTCTGACAGAGAGCTTTGTATATCAAACTGACAGATTATTATTATTTTTTTTTTGCATGTATAGCCAGAGCTATCTTCACACAATAAGTCACACATGTACTATGTAAAAGGGAATGATCAGAATCCACCTGTAAATTACAGACATGCATTTGTGTGTCAGCTGATGTTGGATGTTCCCGTGTGAAGCTGACAGGAAGGACGAGCCGTGTTTGGTCTCAGAGGAACAAAGAGGACATTTTCCTCCTCAGAAGGACCAAACGGAGTGTAATGAAAACACACGTGGACGCTTCGTTCAAGGCTTTTTGCTCCTTCCAGATGGACTCCAGTCAGTCATCACCGTGTCAGACTAATCCACTACTGCGGCATGTATCCTGACAGACTAATCCTTTACCTTTAGTGACAGCAGCACGGTCACACAGACATGCATGGATGGTCAAACAGGACTCAACAGTGTTAGTTAGCCAGTAAATTACAATTCAAACTCATCAGTCACAGTTAAATTAGGATGCAGGATGCCAGTCTGATGCTTCAACACGGCTCCCATACAATGCCTTAAGGACACCTCTCAAGTCAAAATCTAGTATTCAAGCTTTCAGCTGTACAAAGCTGCACTTTATCTGATGTAACTAAAACATACTGTGTTTTACTTTAGTCGACAAACTATTAGTGTGCAATACATGCAGGGAGATTCACTGGAGGAAATCTATGAGCTGGTTCAGCTGACTCACTGGATCATCAGGTGTCTTGTCCTGTGGGAAGGGACTAATGTGTCCCGTCCATCTGTGCTTAGAGCACAATACGAGTACCAGACCTGCTAAAAAGGACCGTTTTAATGGAGTCTGCACACTGTTTAAAAGAACTAACTGACTGTCATCTATCTAATGTTCTCCAGACTTTGTTTACAGTCTGTAGGTCAGCAGCAGACAGTGCTTCGCTTTGCATACAGCTGTGTCATTGTAGGTTTAAAGGGGACATATCATGCTCATTTCCAGGTTCATACGTTCTACTAGAACATGTTTACATGCTTTAATGTTCAAAAAACACATTATTTGTCTCCTACTGTCTGTCTGAACATAGCTGTATTCACCCTCCGTTTCAGCCATAGACTGTATATAAGAAGTAGACGTAACCACGATGTCACCCATTGGTTTGTGGATTACGCTTTTGAATTTAGAGTTCGCCATTTTGTCCGTCGCCATCTTGTGAGAGGAGAGGGTGGAGCTAAATACAACCGAACGCTGAATAAAGCACAACCAAAATGTTACAATGAACTTTCATGAACTACAAACACACCGTGAAAGGGTTAAAGGCACAGACACACCAAATGAAACAAAATGAACATCATGCTTGAAACTAGCGATTGAGACCATAAACTCATGTTTACAATGTTTACTGAGGTAATAAAGAAGTAGGTTAATTTTCTCATAGACTTCTATACAACCAGAGGAGTCGCCCCCTGCTGGCTGTTAGACAGAATGCAGGTTTAAGACACTTCATTGGCTTCACTTCTCAGACCCGGAGGTTGACGCCTGGTTTTAGCACCTGTTTCTTTAAGACCCCCCTTCCTGAAAAAACCTGCTCTGATTGGCTTGTGAGAAGAATACGGTACTCCAGATACCCACATGTGTGTGAACAAGCCCTGAGAAAAGTTCATGATATGTCCCCTTTAAATGAAAGGCAGTTCCTCTAGTCATACTACCGTAGGCTGTTCTCAATGCCCTTCAAGGCAGGTATGTGCTGCTCAGTATTGCACGGCAGAGTTGGAACATACAGTAAAATGTTCACAAGCTACTGAAACTACTGGCTGCTAAATAGACGGTAAAATCAACTGCAAACCAGTGAAAACCGCTGTGGCTTTTCCACACCGACGCATCAGGTTTATCACTTTCAACACTGAGGAACATAAAGCTGAGACGTCAGTGCATGAAAACAACGTCATAGCGAACGTAGCGAGCAGTGTGCAGCATCATAGTACGGTAATAAAGTAGTTAAGCATCCTTTTCTACATGAGGAAGAGTTATAATTACCGTAATATTCACTGCCTAATATCAGTCACATTAAATGCTTTGGCTGCATTACTAACATTTCACCCACAAATGATGAAGTGCTATACAAGAGGAGTTTGTTATTACACATGATTATATCAGAGAGATTCGATTCGTTTACCCTCGACTAACTATACTTTGTAAACTTTCTAAAACAGATTTTGTATCTTTTCCTTGCAGATATAGCCAAGGTAGATTTTTTTGTACTTCTAAACAATGTTTAGAATAGCATCAATATATACGATTGGTAGTGTAGATTACGTCGTGACTGAATTTAGTGGATTAGATTTTGATATATTTTCCACAGCGAGGAAGCTCCCCTTTCAGAACAAACAGTGTAGTGTCTCCTAACCAACATTATCCCAGCTAATTTACTGAAGTACGTTTGTGTTTTATGTATAAGATTATTTATTTATTTACGAGAAGATTATTTATGTATGGATAAGCTGTGCCGCAGGTCCTTGAGGCGAAAGAGTTCAAGGAATGGATGTGCAATACAGAAGACAATTAATACATTTTATTTTGTTAGTAGCTGTGACGAGAGGTCAGTTCACTCAAACTTTTTCTGCTCCAGTGTTTATTGTAAACCCTCCGCCGACGTACATGTCTTCATTCAGGAGTTTTTGAGTGTAAGTAGCATGTTTACATGAAGAAACAGTGGGGAACATTGCTAGTATAATTGTCAGTCTCGGGTGGAGCTAAAGAAGGAAGTGTTTTGTAGATATTAGCAGTGGCTGGTGGGCAGGTCTGGTGTGTGAGGTTTTAACAGCAGCTACTCACTGAACACACTCACAGATCTGCTTGTGTGATCTCTGACCGGGTGAGGATGCATCAGCAGCAGGCGTGGCTCAGCACCCAAACACAGAACTGTCTACAATGTCCAGACAATGTTCCTTGTTTCCATGAACTTCTGTACTAACTGTCTGGCTCCGGCCTTTGCTGTTCTGTAGCTAGATGTGATGCCTCCCCCCATCCAGCCTCTCCTCCTCACCCTCCCCTCCCCTCCCCTCCCCGTTGTGCGTCTGTGTTTGCTTCCCCTCCGTGTTCCTCTGCAGATGCATGATGAACCCCCGTGTACGTGTGTTAGCAGCATGGTCTAATGTGATGGACGCCTATAGGCATATTTTACCGGGTTGATTGCCCCAGCGTTTGAATCCCAAACACCAGAACTCCATACAGATAGAGAGAGAGAGGAGGACAGAGAGAGATAGAGAGAGAGCATCTATGGACTGCTGATTTGTTTTGTTCCCTTCAGAAGCTGTGAAAAGAGAGCGTGCTCTGTCTGCAACGAGCAACATCCCAGGTCATCTTTCTGTTTGTTGGTGTACGATATTTCCGTGTCTGTGTTAGTGTCCCCCCCCCCCTCCCTCCTCTTCTTCCTCTTCCTCTTCCTCTATTGGTGTCCCATTCGCTCCCTCCCAGGTCTTGCTCTTCAATGTGTCCCTGTGACGTTTTTGTCCTGTGAAAAATTTCTCTCTCTGCCTGAAACCTTTGTAGGGAAACAATGACTGAGTTACTACTATATCATGTGATAGACATAAACATTTATTCAATACTGTACTAAATTATTAACTGAAGAAGTTTTTTTTATGAAATGCAGAAAAAAAATATTTGAAAAAAAAAACTTGTTTTTGAGAACATGGCATGAGGTGTAATGTGTTACCGAAAGAAAATGAAGGTCTTTAATTAAGTGAAATTGACCTTATTTGAATATAGTTTATTTATTTTCAAGGCGTAACGTGTCTGAGTCGTTATTTTTTAACTGAATGAGCATAAAACCCAACATGGATGGAGTCTGAGACAACGGACCCTCTTTGTACACAGAGTACACTTTACAGGTTAAACCCTCTGAGAGCCGCGGGAGATCCCGACCCACTTTACTGTCTTTCAGAGGCTGTAGCAGGTTCACTTTTAGTTCAGGAGGATAAATGACGCTCTAGGCTAAATTCTGGCGAGGAAAAACTGGCATGGCCATTTTCACAGGGGTCCCTTGACCTCTGACCTCAAGATATTTGAATGAAAATGGGTTTTGGTGTTAATGGCGTCACCTTCGTGATTTTAGTTTCATCTTCAGGTGTGTCTTTCCACCAAACGGGTTGAAAAGCAGCATATATGCAAATTCAGGGTATTCGATAGTTTCATCGACTGTTTGGACGCATCCACAATATGCAGGCTATTAGCGTGCGTTTAAAAGTGTTTTGGCTCAATTGTATTTTAATTGGTCTACAGTTAAGTGGTAATTTAGGGCTAAATAAAGCTGCTCCCCACTAGGTTTTCTATATGTTACACCTTAACAGGGATGTATACAGAGAACCAGTCTGTTTAGGAAAACTTTTAAATTAATTAACCAGGGACAAGGTCTGCAAATTAGCTATGGCTAGAAGTCCTATATACGTTGCATCGGTTGCACTTTAATTAAGTGTAACAATGCCTATGTATTGTCCCTGTCAAATTGTCAAATAAATAAATAAATTATATGTCGCACTAATTGATGACAAAAACTTAGCTCGTGTCAACTTGAATAAAGTTTTTTTTTTTTTTTTTTTTTTTAACAGGGCTGCTGTTGTGTTAATTATCCAGCAGAGGGTGGTACAGTATAGTAGGCTGCAAGGACCTGAAAATAACCAGGGATGTATTAAGAGAACAACAGAAAATAGATAATAATAGATAATAAAAGAAAATAACAGTAGTACATACATGCTTACATAAGTAAAGAATTATTTTGTTTTATATAATTGAATATTTATTTTACTTTCTCGGAGGATAGAAGCGTTGTGTATGTGGCGCATGCGCAGTTCATTATTCCGTCTCCAATGCGGAAGTGGTAAATGTTTGTTTCTCTGGTTTAATGTTTATTTAATGTTTGTCTGAACGGATTGTTGTATAAACGAGGTTACTGGTCAGTAACGACGCTGTGTTTTGTTCTGTCTAGTTTAACTTGGTTTAACTACCAACTGCGGATGTGCTTTATTCACGGAGTTGTCATCCAATAGAACTGCAGGCATATAACGCGCAGTGCATGACGGGAAGACAGTCTATAAAGCGCGTTAAATGTTAACGTTTCTACAACGCTTTCACAACAAACATATCGAAACGAGGAGACCGTTGTGATTCTTTGAGATTTAATCACATTCACTTCTGATCGCATTGCGTAAGTTTTTTTTTTTTTTTTTTTTTAGCGTTACAACCGTCACTGAGATCAGTTCCTCCCAGAATCAGTATCCTGTCTCTGAAGTGAACAGCTCATACTTACCTGGCAGGGGAGACACCATGATCATGAAGGTGGTTCACCCATGGCGAGGCTTAGCCATTGCACTCCGGCTGAGCTGACCTGTGCGAATTCCTCAAATGTGGGAATCTCGACTGCATAATTTGTGGTAGTGGGGGACTGCGTTCGCGCTCTCCCCTGACAAACATGTTGAAAGAAATATAAACAAGAAAGCAAAGGTATGACTACTTCTTGGAGAAAGTGGTTAGATTATATGTAACATGGCTTCAGTACTCTTATACAATACAAATTGTACCATCTAACTACGCCTATATTTACGAAGCAAAATGAATTCCTGTGATTTTAATTCAGATTAAATGAATCATGCTTTAATGGATGTAAAATGTTCCTTTCCTTACAGTTAATTTGTTGTATAATTTATAATTTATTTTTATACTGTAAAATATTTTTGCAGAAGTGTTAAAAAATAATAATTATTAATATTATTTATATTATATACTATTATTTATTAATAATAATAAAAAAAATCAATAACGTTTCAATTAAAGGGACTATTTGTAACTTATCACGCGCATAAATCTTAACGGGTCGGTATCCCATGCGCGCTCGCGTGTGGATACGCGAGCGCGCAGCAGCTCTGCTCCTGCCTGTTTGCACACCGCGCTCGTTCTCACCCGTCCGGCTCGCTCCACCTCCACGTGAACGCGCGCACACTACACACTGCAGAAGAGTTAGTTTAGCTCTGAGAATATCTGGTGAATGTGCAGTGGACGTTTTTGCAGAAATAACTGCTGCAGCTCCTCCAGACCAACAGAGGTTTCCCGTGTCTTGTGAAGTGACGGGGCTCCGCAGAGAGTTACGTTATCGTCTCGACCGGGTGTCGGTGTCTCCCCCCCCCCCCCCCCCCCCCCCCCCCCCCCCCCCCCCCTGTTTCCTCCGTGTCGGCGGGCCGAGACAGGAAAAGCCAGCACTAGAATCAGCATTGATTCATGGAGAGACCCTCGTCTGGTCAGCTAACATTACTGCCAAGCAGGGGAGATATAGAGTGATATTGTGGTTTTAGCTGACGTGTGTAGTCTCACTGTTTTGACGGACGCTCGCTCACATTCAGGTAGCGTGTTCACACGGGCGAGCGCGAGCAACAGGACGCTGACTTTCGTTGACATTGCGGCCACAGGTGTCGCTGTGAACAAGCAATTTCTGATTCTTACATATAGCCCCTTTAAATATAAGTATAAGATTTCACTTTGCTAGGCGTACTATATATTTTAAATTAATTCAGACTTTGACTCTCACAAACCCGTTTTCGTCACATGAGTTCGGTTACCATGGTTACAAGTCTCCAACCGACATTATTATTTGTGATAATGCAGCATTATCACAAATAAATACAGTAAAAATAAAAATACCCCCTGCCTAATATAAAGTGTGTCATGGGGCTGGGGGCTGAGATGTGTTGATGTGGGACAACCTGTGTCACATCAATGTAGAATTAATCCAAACAGGTTGAATTTTGTACAAAATAAAATAGCCACAGGTAAAAACATCAACAATATAAAGTACATCAAAAACATGAAATACATAAAGATATATAAACCATAAAATATATCAAAAACACATATAATACATTAAAAACATAAAATAAATCAAAATCATAAAATACATAAAAACATATAAAATACATCAAAAACATGAAATACATCAAAATATAAAATACATAACATTTAAACCATAAAATACTAAAAACATAAAATATGTAAAAACAAAAATATAAAATACATCAAAAACATGAAATACATAAAGATATATAAACCATAAAATATATCAAAAACACATGCAATACATTAAAAACATAAAATAAATCAAAATCATAAAATACATAAAAACATATAAAATACATCAAAAACATGAAATACATCAAAATATAAAATACATAACATTTAAACCATAAAATACTAAAAACATAAAATATGTAAAAACAAAAATATAAAATACATCAAAAACATGAAATACATAAAGATATATAAACCATAAAATATATCAAAAACACATACAATACATTAAAAACATAAAATAAATCAAAATCATAAAATACATAAAAACATATAAAATACATCAAAAACATGAAATACATCAAAATATAATATACATAACATTTAAACCATAAAATACTAAAAACATAAAATATGTAAAAACAAAAATGTAAAGTACATCAAAAACATGAAATACAAAAAGATATATAAATCAATAAAATATATCAAAAACACATACAATACATTAAAAATCATAAAATAAATCAAAAACATAAAATATGTAAAACAAAAATATAAAATACATCAAAAACATGAAATACATAAAGATATATAAACCATAAGTCATTCACAGTGCCCCCCCCCACATACTAAAGTAAGAGAAAGACTGATTTGATATTTGCATCCATGCGTAAATTACATCTTAGTGCGTCCGAAAAGATACACACTACTGTTAATACAGACAAAAGTATGGTGAACGCTAGTACACATATTAAGTATGTAGTGCATAGCGGACGAAGCATTTTGTTTCTATACTCTTTGGCTGTTATTTTGAAAATATTCACCGGAAGTGCGCCATTTTGGGTCACAGTGCGCAGATGCGGATGTGACGTCGTCGGATTGTATTTCGGTTTCTGGTTAACCCGGTGAACCTGAGCGACGGGACATGTGGAGGACTCGTTAACGTCCTGTGCTATTGAGCTACTTCCCTCTGCTAAAACAAAACAACAGTATTTAATAGTTAACGAGCTTCTGTTTGAGGCGGTTCGACCTTCTTCATCTCGGAGCGGAACCAGTAACCATCGCAACGGCGGGTGAAAGGTAACCGTTAGCTAACGCGTGCAGGCGCCATTGTTTATGAGGCAGGATGAGAGCGAGGCCTTCTGCTAATACCTGCAATATAACCACTTAAATACACAAATACACCAAACATACTGTGTATTTCATGTGAATAGTTATCTATGAACATATCTCTTTCATTAAATTATAATTCAATGAAGAGCAGTGAGCTAGAAATGGCTCCTTTTGACCGTTAAGCTAACGGAGCTGATTTGAACCGTTGCTAAGCAAACAGAACGTGATTGATGTTGTTTTAAAGGAGATTTCAGTTGGCCGGTGTTGCGGCGATTATTGTTCACCCCGTCGAATAGTGTGTTTGGCGCGCTATCCGGCGGCAGGTCCAGTGTGGCGCTGTTTGCACCTGCTGAGCTACCAAACCGGATGTTTTCAAAGCCCCCTTTTTCCACACATGCAGTGAAATAGTATTCAGATCCTTTATTTTAGTTAAAGTACTACTACAACACTGGAAATACTCCACTACAAGTAAAAGCTCTGCATTCAAAACCTTACTTAAGTCAAAGTATGTACTTAAAATGTACTTAAAGCTGCAGTAGGCAACAGTTTTTTTGGCATAATTTGTTAAAAATTCCGTAATAACCTTTCAGCATATTGTAATTTAAGTGTTCTGAGAGAAAACTAGACTTCTGCTCCTCCTCATGTCTCTGTTTTCAGGCTTTAGAAAAATCTAGCCCGTGACAGCAGATTTTGACCAATCACAGGTCATTTCAGAGAGAGAGAGCGTTCCTATTGGCCGTGCTCCGGTCATGTGACCAGAACTTGGCTTCCTTCAACAGATTTTACAATGGCGGCCAGGTCACAAACTTTCTCATTTTACAGCTAAACAGTAACTACAAGATGATTCTGAAAACATTTGAGGAGAGAAATAGTCATTACAGTAACAGAATATTGATTCATATTTGATCAGCGCTGCCTAGTTTGACCGTTTGGTCGGAGTTCGCGAGTGATTGACAGCCGGCTCTCATAGACTGCAGCTGGACAGTGGACCTTGTTTTCCTCCGGTAAGTGAAATCCTTCAGATGCCGTTAGGAGCACCGGAGGACACAGTAGGACACAGAGGAACAGGATTTTTTTCAGGTTACCTGTTTCATGTACTACTGTCACGATATAGCGGCCGTTTTCTAAAAATAACTTTTTTAAATCATATTTGCGCCAATCTCGCATACTGCAGTATTGCAAGTAAAAGTATTGATAGTTTAGTAAAATGTCCTCTGTCAGTGTTTTACTATTATATCTCATGTTTCTGGATTAATATTACAGCTGCATTATCATAATCAGAATACTTTATTGATCACCGGGGCGTTACAGTTGCTCTCAAATTAACATAAAGAAATGTAAGAGATAGAAATAAAGGAGTAAGTAACATGTAAATTATGTACATAATGCTACAGTATAAACACAATATATGTAAAGAAATATAAATAATGAAATGAGAATATATGAAACATGTACAAATGTTTGCATAAAGATGTGCAATATATAACATATAACCACAGTGCAAGAAAGTAAATACAAAATGCTGAGAAGTGGGATCTAATAAGTGTGTTAAATACAATTGCCAGAATGGTATAAATACGAATTAGATAAGAATATTTATGCATTAACGTGTATGATGCATTTTACTGATGTAGACTTTTTTAACTCCTTTATCTCCTGTTTGCTAGTTTAATCTACAGCAATGCATCGTATTCTATAAGAGGGATGCACCAATACCGGATTGGATACCGGGCAGATACTGACTCAAATAGCTGGATCGGATATTGGTTCACCGGTTTACCAAGTTGCTGGTGTACGATTTATTGTAATAATGAATAATTCAGTAAATTTATTTCTTTCATTTTGTTTTACAAAGTTGAGAAAGCAATTCAAGCCTGTTGTTGTAATCTAAAAATGTGCATTAAAAATATTAATTTATGCACATTTTCCCCTTTTCCCAACAGGCAAGGAGAGATGTCGTCGTCACACTATTCGTCCTCCCGTAGTTCGTCTCGGGCCACCGACTGTAAAGTGTACGTGGGTGACTTGGGCAATGGTGCTGCCAAGGGGGAGCTGGAGCGAGCATTCAGTTATTATGGCCCGCTGAGAACTGTCTGGGTGGCCAGGAACCCACCTGGGTTTGCCTTTGTGGAGTTTGAGGATCCTAGAGATGCAGAAGATGCTGTGAAAGGCATGGATGGAAAGTAAGTAGTAACATTTTCCAGTAGTGTTTGAGTTGTTCTTCAAAAGAAAGAGATGAAATCTTTAACAAAAATGACCCACTACTGTGTAATTTACAAATCCCATCTACAAAAGTGTTTAGCCAATAAAGTGATAGTTCAGGTGTTTTGAAGTGGGGTTGTATGAGGTACTGATCCATAGTCAGTGTATTACCTACAGTAGGTGATGGTCAGCACGCCCCCAGTTTAGAGAAACAGACAGGAGTACCAGCACGGGAGCAAAGCAACGTATTGCTGTGGACTGGGGCAGCAGCTAAACAGATTTGAGACACCTAAAAGAATCAATATCTGCTTAAGTTTTCGCTATATTTAGAATATTTTCACCGCTTTACCTTGCCGTCAGACAGCTATACAGTCTATGTTTAGGGTTAGTTTGGATTCACTTAAAGATAACAGCTTCAGTTCCCCGTCAGAAAGCGCTGTCTGATGGCGAGGTAAAGCAGTGAAAATATTCTAAATATAGCGTACACTGTGTTTTTTATCTACTGTACTGTATCTACTGTAAGTAATAAACTAACTATGGATAAGTACCTCATACAACTCCCACTT
The DNA here is from genome assembly GCA_916701645.2 of Sebastolobus alascanus. Classification (NCBI taxonomy): domain Eukaryota; kingdom Metazoa; phylum Chordata; class Actinopteri; order Perciformes; family Sebastidae; genus Sebastolobus; species Sebastolobus alascanus. Next base: position 399,338 of record CAKAOJ020000412.1, read on the forward strand.
CAAAGAATCTGTCCTATCCTTTTAGATTCTGTGTATGTTGCCTTGTAAAAGACAAAAGAAACACTATTGTCAAATATTAGGGGACTAAAGAAGACAACAATTAAATCTAATCATGGCATGGAGACCATTGCAGGAATTAAAACAGTCTTTGGCGTCGCTTACTGACTTTTCTTGTCCTCAGGATCCTTTGTGGTTCCCGTGTTCGTGTGGAGTTGTCAACAGGCATGTCGAGGAAGGGCCGTGGGCGCCCCAGCAGGCGCCAGTTCGACCCCAATGATCGGTGTTACCAGTGTGGGGACCGAGGCCACTACGCCTATGACTGCTACCGCTTTAGCAAGAGAGGTGGCCGTCGCAGCAGGTGAAGGAATACAGTCCGTTTTGCATGAGGTTGTGGCTGATACGATGCACTTTTTCGGTGCACGTTGACACTTGTGCAGCTCATTATTTATTACTCTGATGCAAACCATATTTGCCAACTTGTACCTTAAAAAGACAGAAGTGGATAAACTTGTTTGTGTTTCCGTTCCAGGTCTCGCTCTCATTCACGATCTCGCTCCAGGTCCAGGTCCCGCGGACACCGTTATCGCTCTCGCTCTCACTCTCGCTCTCGCAGCCGTAGCCACAGCAGGTACGTCAGCACCGAAACACAGACACACAGCGGCTTTTGGTTCTAATTTTTGGTGCTTTGTGCATCAACCCAAATGCATTTGAGCCTGAATGTTCTGTTGTGAGCTACATGGGATGCAGCCTCAGCAAATCACACCGATTAGATCAGATTATTACACGGCTGTGTTGAATACTCGATTCTGATTGGTCAATCACGGCGTTCTGTGGTCTGTAATTTCTGTATAACAGATCATTGCTATGTATAGCAGACCGTTGCTATGGGCTCAGTTCTGATGTCGGACTCTGGCGGACCGTTTTTGTCTCAAAATATTGATTTCTTCAGGAAGTAGCCATGTAATAAGCGGGATAATGTACAGCTAGCGGGTCATTGTTGTGACCTTCGGGGATTCTTTCACAACAATGACCGGCTCGCTGTACATTATCCCTTACTTAACACATATTATCTAAATTAATAATTCACTTTGCAATTAAGAGTCAGCTTGTCCCTGGTTAAGAACTGTAATTGTGCCAACCATCATCACAAGATTTTATTAACATGTACACAGTTGTTTTTATCTTGAAGAATAGATTATTAACAGTTTGTCAGATGAGCCTTCTATTTATCCTTTTTGTGACTCTTGTACTTTCTCAGGAGCCGTCGCCGATCTCCGTCCTACACCAGACGCAGGAGCAGGTAAGAATACAGCTTGTTGAACTATAAGTAACTGTTATGGTAGTACATTATTTTTTGTATTGTTAGCGATGTACTGTATGTGACGGATGTAGCCACTCCTCAGTGTTGTGTTAATCCAGTTCTGCAGCAGGACAGATACGTAATACATCCCTCAGGGATCAGTTAGGTACCTGAGCAGAGTGCGTGTCATTTTTCCAGCATCACTCTGTTAGTTAATTCCTCAAGTGTTGCCATCGTTCCCACCACAGCTGTAATTAAATCCACTTTGCTTCCTGTAACTTTAGGTCTGGCTCCCAAGCCCGGTCCAAGTCCAGGGATCCAGTGAGAAGGTAGGTGGTGTAAGATGCAGGTTTTCACACCATCATTAATCCACAGCTTGTATCTGAAACACACTGTTGCTGTTGTCATCACAAACCTCCCGTCCTGGTGACATGATTGTAGAGAGACACATACAAAGTAAAAATGTTCTGCTTTGTGATGTTTACACACAAAATGATTGTGCATTGGCTTGCCTTTTTAATTTGTTAAGTCAGTCCTCACGGTGTCAGCACCATTTTACAAAAAGTAAAAAAAAAAACACACAGTTCACTCCTGTATTTAGCTGTTCTTCATTAGGGACTTATGATTTTATGTACACATAGTTAGCAAACCAAAATACAGAAGAAATCAGGAAACTGAAAACACTTTCACCCCGCCTGGTAGGAATATGGCCAAAATCATGGTATATGTAATTTTATATCATGGTAACAGTATATATCACAATACAGTACTTGTTCTATATATTCAGTTAAGAAATGGTTTGAAATAAGTAACCATACTGTACTTCATCACATTTGATTATTTTCTTCTTTTATTTGGAACTTCCATACAAACAAAAACAACTGCCTCACACGAGACAACACTTGAGTTAAAAACAATCCATCATATTGCCCAAACACTACTGCCGCTGACACTGTAAACAAACCACTACAACCTCATCATCTACAACAAACAGTTTGGATTTATCGGACCAAATGGACGGGACAGCGACAAGATGGGCAACTGTATTGAGTGCCGTGAAGAGGAGTTTAGTTTTCAATGCTCAACTAGAAGATCTTTTTACGCCTCAACTCTGAAAGCGACACAATGTTGGATCAGCCGATCAGCATGCTTGACGGGCAGGTCAGCGCTACACGTTGAGATTTGGGAGTTGTGCACGTCTGTGAGCCTCTTCAACTGACCCATAACACCCGTCTCTGCTTAGGTTTGAAAAGATGTTCCTAAGTATCTTTATCTTTCCAGCGTCATCAGTCAATAGCGGAGCATATACATGTTGTTTCTCTCTCTCGTCCAGTCGTTCCAGATCTCGGTCCGGCTCTGCGCCCAGACGACGCTCTGCATCCCGCTCACGCTCACGATCGAAGTCAGCCAATCACAAGAGGAACAGGTAAACCCTCAGTCTACATGTCTCTCATTCACTGAAGCAGGGTGTAGACATTTCTAGTGATTAGTTGTCAGTGTTTACCAAGACATTTTAGACGTATGTAACACCTCAGTAAGGTCTAGATTAACCATTATAGTGTTTAGATAACACAGTTCAACCATCTTCCGTTCCCAGAGAGGGTCAGTTATGTTCTTTACGTTAGCCAGAACTAGGTGCTCCATCCTAGGTAGGGAATGAATAAATAGACCCTCCTTCCACCCGGGAGCGTCATGCTGCCACCAAACAGCCGCCACTTGACGATGAGATGGACGAGCACCGAGACCCCTCCACCTCCTCGACACCGAGAAATCTGCATCTTCTGCCATGTCTTCTGTCTCTGCTGTGGGCCGGCAGTGGAGTGGGGGAGGGGTAGAGGACAGTGACTGGGGCCCTCTGTCTGGTGTAGGGAAGTATAAGTAGATGGAAGATTAGACCTCTCTCTCTCTTGTGCTCTCTTTTCCAACTCTTGATAGCGCTGCACTGTTTAACCTCAGAGTAGCTCTAAAGGCCCAGACACACCACGCCGACAGCAAACAACTAGCGCCGATGAAGGCCGCCGTTGCGTCGCCTTAGTCTTGACAAGTTGCGCTTGAAGACACCGCGAAGACTACAGCCGACGGCCAGTTAACACGTACGTTATAGGTCTGGATGAGAGGAAATAACTCTCCACACCAGCAGGCGGCGGTAGTTGTCATTCTAAAAGGGAAACCGGAAGACCGAGGACGGCGAATAAACAAGCTGTTGTTATGATACGTACATGAAACAAAGCAGCGTTTGCCGACCATTTTCACACCGCTCTCACTCACCACTTAGCTTCATTCCAGATGTTCATGTCGCTGTGAGAATATCAGGTGTTGGAACGATGAGATGAAGATGAAAAATGAGAAGAGCCTTCTGTGTTTTTCCTCTTGACTTTACTCATTAGCTTGCTTTCCTCACGTCCGTTCCTCTTCTCGTGCACTGATTCGTTTAAGCAGAGCAGCCAATCAGAGTGATTTCTCTCACTGACGGGCGCTGCTGCCGATTCAACATGCTGAATCGGCTGAAAAGCCTCCGACACGGGCCGACCAGAGCCGACGGTGCGGGACACACTGCAAAAACTAGACCGACAGACGCTCGCCGACCGACGGCCTGGTGTGTCAGGACCTTTAATCAGTCTCACTTGATGTTGAAAAGAGAGCACATGAAAGAGAGCCTGTAAACTGTTCAGACTCTTAGCAGCTAAATGCACCCATATCCTCTGTACTCTTGCTTTCCTTTGATCACCATAGATGAAATTATTTAGGCTGACAGAGCAAGAGAGAAAATTGTATTTATTGGTTTTTACAAGTGTTAAGTAAAGATGGTCAGTATTGTAAATGTTTTTATTTTAAATTTAAATTCCCTATCTTGAATTTGGCTAGATGAAGAGAAATCTCCAGAAACATATTAGCTGACAAAACGACACCATTGGTGTGAATTAAGTTAAGAATCTTTGCAGCACAGTTTTGTTTATTTTTCATATTTTCTTTAAAGCGTGTGGTGGGAGCTGAGCACTGCACTGACACCGCAGCTGATCCCAGGCCCAGGGTCTGCCAGCTGGCGGTGTGTACGTCCTGCGGGAGGGTGACTAAGCGCTGACCTGAGATCAGCCTTCGCCTGCATCTGGTGTTAGACAGCGAGAAAGAGGTCGACCGACCGACCGATCCCTCCCCACAGTGAATGGGTGACCGTCTGTTCAACCGACGCACACGCTCAGACGAGATCAGCACGTGCACACATAGAGTCGTTCTACTAGAGTCACCCAGCCAGCCAGCCAGCCAGCCTTCAGACGCACCAGAGGGCTGACCCACACAGATCAGAGCTCGACCACTACCTTTTTAAATCCATTACCTACCTACCAGACCCCCTACCTACCAGAGTTCTTCGGCCTCTGTCTTAGCTTCTGAAAGTGAGAGAAAGAGAGCTGACGAGAGATCAGTCTTCAAGAGCCTCCCAGCGCAGTGTCTCTCCAAGTTGTAGTCATCCGTCCTACAGTCCTTTCATCCTTCGCTTCTCTGTACTTGTTGTTTCTGCCACTGTCTCCAAAGGTAACCAAAAATCAAACCCCCTGACAAGCTCATGTTCATGGTGAAAGAAAATGCACAGGGTTGATGTAGTCTGGAAGTCTGGTGATAACAGAGCTAAAGTTGAGCCTTTAACAAGCATGCTCAGAGTACAAATGTGTGTTTGCATGTGAGAGTGGATGATTGAGTGTAAGATGAGTTTTAATGGTTTAATGGGCTGATATCTCTGAGGAGGCTTTGTCAGATATGTTTTTCTTCTTGTGCCATACATGTTGCAACATCATTGCCATTTTAGGCTGCTTTATTCCCATCATAGTACAGTGGAAACCGCTTATAGTGACAGTTACAGTGATCAACTGTTTATATGGGTCAAAAAGCTTGGGACAGAATCATTCCTATAAAAATGCTGTTTAAATAATATGCTTTTAGTAATCGAGTAGTCCGCTTACAAGTTCATTTTTGGTCTTTTCATGCATGACAACATATGGAAATACGAATTTTAACTATGGCGACGTGGTAACCCGTCTGCTTCCAGCTGACTACCCGAGGCTGCTGCTGCATGAAATCATGGCGTGAAAGAGTCATTTTCTCTCAATGTAAATGTATTCTCCTCGAAGCATAAACGGAAGCAAAATACGGATTTGCCCATCTGACTTTCTCAGTTTCGATACGACACCTGGGACTTGGGTATTAGCCGATACCGAGTACCGATACCAGTGTTTAATTAATTAGCTGTATGCCTCACTGTGTGGAAGTGATGGGGATCATTCTTTTATGTGTAAGGCAACATCAGGCTTGATTTAAACATTACTTTATTATACATACATAGACATAAATTTACTGAATTATTTATTATTAAACTAACAAATCGTAAAACAACAACTTGGTACAAAAAAATCTTCAAAATTCACAGTCCGTTTATATTCATGTAATAAATATACAAATGTCGATTAGATAATAATAATAATCTGCACGATAAATATAGAAAAAGAAACTTTGGTTATAATAATCATCCGCTTATCGTGATCCATTTGACCCGGACAGACGTGATCATTATAAGAGGTTTCCACTGTATATATTTTATACTCAAACTTAGTACAATAAAAATCTCTGGTCATGTAAAGGCCCAGACACACCAAACCGACAAAGAACTATCGGCGATGAAGGCCGACTGTTGCGTCGCCTCACGTCTCCTTTGCCTTGGCCGACAAGTGGTACTGTCAGCTTGGTGTGTCAGGACCTTTATAGGACAGTTTCCATCCATCTCCACCCCCCTTTTGTGTTTGTAGTCATTGAAGAATTAAGGTCTAAACTTCTCCTCAGAGCAGAAAGTTATCAACCTGTTGTAGTCGCAGGTGAGGAGACTGTCAACGACCTGTCAGTTAATGTTATTGTTCCCTGTGGGGGTTCAATTATGCATTTAACCTTTGACCCTGTACAGTTATTTCTTTGACATACAAAGATTAGTTGACAAATGTAACACTTAAAAATATCAGTGGCTCTTGAGATGAACCTCTGAGAGGTCAAAGAGGTATTCAGCGCCCATCCAATCATGAACTTGTGTTGAGTAATGTGGGATTTTGTGTCCATCCTCCCCTGTGGCGAGCTAACTCCTCTCCGTTTCTGTTTCAGTCGTTCCCGTTCAGCAACTCCACACCGAGGCGCTACGCCAGCAGACGACTGAGTGAAGAAGACTTATTAGTTCCTTAACAGACAGACCCTCAACTCCTGCACCCTGTCTGCTTTTACAGCCCTACAGCCGCTGTTTTTTTTGTACTTGTCTGTCTAGTCCTGGACTTTTTTTAAGTTTAATTTTCTCCCCAGGACTGTAGTCTTCATGCAGCCTCAGATTGTTGAAGAATTAGTCAGTATAGCAGACAAAAATCAGTTTCCGTTCGATAGAGATTGTTTTTAAGTGTCGCTGCGCCTGCATCTTCCTTCTATAAGGTCGCGTAGCAAGTGTAAGAAGCAACACCTGTGTTGAGGTAATACTGAATGACTTTTAGCAGTGATTTGAGCAGCTTGTACAGTAAATTTTCAGTGGAAGAAAGCCCATTTGATGCAGCTCTTGAGGGTGAAGACATTGCATTGGAAAAACTGCTTTTATTCCCTAAAATTTCTAAACCTCAAAATATTTTTCCCCATTGAGGATCAGCAATACTATCGTTTTTTTTGTATTGCGCTCCAATTTGATTGTCGTGTTCGAATGCTGTTTCCAGTCATGATGGCATAATGAGGTAATTGCTGGCCCGCATGCCTTTAAATATGACGTCACATTCCTACTGTTTGTTGTTTCTGTGCTGCACTGCCCCTTTTATGAACCTGATCAGCTTCATCGTGTGCTGATTCCCCCCATGTGTTGGTTTGTTCCAGTGACTTTTATTTTTAAAATATATACAGTGCTGAAGTTTGATTTCTGTAAGGGCTGCTTTAACAGTTTTGTTACAGTGGCAGTTTTATTTTTGAATAAACCCCTTCAACATACCTCAGTGGTCTTATCTTATTTCATCCAAGTATGTTAATTTTTCTGTTTTGTGAAACACATTTTTGTTCTGATAATTTCCTTGAATAGGTTACTGTGAAAGATGTCAAGATATCAGCAGTTTTTCATCAGATGTTTTTTAATAGCGGTGTAAAAAGAGGGCAAATTTCAAATTAAAGGCAGTAAAACAACATTACAAACTTAAGATATTTGTCTTTGGTGACAGTTTACTGCAAAACAGCTGCACCACTGAGACTTTTACAAAGTAAAAACACTGAATGTTTAAGAATTAGCTTTATTGGTCAAGTATGTGTTCACATATAAGGAATTTGACTCTGTTGTTGTTCTCAATGCACATAGACAGAAATAGACATACAACAAAGCTGAACAAAAATAAATCAAACATTATACTATATATTTATGTATAATATGTTTATTTTTATTTATTTGTATTTTGATAATAAAAAAACAATCTGTCAATCAAATTTATCAGAATACAATGTAGGATAAAACTTCAGTTAAACTTGAGCTGCACATGTTGAATTTTGCACAGCTACATTTGCACATTTACTACCTCAATTATTTCTTATTGAAGAACAAAACACTAACTCGCACACTTTGCCTATGTATACATCTTGCACACTTTGCCTATGCATACATCCTGCATACTTTGCCTATGTATATATCTTGCACACTTTGCCTATGTATACATCCTGCACACTTTGCCTATGTATATATCTTGCACACTTTGCTAATGTATATAGTATGTTATTGCAAACTTGCTAATGTATATAGTGGGTTATTCTATGTTTATAATTTAGATTTTTTTATGCTAGTTGTAGTAGTCAGGTATATCTATAGTGTATTAAGATAAGATAAGATATTTCTTTATTAGTCCCACAGTGGGGAAATTTGCAAATTGTATTCCAATAATCTATCTATCTATCTATCTATCTATCTATCTATCTATCTATCTATCTGTCTATCTATCTATCAATTCAATTCAATATGCTTTATTGGCATGAATGTCAGGTGAACAATATTGCCAAAGCTTCAATTCAATAATAATAAAAAAAGAACAAGATAAAAACAAAAACAAAATATACATATATACAATTCATTAAGCAAATTACAAAACAAAAACATATATATACATATATACAATTCATTAAGCAAATTACAATATATATAGAAACAATAAATAATATATAATGGAATATCAAATGATAAATGTTAAAAATAAATAAATAATTAAAAAAAAAACTAAAAAAACATGAAGTAGAGGAGTCAATAAATCTATCTATCTATCTATCTATCTATCTATCTATCTATCTCTCTATCTATCTATCTATCTATCTATCAATCTATAAACCTATTGACGTTTCCCTGTCTCCCTATTGGCTGTTCCTGAAGTCCACAGATAGATCGACAGCTGCCTGAGCCTATCACAGCCCTCGGTGCCGCTGTAGTGGGCGTGGATACACGACCCTCGTTTTTCTTGACTTTTCCGTCCATTTTCAGTTCACCGTCACTACCACCATTCCTTTTTAAACCGGGACAACATGGCTACTGCAGCGAGCCGTTACTACAGCGAAGACGGCCGGGCAACGAAACGACAGAAAACCGACGGAATGGCCACGGTGAGTTTGTGTGTTTGCGTTGAGTTTACAGTTTGCAGATTAGCTGAAGTTACGTAATCCGGTTTGTTCAGTTTGATTCATTCAAATAACCGTTGGGGAAAAAATGTGTCACGACGCGTCACAGGTAAATAAATGTAGCTAGCTTTGTGCCAACGGTTGTCGCGCGTTTTCACTTTTATCAGCTTTATCACGTATATTATTTAACTGGGACTCACCGGAACACATCCCGAAACATTAATCCTACTTATACCGGTGTTGTGGGGTCGTTTGAGGGCGGTTTCACCGACCGGGGCCTCGCCTGAGCCCGGCTTTGTTCTAGTACCCGTATCGGTTAGCGTTGTGCTAGCCGCGAGCTAACGGTTAGCATTGTGCTAACCCTGAGCTAACTGTTAGAAATGTGCTAACTGTTAGCAATGTGCTAGCCGTGAGCTAACTGTTAGAAATGTGCTAACTGTTAGCAATGTGCTAGCCGTGAGCTAACTGTTAGAAATGTGCTAACTGTTAGCAATGTGCTAGCCGTGAGCTAACTGTTAGCAATCCTCACAGCGAAGGAGGGTATAACTCATTGCACTACTATATCATACATTATAATATACTCTGCTATATATTAATATACTCTTCCATATTTGCAGTACTATTTGCACTATTTGCACCATTGGCACACTGTCACTTCACTGCTGTACTTATGTTATCTTATTTTTATTTTATTTCACTTTATTCTATTTGATTGTATCTTTTTTAAGGTGTATTGGTGTTGGGACTTGTTGTCTAAGCTACTGGATGCCTAAATATCCTTCGGGATCAATAAAGTATCTATCTATCTATGTGCTAGCCGTGAGCTAACTGTTAGCTTCACATTGTATTCATCAGACAGGGCAGCATCAGAACAGCCGCTAATTCATGTCTGGTAACATTAGAGTGTTGTGCATGCAAGTTTAATCCAACCAGTGCTTCGTTACAGTTTTAGAAAAGTGTATTAAATTAAACATTAAAACAATACGCGGCTATTAACTGTCCCCTTCCCACAACTGAGGCTAGTTAGCATGTTGTTTTAAAGGTCCCATATTGTTAAAAAGTGAGATTTATCATGTGTTTTATATTATAAAGCAGGTTTAAGTGATATATAAATACTGTGAAAGTATCAAAACACTCACTCCATGGAGAAATACACACAGCCTGTATTCAGAAACTGTGTGTTTGAAACAAGCCCTTTGGATTTCTGTCCATTTGTGATGTCACAAATCTGCAATATTTTCAGACCATTTCACAGTTTTAAACGTAAACATACTAAATGGGTCCCAGTTTATTTCCTGTTGCAGTGGATGTGAATGACATCAGCTCACAGGATGTAAACATGGTACCAAGCTGTTTCCTAGCAACGCAATTCCGTTGAAATGCACTAAAACGGAGTGTTTCAGACAGAGTGTGAATACTGGTATATTCAGACAGACAGTATGAGAAAAATAATGTGTTTTTTTTAACAATAAAGCATGTAAACATGTTCTATTAGAAACCCAAAATACAAACATGAACCTGAAAATGAGCATGATATGGAACCTTTAAGGTTAATACAGAAACAAAGGCTCTATTGGCTCTCTGAATTGTTTCTTGTGCAAATCATGTGTGACACACCTATCCAGGTGTGGAAGAAGTATGCATAACCTTACTAATACCACACTGTGAAAATACTCCACTATAAGTAAAAGTCCCAGCAAAATATGCCTAAAATATCAAAAGTAGCATTCTGCAGTAAAATGCTCCCTGTCAGTGTTATACTATTATATCTGATGTTTTTGGGTAAATATTACTGCTGCATTAAAGTGTATGTTGCATTTTACTGCTGCAGATGTTTATGTGCAGACACAATCTGTGTGATTGGTTAGTTGGCTAATTGCTACAGCTCTACTGTACTCCAGTCTACCTCAGTGTTATATATTTAATTGGGGTGGGAATCACCAGAGGCCCCACGATACGATATAATCACAATACAGTTTTAATGATTTTGCGATGTGCTGAGTATTGCAGCTGAGAAGGCTCCCACACAGGTGTGTACTTTAGATAAGACAAGTAAATATTCACATGAACATGCTTGCTAATTTTCTGTTTTCTTCAACATAGGGATACGAAGATCCACACAAGACCCTTCCGTCTATGGTGGTGCACGTCCGGGGGCTGGTGGACGGCGTTACAGAGGCTGACCTTGTGGAGGCCTTGCAAGAATTTGGAGCCATCAGGTAGAGAAAGAGAGCCGCTTCATTTGTGTGGAAAATATATATATAAAAAAAAAAAATGCCTGCCTACATGCAGCTTATGTTCCCTCCCCATTTTTCAGCCTATGCTGAATCAGTTCCCAACTAGGGGAGGTTATTTAAGAGGATGTATTAAAAAGTCGTACTCTCATAACACGTTTTCCTTTAAGAATTATTCACATCATCAACATAACAGTTACGTTAAGTTACCTCTTTACAAAACATTTGCTTCTTCTGGCTTATAGATCTTCATGTCTAACATAATATTATGTTTAACACTTGAAATTTATGATATGCGTCTAATATCACAAACAATAAATCTGAAGTCATGTCAAGAAATTCAGTTCATGTAACGTTAGCTAACGTTGATACACACTCTTTTGATTGTCTAGCAGAGATTATAGCCTAGTATCTTGGAGATAAAACTATATATATATATATATATTTTTATATATATATATATTTTTATATATATATATATTTTTTATATATATATATATTTATATATATATATATATTTATATATATATATTTATATATATATATATATATATATATATATATATATATATATATATATATATATATATATAAATATATATATATATATATATATATATATATATAAAATAAATAAATAAAATTTTGACAAGCAACTAGCTGCAAATGTAACCCAGTTGAGTTCACAGCATCTGCCTTTTCATTTAACCCCCTTTTTATTGCTTTTGTTTTCAAGCTATGTGGTGGTGATGCCCAAGAAGCGCCAGGCACTGGTTGAGTATGAAGAAATGAACGGATCATCCACAGCCGTAACCTACGCCGCAGACAACCAGGTTTACATCGCTGGCCACCCAGCCTTTATCAACTACTCCACCAGCCAGAAGATCTCCAGACCGGGAGACTCTGATGACTCCAGAAGTGTTAACAATGTTCTTCTGCTCACCATCATGAACCCCATCTACCCCATCACTACGGTAAATGCAAAGACTTGGGCTACCTCTTTACTAGAATTGTGGAGCTTCATCTCATTTTGTGACGATAATTTTTTAATTCACAAAGAATCCATCAGACCAGCATTACGTCATCCAGAGTAGGCTCTCATGACCACGCCCCCCTTTTGGGGAAAACAATCCTGTGTCCCTCATAGACAGTAACAGAGTAAACAGAAGAAGTTGAAACATGTCTCCAAACTTCTACTTTAAACAAACTGCTAATAGTAGTAACGCTATGCTGAAGAGTTGCTATGTAGTTGGTTGCACCAACAATAAATTCCAAAACGCTGATCTCTGATCTGTTCCCCTGCCGTGTCCTAAAAAAGATAGAGGGTCTTTATGGCTCCAAGCTATAGACCAGACCAGCATGGCTTCATGGCTCCAAGCTATAGGCTCAGCCTATAGATCAAACAGTTGGATATTCACACGTTGGTTATTTACAGACAACACTTAGTCTAACAGGATCTAATCAGATATGTAGAGAAGTCTGGATCAGTAATATCCTCCACTGTGTTGGACGGGGGAAGACTGAAGGGACATGGCAGCGATCAGCCTTTATGTATTAACGTATCACGAACACTCAGGTTCAGGCAAGGTGGCACAATGATTTTAGACATGTGTATAAAACAAATGTTTGTATATACAATGACTTTTTGAAAAGTACTTGTATGTAAAAGTCTGATGTACTCCTGACTTTACTTGAAGTATTCTCAGCAAACTAAATGCCGACACCTCCTTTATACCTCTGTTATAGTTTGCATGTTAAACCGAGATCAGATTTACATAAGCTACAGTGTTGTTGTGATCAATTTGTTTTAACATTTGCATCTGTGTAATATTTATATAGTTTTTTTTTTTAACCTGGTACATTTTCACAGGATGTCCTCTACACTATCTGCAACAACTGCGGGCCTGTCCAGAGAATTGTCATCTTCAGGAAGAACGGCGTCCAGGCGATGGTTGAATATCCTTTTCCATGGCTGCTATCTGACAGTGGGCACAATCTGATTGTTGACCACCAGCTTGTTTACAAAAATAACATGGACCTTTCTGCAAGTTGTAACACGAATGAACAGAATAGGGGTTGGTGTAGTTTTATTTCAGGAACTTGTCTGGTGTGTTATATCAGTTTGGAACACCTGTTCCATTGCACAACCAAACAAACCGGTTCTAAAACATGTAGGCGTATTTCAGAAATGTCACTGATAAAACCCTGTCAGTCAAGGTTGATTAGTGATTAGCTGGCGGTGACTGTCATCATCAGGAGGCAGATGCATACATTTTTTTGCAGGTGCTGGGTAAAAAAAGATACCTGCACACTGCTCTTCCTCAGCTAAAGTACCCGATGAAGAACATTTGTGTTAGAAACTTTGAATCCGAAAGATCTTTATTATCATTATACTTGGGTGCAGAGAACTTTCACAGGCTTCCCTCGATGTAGTTGGAAAAAATAAATAAAGGCAGTAATAAAAACAGTAGTGGCAGCATAAAAATAGAAGGTACTAGTTAAATTAAATTTACACATTTACAAAAGTACAGATTTACAGTTGTTGACGTTAATACATGTCTTGTCCTTAACTCTGTCATTACATTCGACTCTGTGCAAAGCGCCCAGCGGGCCAAGGCATCTCTTAATGGAGCAGACATCTACTCCGGCTGCTGCACGCTGAAGATCGAGTACGCCAAGGTACAGCTGCAAAACACAAAGCACAGCCAGTGATGACTGATATATTTGACTTCAGGACATCTCTGACTACATACATGCTGAAAATCAAACATTCTTACTGTAATAATTTAGATATTTTCCAAAGTAAAAGTCCCTAGAAGTGTATGATTCAACTTTTTCCCATGGTCTAGTGTTAAAAAAGTTAACAAAAATCACAATAAATAGTAACATCGAATCACAATACTTACTTATCGCAATACATATCGAATCGGCACCGAAGTATCGTGATGGTATTGAATCGGGTGGATCCTCCAAGCCCTACTATTTGGGCTCATCTGAATATGTTGGTGTAGATGAGAACAGCAGCAGGTTTTCACTTGCACTATATGCAACCTGCCTAATAAAGAGGATGAACATACTGTGTGTATTACTATTTAAATGTATAAGTAGCAATACATTTTTTGTCAGCCAGGTTGAACTTTTAGTTTGTGTATTCATGCTTGTATTCATATAAATTGTGTTTCCTCAGCCCACTCGCCTGAATGTGTTCAAGAATGACCAAGATACCTGGGACTACACGAACCCCAATCTGGGAGGCACAGGTAAAAACATCAAACACACTGCTAAGCATTTAGCGAGCGCCACACGCTTTGTAGCCCACAAGCCTGATACTGTTAAGAATCTTTGCTGCCACTGTGGGGAGTTTCAGCAACACCCTTCATTGATAATGCTACTAAATAGATTTAAATTGTGTCCAATATACTAATGGATAGTATTTTTTGGGGAGAACTTCTTTGGCATTATGACTGAAGTGTTGCTTTGGGTCTTACTCTAACACTTCTCATTTGAATAATATTCAGGTTAGATTACTCACAACAATCCAGCTGTAGAAACCTGTGAAAGTTAGTGGGCATCAATCATTTTAGCGTGAGATCAGAAATGTGAAATGAATACCCACAAGTCCAGGTAAAAATATTGAAGAGCTCAGCTGTGTGGCGGGAATGGCAGGAACACATTTGCAGACAGAAAGATGACATTACTCACAACAGAGCTGTACAGAGCGACATATGTCTACGCAATAATCGGTCTGTGCGATGAATGAAATGACCGCAGTAGCACCCACGAGATGCGTGTGTGAGGCAGCATTTTTAAAAATGTAGCGCAGTGACATTACAGCTATTTCATACACCACATGTAATATAACGCTGACCTGCTAATGTGCATTCAATTCAGTTGATAGTCTTTATAATACCTGGAGGTGCTGTAGCCCCCTCAGCACCTTTACTTCCTGCATCCATGCCATGTGTATAAATAATAATAATTAGGGCTGTCAATCGATTACAGTTTTTAATCGCGATTAATCACATGATTGTCCATAGTTAAAAGCAAATTAATCGCACATTTTTATCTGTTCAAAATGTACCTTAAAGGGAGATTTGTCAAGTATTTAATACTCTTATCAACATGGGAGTGGACAAATATGCTGCTTTATGCAAATGTATGTATATATTTATTATTGGAAATCGATTAACAACACAAAACAATGACAGATATTGTCCAGAAACCCTCACAGGTACTGCATTTAGTATAAAAAATATGCTCAAATCATAACATGACAAACTGCAGCCCAACAGGCAACAACAGCTGTCAGTGTGCTGACTTGACCATGACTTGCCCCAAACTGAATGTGATTATCATAAAGTGGGCATGTCTGTAAAGGGGAGACTCGTGGGTACCCATAGAACCCATTTTCATTCACATATCTGGAAGTCAGAGGTCAAGGGACCCCTTTGAAAATGGCCATGCCAGTTTTTCCTCACCAAAATTTAGCGACGAACTAGTATGACATGGTTGGTACTGATGGATTCATTAGGTTTATTAGCTTCATATGATACCAGTATCTTCACTCTAGCTTTAAAACTGAGCTGCTGCAACCTAAAAATAACAGGTTGTGTTAATGCGTTAAAGAAATTAGTGGCGTTAAAACAAATTTGCGGTAACGCGTTATCACGACATGACGGCCCTACTCAAAATGTATTTTTTGTTTTATAGAGTTGCTGTTTTCTGATAGGCACGCTGCCAAATGATTTATTACCTCAAGAATCCTGTCTACATATTTCAGTCATGAAGACAAAACCCTGTTGTGTGCAAAGTGTTCTTTTAGCCAGCATTTGCTGCTCCTGCCTTCTTTACCACACCTTTAAATTACAGCTCAAAGTGATAGCACCATTATTCATTTTTTCAGCGTTCAAGCAACATGTATTTCAACTTTGACTTTAAAGACAGTCACCAGAAACAAATTTCCTTGCCACCAAGACTGATACTGGTCTTTTCCACTGTCGTCTAACTTCTACCTTAAATTCTCCCATTGTTTTTGTTTTTTAACTTGACCAACAACAAACTGAAGCACTTCTGGTCACCGAGTCCCACTCGGTGTAGCCAAAATGGGTTTGAAATAACACAGAGTGGTTTTGACTAAAGACCTGTTGGTCGAACTCAGACCGACGGCCTCATTTTTAAGTGCGATTTGTCTGAGAAGTGAGAACAGAGGTAAGGACCAGCATCAGTAAACAGGCCATCTGCAGCGTCATGTAACTCGTATCTCCTCCTGATAAATGGGTGATCTCAGCAAGTCCCAAAAAACATGCACAGGAGGGAGAGGCAGATACATGCTGACAACATCACCACTCCGCAACCACCATCTCAAGTATCCACTTCTTCAGTGAGGACACAGCCACAATGATACAGAGGGCCAAACGTCCCCTGAGATACAAGGGGATAACCTACAAGACACCACCCATTCAACATGACGATGTAGGACTGATATACCACTCATTCCTCATCTTCGCACTCCAGCACAAGAGCCACGAAGACAACGCACACTTCTAGAAGGTGGGGCGTTTTGGGCACTGAGCTACACTTGGGCCCTTCTTCCTTTCTCACCCATTTTGAGACACATTGAAGCAGGCCAAAGCTTGCATCATCTACAACCCCCACTGTCTACACCAAACGGAGACTGATACAAGAGAAGACACCCAAACAGAAGGTAGTGACTGACATCTCAGTACAACCGCTGATGCATACTGATACTAACCAGTCGACCAAGGTCACATTTAAAGCCTCGGCCCTTCCTGTATTGTTTTGGGCTGCGTTTGCTCGTCACGCTTGTCAACACGAAAACAAAACATTCAAGCAGCACACTCGCTGACGGCGTACCAACTGATCCAATAATGACTCGCACCCCCGAACCAAGCTGTAGCCAGCCACACTGGAGTCAACACAAGGCAACTGATGAAGACACTGCTGACAACACCATCAAGCACACGCAGGCCCATTTTTTGGTTTTATGTGTTTCCTCCCACATGGAATTCAGCTTTTCTCTCTTGCTCTTTCTCCTCATCTCTTCATCTTTTCCTCCCTCTGATTTTCTTACTACATGCATCCCTGTTTAGCTATCCCTTTTTTTTTTTTGAGTACATTTTTTTCCTTGATATTTTAAAGTCTCTAGAACCTGTGTAACGCCTTCCATGTGATGCAGGTTTGGCAATTTGCGGCTAAGAGGAGCCAGCTTCCCAACTGAAATGTGCTCTATGGCAGCCTCAAGGCCTCCAAGTTGGACTATTCCAAAAAGGAACAAAAAGGATGGAAAACGCCAGCCAAACGGCCAACCAACTCACCAATGGGACGTTTCAGCTTGATAAAACCAGGAATCGATCCTGAGGTGGAGAGTTGTTTCCCCAAAAGAGGAAATGGATAAGAGTATGGGATGAAATGAATTGAGTGGAGAGTGGTGGAACTACTGCAGCAAATATCTTCCTCCCCACTGTTTGTAAGCATGCAGTAAGTAAATCGAGACCCTCCTCGGGGAACATAACCGCACAGCACCACATGACCCCAAAGCCCAGCACCCAACATCGCCACACAAGACTGATATGACTCCATCTTTTCCCTCATAAAGGCCTTATCTTTCTCTCTGGAAGAAGGTGTTGGTTGGGGTTCTGTCGGAGCCGGCGTTTATAATGTCACTCAAACCTACTGTATGTTTGTTCATTATGTCTTGTCCCAGGAATCCCATCTGTACGTGGTTCCCCGGACTTTCATTGGGAATTGAATCATGTTTTTAGTCTGGAGAAATATTAATTCATGTAGGATGTGCTTGACCCATGACCGACCCTGTTTTATTATAAAGCGAGGAGAGTTTTTTATTCCACCAGCCACAGTGGCTGAAGGTGTCCCAAAATATACAAGCTGCACACTACACGACTTTCAAAGTCGTCAGATCTCTGTACTGTTCACATTACACAACTAGCTGTCTTGTAATCGGGAGTCTTTAAGTCGTAGTTTTCATACTACATGACTGACCGGAGACAGGAATCCCCGGCCAGCTCCCCAAACTACGTTTTGTCACGAAAACATACGTGAGAAATACACGTTAAATGATACCATATGCGAGACACATTGCTGATGTCGTTGGCGCATGTGTTTACAAAATAGCCTGTTTCCACACTCTTTTTTTTACAATTTATTCCTCTAGGTGTAACAACAACTTTGCTCAGTGTTGCACATGCAGCACATACAGTAAGTTCCTATTGTTCCAGGTGTCTCCTCCCCCAGGTTTACCCTCAACCCGTGTCCTGCGCTCTAGATATTTACCATATCTGGAATGTGTCTGCGAGGCGTCGGTGAGCCTCTCGACTTGCATCTTTAAGCAGTTCCCCCATGACACTCGAGCACCGATATGCGTGCGGCGAGCCAACGTTGATTTGCATCTGATCTGGGGCTTTTTGTCGGGGATTTCCAAAAACTGTCGGGGAGCGGAAAATCAGGGCTAAAGTTGTGCAGTGTGAACTAGGCATTAGTTCCTGAATTGCTTTAAAAAATCTGGAAGAGCCTGGTTGGTCACCTGCAGAGGTACCAAGCCATCCACATTTCAGAATCAATTTTTTTCTTATCCTGAAATACTTCCCTAGCTTGGTCATGAGTGGTTTTACTGCACTCTACTGACATTTTAACTGGGGTAGTTTCACATTTGCCCAGAAAAAAATTGTACTTTTTTTTTTTTTTTTTTGATTAACCCAACTTCCATTCTGATTGTTTATGACTATTGTGTATCTCTACAGATGGTGATGCAGATGGCAATGGGAGCAGTACAGGTGTGTGTGAGCGTACAAACTTTATTTATTTTTTTTAATTTAGCCATTTGTGATGCTTATCCAGAGTGACTTTTGTTTGATATCCTTAACCCTTTACACCTCCTAGATCAGCATCCACCTCCCCGTTTCACTTTATATGCTAAAAGTTTACCATTGTGGATTAGGGTGTGTTTTAGGGTCATATCCATAGACCCTAATATCAGTCTTGCCATCTCTTACATCCCCACGCCTTCCTTCCCATTTCCCTCCACTAATTTTATTACAGACCAAAGTAAATCGAGATAATTTCAGCTACTTGGTTGGATTTTTGTATCCTGTCTGGGGTGTATGTCTGTGCTGTTATGACTCTTTATATGCAACATGAATGAGTCTTGAAATGCATGCATCGGTCTCAAATACTAATTTAAGTCCTTAAAGGTGCTAAATTTTAAATTCCGCCATTTTCGGAGTGAAAGCGACTCCCAGACGCCAGTAAAACGCCTGCCTAAAATGCAGTGCAAAAGTAAAACAATATATTTCTATTCATTGTAATATTCTACCAAAATGGCCTGTGTTGAACAATAACACATATAGAAATATAATGAGCATTTTCAGTCCAAAATGGAGGCAAAAAAAACACCCGAGTTTTGTCTCTTTGCTTCTATGCTCTTTGGTTGAGTCAGCGGCTAACGGCACCAACAGTGTTAACCTAACATTACTCCACTATATCTTTACTGAGCAAATAGTTGTTTGCTGCTATATTAATGTTCTGAATTTCTGATTTGGCACCTTTTTAATGAGTTTATCTACTTCATAGTGTGTAATCTGAGGAAGATTTTGGCGTTAAAATGTTGTCATGTTATCTTAAATACTCAAGCATCCCATTGTCATGTAGAAATTACAGCCAGTCCTGTTTCCAGTCTCTTCTTGTCATATTTATCTGTCACTTTTTCTTTCTCTACCTTTTCTCCTTTTGTCTTCCTGTTCTCACAGAGGATGTCAATGCCAACCCCAACAAGCGCCAGAGACAGCCTGCTCTGCTGGGCGACCACCCTCCGGAGTACGGTAAGGCTCTCGAAGAACAAGCAAACATACTGCGTATAAAAAATAAAAAAAAAATTCTAGTAAAGTAGTTGTCTCTTGAGTTGACCTCGCCTTGTTTGAGAAGTTTATTTTCTGATCTCATTTGCTTGCCTCATTCTTCAGGAGGTGGCTACCATGGCTACGACGAGAGCTACGGTTCCCCGCCCTACGAGGGTCGCCGCATGGGTCCACCAATGAGAGGGCGTGGAGGGAGAAGCTACGGGCCGGGCTACGGACCTCCTCCCCCTCCTCCTGGCGAGTACGGTGGCCACGCCGAGTCTCCAGTTGTCATGTTGTACGGATTGGACCCCGTCAAGATGAACGCCGACCGTGTCTTCAATATCTTCTGTCTCTATGGCAACGTAGAGCGGGTCAGTATCTGATGTGTGTGTATCTGTGTTGTGAAGGGGAAGGAGAGGCTGTCCACACAATAATAACATTTGCAAGTTTTTATTAGTGCAACGTTTCAATCAAGAAACATCCATATGAAATACAGGCTATATACAGACGGCCCCAGCTACAGTCACATGATCCAAAATATCACCCCTATCACCAGGTATCAGAGGAAGTAACCAAATAACACTGTAGTTCCTTACTTGTTTTTATTAGGGCTGTCAATTGATTAAAATATTTAATTGCGATTAATCCCAAATTATACGCACATTTTTTATCTGTTCAAAATGTACCTTAAAGGGAGATTTATCAAGTATTTAATACTCTTATCAACATGGGTTTACTGTCATAGAGGAGTAAAGAAACTAGAAAATATACACATTTAAGAAGCTGGAATCAGAGAATTTTGACTTTTTTGTCTTAAAAAAATTACTCCCCGATTAATTTAATAGTGGACAACTAATCGATTAATCGTTGCAGCTCTACTGAAGTTATCTGCGGGACAAGGACTGTTGAAAAAATTTAACATTTAGACTAAAACAAGGGATTATCAACTGAAAATTACCTTTTAAAAAAACAAACAAACAAAAAACGAGTTTTGCTGTGTAACTGGAACATTTAACTTTGAGTGTAACGCCCTTGCCCCAAGCCATCATCTCCAACCCGACAGTTTGTGTCAACAAATGACTCTTTCATGTCTCTTTAGGGAAACTCGTCAATCATTTCTTCTGTCACTCCACAGGTGAAGTTCATGAAGAGTAAGCCTGGGGCCGCCATGGTGGAGATGGGAGACTGCTATGCAGTGGACCGTGCCATCACTCACCTCAACAACAACTTTCTCTTTGGACAGAGACTGAATGTGTGGTGAGTTCATCCCGTCCAGTTCCAGAAACATTACTATTCTAGAAAGGTAGTCAGGTCAAACAAACAACTAAAGAAGGAAGAAATAATTAGTGTACTGGCAACTCTTTGGTACTTAGTTAACCTAGTTTAAGATTAGTCTTAAACTAAGTTTATGCAAACTTAGACTGGTCTTAGATTGTCAGGTTAGACTAGTCTAATTAAGCCTGTCTGTTGCATGAATATTAAGACTGACTTTATTTGAGGGAGGAAAGTTAGCTACCTCTCCCCCTGGCTAAGCCTGAGGTGAGAGCTTTGTTGCTATGGCAACAATCTGTTAGAAGGTCAGTTAAATAACTATTTCAACTGTTTATCAATTACTATTAGCTAATTTTAACTATTTCAACTGTTTATCCATTACTATTAGCTAATTGTAACTATTTCAACTGTTTATCCATTACTATTAGCTAATTGTAACTATTTCAACTGTTTATCCATTACTTTAAAATATTTCAACTGTTTATCCATAACTTTTAGTTAACTACTTCAACTGATTCTTGTACCATATTCTTGAATTATTTCTATTTTTATGCAGCTGGCCAGATGTATCTATCCTAACTTGTAAATGAAAATGCAATTTTTAATATGTATAATCCTCCCTCCCTTCAGTGTGTCCAAGCAGCAAGCCATCGTACCTGGTCAGTGCTATGAGATGGACGACGGCTCGAGCAGTTTCAAGGACTTCCACGGCTCCAGGAACAACCGGTTCACCTCGCCAGAACAGGCGGCGAAAAACCGCATCCAGCACCCGAGCAACGTGTTGCACTTCTTCAACGCCCAGCCAGATGTCACGCCAGAGGTTTTCTCTCAGGTCTGTAGAAAGAGGAAATATGGGGCGTGTGTGTGTTTGTATTGTAGGTTCTGTATTTACACATCACCACCTGCAATGTCTTATTTATTAAAAAGGCAACGGGAGGAAAACATTTCTCATCACAGCTGATTGTTTTATAGCATTGGAATATGTGTAAGGTCAATGAAAGTATTTAGAAAAATGTTATACAAATAACTGTTGCAAGCGTTGACTATCAGAATAAAAGCATTTAAAGAGCTGTTGCGTATGAAATTCCCTCATAAATGTTGTGTTCTTTACAGATTTGTGATGAGATTGGTGTGAAGAGCCCCGTCAACGTCAAAATGTTCACTGGAAAAAGTAAGCTGCCGTGATCATGCTTATTGAGATATTTGTTTGTTTTTAACAAAAACGCTGAACATGTATAGAAAACTTATGGTTCACATCTAATGTGGCTGCTGTTACGTCTGGAATCCCTTAATAGAAATAAAAGCATCAAAAACAAATTAGCAGCCAAGCTTGATGTAGAGAAACGGGACAAAAAATAATCTTGAAATACACTTGCATGTAGAGATATTTCTGTATCTGGAACATGTGGTGTAACTGACCCCTCTAACCACCAGGTGGTGCGGCTCCCAGTGACCGCAGTGCTTCAGGTCTGCTAGAGTGGGAGTCCATCAATGATGCCATGGAGGCCCTGGCCTTGATGAACCACTACCAGATGAAAAACGCAGGTAGGACGCTGAAATTGTCCATGAGCGTTTGTGCTGCAGACTGAAAACAGCCCAGCATCAAAAGGGGACAGATCGTGAAAAACTCACTTGTTCAGTGCTTGTGTTCATACATTTGTGTATCTGGAGTGTCTACCAACCCATAAACTGTGAAATAAGACAACTCAGTCAGTTTTTTTTGTGGGCTCATTAGAATATACTGCCCAAAGCTTGAGAACTACCTTTGTAAAGGTGCACCATATTTTTCTCTGAAGCCAATCAGAGCAGACTGGGCTTAAAGAGACGGGGTGAATACAAGTATATTCAGACAGATAGTACAAGAAAAATGTGTTTTGAACATTAAAGCATGTAAATATTAGAAATGCACCAATTCTGATTTCAGTTTTTTTTTTTTCTAATAACTATAATTAACAGCAAGGTTCCAGATTAATTCATAATTCACCACCATCCCCAAGTCAGTGTAAACAGTCAAATTCTAAATGTTAACTTTGGACTTTGTTACTGTCGTCTATAGCGGTTATTTGTATTAAAACTCACTATTCAAAAAATGAGGAAATAGCCTACATTATTGTATTTTTATTTAAATACTTTGATTTAAAAAAACAAAATCTTGGCATAAGTAGTTTTAATTATTAGGGCTGTCAATCGAGATTAATCACACAGTTTTTATCTGTTCAAAATGTACGTTAAAGGGAGATTTATGGGAGTGGGCAAATATGCTGCTTTATGCAAATGTATGTATAATTAGAAGTCAATTAACAACACAAAACAATGACAAATAATGTCCAGAAACCCTCTCAGGTACTGCATTTAGCATAAAACAATATGCTCAAATCGTAACTTGGCAAACTGCAGCCCAACAGGCAACAACAGCTGTCAGTGTGTCAGTGTGCTGACTTGACTATGACTTGCCCCAAACTGCATGTGATTATCATAAAGTGGGCATGTCTGTAAAGGGGAGACTAGTGGGTACCCATACAACCCATTTACATTCACATATCTGGAGGTCAGAGGTCAAGGGACCCCTTTGAAAATAGCCATGACAGTATTTTCTCGCCAAAATTTAGTGCAAGTTTGGAGCGTTATTTAACCTCCTTCTACAAGCTAGTATGACATGGTTGGCACCAATGGATTCATTTGGTTTTCTAGTTTCACTCTCGCTTTAAAACTGAACTGAACTAACCCACCAACCTCCGGAAGATCGATTGCGTTAAAGAAATTAGTGGCTAATTCTAGTTTCATATGGTACCAGTATCTTCACTTCTAGCTTTAAAACTGAGCCTCTACAACCTCAAAATCACAAGTTGTGGAAAAGAAATTAGGGGCGTTAAAACAAATTTGCGTTAACTTTGACAGCCCTACTAATTATATATTATAAGCTGCTTAGATCTAGTGTTAGAAAGGGAATTGTGACCTGTTTAACTTCCTAATATCTGTTTTATATTGCTGTGAAAACATCTCCTTTAAACAACTGGATTTATTCAAGTTTCTCACCATAAAACTAAATTTTACAAGATCACATCTGAACACATCATGATAACGTTAGAATTTACCTTCGCCCAATAATTAAATTTTTCTGACTCAAGCCTGAACGCATCCAAATGTAAATCAACGGCTAGTTAACGTTAGCTGTTAGTTGCACAGTCCTGCACGGAGCTAACGGCTAACTAGCTCTCGTCCTGCCGATTTCAACACAGATTTGTTGTTTACAATGTAGCATTCAGCGTAAAATAGAGTCCCCTGAACGCGTCTATAGTGAGTTTACTGCACATTTTCTATCGTCCCCATCAATCCCGATCCCTAACGATAACTGCGGTGCTGTACAAAAACTCGTGACATCCCCAGTAAGATGTAAACACCGGTTAAATAAAGTCTCCCAGAGGAAGTCTGATTCATCTCATGGGTCACGTTTCTTGTTCCCCTAATTTTTAGCATCTTCTCTCTCTTTCCAGCTGGTCCTTACCCTTACACCCTCAAACTGTGCTTCTCCACCGTTCAGCACGCCAACTGAGCGCACCCTTGTAGCCAGTAAGACGAAGATTGGTCCACCATTCCCATATTCACGTGTACTTAGACAATGACTGCTTACAACACACCTGGAGAAATTTGACTTTCAAAAACCCCCTCAAACACTGTGAAATAATACATTTTCACAATGAAATTGATCCCTAAAGTGCAAACTACTCATATTTGATATATTAAGCAGATCTAACAAATGCTAACAGGCATTTCAAAGTTTTGATATTCATGCCCCAGATGTGGTCCATAGTATTAGTACCTTTTGTGTCTTCAATATTAAGTTGTCCTTTTTACTTTTTGTAATATGCTTATACAGTTACCTGACATGTGAGAAAGTGTATTTGAAAGAATTGGTTTTATGCTCAGGTGGTACAGTGGCAGTGGACAACATGGTTTTGTAAAAGAGTTGTCTTTTGGAACTTTTATTATTATAGCTCATTTTGTGTTTTTTTCTTTTTAATTGCTACCTATTCAGTTCTGCGTCTCCGTGTCAGTTGAATTGTTTTGTTCTAAGAAAATAAAAAAAAAATCAATTTAAAGTTGAGTTTATCTGCCATCCTTCCTTTTAGTACATTTTGAACGGTTTTCAGACTGATTCTCAGCAATGAATGTAAAATAAAGTTTAGCTAACTAGCCAGGTCCAGAGACAGGTAATATAGCTAGCTAACTAACATTCGCCAGTCGTCTCCTCCTCCCTCAGTCGTCTCCAGCGGCGTAGGGGTCGGATAATCTGGTCCCATCGGTTAATGTTAACTTTCTCAACTAAACACTCGTGATCCTGAAGAGTGACAGAACATATTGAGAGAAACTAGTATTTTCTTCAGCCATTGTTAAAAAAAACAAGCCAACAATACTTGCTAGCCGGCATTAAACATGTTCAGAGAATTTTTCTGCCTCCACTTCACGCTCCGCCCACAAAAAACGTCATGTTTACTAACAGAAAATGGGTCTATAACGTGGCTCTGATCGATCTGAACTCCATTAAGAAAACAAGCATTTTAAAAGTCGTCTTGCAGACAGACCTGACAAAGCATGACTTTTTACAAATCGGCATTATGTAGTTGTTTCGGCGTCCTTTTGATCAGTTTTTTGCAATACAATCACAGCACAGTCGTATATTTTTGGGTTCATACCGCAGAAGCGACGTGTGGCTTTGCCAGATACAGTCAGTGCAACGTTTTTCCGACATATGGTTATTTCTTCCAAGGTTCATAGCGGAAATAAAAGTTATTGTTGGTATCTATGGAGACAAGCCATTTCTCCTCTCCGGCGCGTCCCGGCGGTCCAACTAGTGCGAGTGAATCAAGGCGAAAAATCACTTGGCGCTTGGTGTGAACGCAACATTATACACAGAATTAAAGATACTCTGTCAAGTTAGCATCCAGAAAGTGCCTGGTAATGACAAGAACTAGTTGAGTAAATTACCTTTGTTAATGACTGATGATGAAATGCCACTCAGGACTGGAGTCCCCTCCGTCACCTCGGCACCAGGGCTGACGAAAAATAAAACATCCGCGGTCTTCACAGGCCTGCAGGAAGATCACAAATGTATTTAGAACATTTGTACTTTAGGCAAAGTTAATCTAGTTAAACGTTAATTCTAAAGTCATATGATGGATAAAGGTGTGTCCAGGTTGCGACTTTCCATTTGAAAATTAAATTTTTTCACACCAGCAAGGGCATATTTTTAGATGTGTCATAAAGAATGTAAAACTCATAGTATAGTATGTCGAAAACGCCACAAAAAACTAATTGTACAGTATGTCAATAATGTCATGAAAAGTCAGCTCCCCTTCAACTGCTGCGTTGCCAAATTTAACCTGCTACTTTTTAAGTAACATTTTTTGACATACTAAGACTTTTTTTTTTTTAAATACTATACCATGACCTTTTCATGACTTTTGACATACTACTGTATATTATGATTCTTTTTTTCAACATACTACACTGTGATTTTTTTTTTTTTTTACTTTTTTCAACATACTATACTGGGATTTTTTTTTTTTTACATTTTGACATAGTATGACGTTTTTGGTCATACTATACGGTAATCTTTTCATGACTTTATTCGACATACTATACAACGACTTTTTTTATGACTTTTTCGACATACTATACTAGGACTTTTTTCGAAATACTATGACCTTTTCATGACTTTTTGACATACTATATAATGATTTCTTTCGACATGATATACTTTAAAATTTTTCGACACACTACTAGGACTTTTTAATGACTTTTTACATAGTATAATATGATTTTTTTTTCAGCCTACTACACAATGACTTTAATAATTTTCATGACATTTTTCAACACACTATATTGACTTTTTGTGACATGCTATACTATGACATGTTTTGACATACCATACTATAATTTTTTTTCCTGACTTGAATTTGAATGAATTTTTGCGACACACTGACTTTTTATAACTTTATTTGACATATTATACGATAACTTTTTAATGACTGTTTCGACATGCTATAATATGACTTTTTACGACATACTACACTATGACTTTTTGACATACCACGCTAGCACATTTTTATTATTATTTTAATAATTTTTTTATTATTTTACGAAAAAAATGATAATATATGTCGAAAAAGTCATACTATAGTATTTTTTTTTTCATGAATATTTTCGTCATTTTAAACTGAGTTTTTTTTTCACAAAATTAATCGGCATAATATAATATGCCTTTTTCATGAAAATTTTGGACATTCTACACTGACATTTTTTCAGGAAAATGTTCGACATGCTATAGTATGACTTTTTTCATGAAAATGTTCGACATTTTAAACTGAGTTTTTTTTTTCCTCAAAATGAAATCAACAGACTATACTATGCCTTTTCCAATGAAAATTTTCGACATTCTATACTATGACATTTTTTAACGAAAATTTACAACATACTATAGTATGACTTTTTTTTTCATGAATATTTTCGACATTTTAAACTGAGTTTTTAATCCACAAAATGAAATTAACAGACTATAATATGCCTTTTTTCAAGAAAATTTTCGACATTCTATACTATGACATTTTCTCAGGAATATTTTCGCCATGCCATAGTATGACTTTTTTTTTTTTTCATGAAAATTTTCGAAATTTTAAACTGAGTTTTATTTCCACCAAATTAATCGACAGCTATACTATGCCTTTTTTCATGAAAATTTTCGACATTCTATACTATGACATTTTTTCACGAAAATTTTCCTAACTATAGTATGACTTTTTTTTTCATGAATATTTTCGACATTTTAAACTGAGTTTTTAATCCACAAAATGAAATTAACAGACTATAATATGCCTTTTTTCAAGAAAATTTTCGACATTCTATACTATGACATTTTTTCAGGAATATTTTCGCCATGCTAGAGTATGACTTTTTTTTTTTCATGAATATTTTCGGCATTTTAAACTGAGTTTTTTTCCCATAAAATGAAATCAACAGACTATACTATGCCTTTTCCAATGAAAATTTTCGACATTCTATACTATGACATTTTTTCACGAATATTTTCCTCATACTATAGTATGACTTTTTTTTTTTCATAAATATTTTTGACATTTTAAACTGAGTTTTTTTTCCACAAAATGAAATCAACAGACTATAATATGCCTTTTTTCAAGAAAATTTGACATTCTATACAATGACATTTTTTCAGGAATATTTTCGCCATGCCATAGTATGACTTTTTTTTTTTTTCATGAACATTTTCGAAATTTTAAACTGAGTTTTTTTTCCACCAAATTAATCGACAGACTATACTATGCCTTTTTTTATGAAAATTTGACATTCTATACTATGACATTTTTTTACGAATATTTTCGACAATTTTCGTCAATTTTCATGAAAAAAGTCATAATATAGTATGACTTTTTTCATGAAAATTTTCGACATTCTATACTATGACATTTTTTTACGAATATTTTCGACATGCTATAGTATGACTTTTTTAATGAAAATTTTCGAAATTTTAAACACTTTTATTTCCACCAAATTAATCGACAGCTATACTATGCCTTTTTTCATGAAAATTTTCGACATTCTATACTATGACATTTTTTCACGAAAATTTTCCTTACTATAGTATGACTTTTTTTCATGAATATTTTCGACATTTTAAACTGAGTTTTTAATCCACAAAATGAAATTAACAGACTATAATATGCCTTTTTTCAAGAAAATTTTCGACATTCTATACTATGACAGTTTTTCAGGAATATTTTCGCCATGCTATAGTATGACTTTTTTTTTCATTAATATTTTCGACATTTTAAACTGAGTTTTTTTCCCATAAAATGAAATCAACAGACTATACTATGCCTTTTCCAATGAAAATTTCCGACATTGAAACTATGACATATTTTCACGAAAATTTTCGACATACTATGACTTTTTTTTTCATGAATATTTTCGACATTTCAAACTGAGTTTTTATTCCACAAAATGAAATCAACAGACTATAATATGCCTTTTTTCAAGAAAATTTTCGACATTCTAAACTGAGTTTTTTTTCCACCAAATTAATCGACAGACTATACTATGCCTTTTTTCATGAACATTTTTTACATTCTATACTATGACATTTTTTTACGAATATTTTCGACAATTTTCGTAAATTTTCATGAAAAAAGTCATACTATAGTATGACTTTTTTCATAAAAATTTTCGAAATTTTAAACTGAGTTTTTTTTCCACCAAATTAATCGACAGACTATACTATGCCTTTTTTCATGAGTATTTTCGACATTCTATACTATGACATTTTTTTACGAATATTTTCGACATGCTATAGTATGACTTTTTTCATGAAAATATTCGTAAAAAAATGTCATAGTATAGAATGTCGAACATTTTAATGAAAAAAGGCATAGTATAGTCTGTCGATTCATTTGGTGGAAAAAAAACTCAGTTTAAAATTTCGACATTTTCATGAAAAAAGTCATACTATACTATGACTTTCATGAAAATTGATGAAAATTTAAACTGAGTTTAAAATTTCGACATTTTCATGAAAAAACGCATAGTATAGTATGACTTTTCATGAAAATTGACGAAAACTTAAACTGAGTTTTTTTTCCCACCAAATTAATCGACAGACTATACTATGCCTGTTTTCATGAAAATTTTCGACATTCTATACTATGACACTTTTTTACGAATATTTTCGAAAATTTTCATGAAAAAAGTCATGTCGAAAATATTCGTAAAAAAAATGTCATAGTATAGAATGTCGAAAATTTTAATGAAAAAAGGCATAGTATAGTATGACTTTCATGAAAATTGACGAAAATTTAAACTGAGTTTTTTTACCACCAAATGAATCGACAGACTATACTATGCCTTTTTTCATTAAAATTTTCGACATTCTATACTATGACATTTTTTTATGAATATTTTCGAACATTTTCATGAAAAAAGTCATGTCGAAAATATTCGTAAAAAAATGTCATAGTATAGAATGTCGAAAATTTTAATGAAAAAAGGCATAGTATAGTCTGTCGATTTATTTGGTGGAAAAAAAACTCAGTTTAAAATTTCGACATTTTCATGAAAAAAGTCATACTATACTATGACTTTCATGAAAATTGACGAAAATTTAAACTGAGTTTTTTTTCGACCAAATGAATCGACAGACTATACTATGCCT
Organism: Sebastolobus alascanus; assembly: GCA_916701645.2. NCBI lineage: Eukaryota > Metazoa > Chordata > Actinopteri > Perciformes > Sebastidae > Sebastolobus > Sebastolobus alascanus. The sequence continues at coordinate 429,881 of CAKAOJ020000412.1, forward strand.
TTTTTCATTAAAATTTTCGACATTCTATACTATGACATTTTTTTACGAATATTTTCGAAAATTTTCATGAAAAAAGTCATGTCGAAAATATTCGTAAAAAAATGTCATAGTATAGAATGTCGAAAATTTTAATGAAAAAAGGCATAGTATAGTCTGTCGATTCATTTGGTGGAAAAAAAACTCAGTGTAAAATTTCGACATTTTCATGAAAAAAGTCATACTATACTATGCCTTTTTTCATTAAAATGTTCGACATTCTATACTATGGCATTTTTTTACGAATATTTTCGAACATTTTCATGAAAAAAGTCATACTATACTATGCCTTTTTTCATTAAAATGTTCGACATTCTATACTATGGCATTTTTTTACGAATATTTTCGAACATTTTCATGAAAAAAGTCATGTCGAAAATATTCGTAAAAAAATGTCATAGTATAGAATGTCGAACATTTTAATGAAAAAAGGCATAGTATAGTCTGTCGATTCATTTGGTGGAAAAAAAACTCAGTGTAAAATTTCGACATTTTCATGAAAAAAGTTATACTATACTATGACTTTCATGAAAATTGACGAAAATTTAAACTGAGTTTTTTTTCCACCAAATGAATCGACAGACTATACTATGCCTTTTTTCATTAAAATGTTAGACATTCTATACTATGACATTTTTTTACGAATATTTTCGAAAATTTTCATGAAAAAAGTCATGTCGAAAATATTCGTGAAAAAATGTCATAGTATAGAATGTCGAAAATTTTAATGAAAAAAGGCATAGTATAGTCTGTCGATTCATTTGGTGGAAAAAAAACTCAGTCTAAAATTTCGACATTTTTCACGAAAATTTTCCTTACTATAGTATGACTTTTTTTCATGAATATTTTCGACATTTTAAACTGAGTTTTTAATCCACAAAATGAAATTAACAGACTATAATATGCCTTTTTTCAAGAAAATTTTCGACATTCTATACTATGACAGTTTTTCAGGAATATTTTCGCCATGCTATAGTATGACTTTTTTTTTCATTAATATTTTCGACATTTTAAACTGAGTTTTTTTCCCATAAAATGAAATCAACAGACTATACTATGCCTTTTCCAATGAAAATTTCCGACATTGAAACTATGACATATTTTCACGAAAATTTTCGACATACTATGACTTTTTTTTTCATGAATATTTTCGACATTTCAAACTGAGTTTTTATTCCACAAAATGAAATCAACAGACTATAATATGCCTTTTTTCAAGAAAATTTTCGACATTCTAAACTGAGTTTTTTTTCCACCAAATTAATCGACAGACTATACTATGCCTTTTTTCATGAACATTTTTTACATTCTATACTATGACATTTTTTTACGAATATTTTCGACAATTTTCGTAAATTTTCATGAAAAAAGTCATACTATAGTATGACTTTTTTCATAAAAATTTTCGAAATTTTAAACTGAGTTTTTTTTCCACCAAATTAATCGACAGACTATACTATGCCTTTTTTCATGAACATTTTCGACATTCTATACTATGACATTTTTTTACGAATATTTTCGACATGCTATAGTATGACTTTTTTCATGAAAATATTCGTAAAAAAATGTCATAGTATAGAATGTCGAACATTTTAATGAAAAAAGGCATAGTATAGTCTGTCGATTCATTTGGTGGAAAAAAAACTCAGTTTAAAATTTCGACATTTTCATGAAAAAAGTCATACTATACTATGACTTTCATGAAAATTGACGAAAATTTAAACTGAGTTTTTTTTCCACCAAATGAATCGACAGACTATACTATGCCTTTTTTCATTAAAATTTTCGACATTCTATACTATGACATTTTTTTACGAATATTTTCGAAAATTTTCATGAAAAAAGTCATGTCGAAAATATTCGTAAAAAAATGTCATAGTATAGAATGTCGAAAATTTTAATGAAAAAAGGCATAGTATAGTATGACTTTCATGAAAATTGACGAAAATTTAAACTGAGTTTTTTTTCCACCAAATGAATCGACAGACTATACTATGCCTTTTTTCATTAAAATTTTCGACATTCTATACTATGACATTTTTTTACGAATATTTTCGACATGACTTTTTTCATGAAATTTTCGAAAATATTCGTAAAAAAATTTCATAGTATAGAATGTCGAAAATTTTAATGAAAAAAGGCATAGTATAGTCTGTCGATTCATTTGGTGGAAAAAAAACTCAGTTTAAAATTTCGACATTTTCATGAAAAAAGTCATACTATACTATGACTTTCATGAAAATTGACGAAAATTTAAACTGAGTTTTTTTTCCACCAAATGAATCGACAGACTATACTATGCCTTTTTTCATTAAAATTTTCGACATTCTATACTATGACATTTTTTTACGAATATTTTCGAAAATTTTCATGAAAAAAGTCATGTCGAAAATATTCGTAAAAAAATGTCATAGTATAGAATGTCGAAAATTTTAATGAAAAAAGGCATAGTATAGTGTGTCGATTCATTTGGTGGAAAAAAAACTCAGTTTAAAATTTCGACATTTTCATGAAAAAAGTCATACTATACTATGACTTTCATGAAAATTGACGAAAATTTAAACTGAGTTTTTTTCCCACCAAATGAATCGACAGACTATACTATGCCTTTTTTCATTAAAATTTTCAACATTCTATACTATGACATTTTTTTACGAATATTTTCGAAAATTTCATGAAAAAAGTCATGTCGAAAATATTCGTAAAAAAATGTCATAGTATAGAATGGCGAAAATTTTAATGAAAAAAGGCATAGTATAGTCTGTCGATTCATTTGGTGGAAAAAAAACTCAGTTTAAAATTTCGACATTTTCATGAAAAAAGTCATACTATACTATGACTTTCATGAAAATTGACGAAAATTTAAACTGAGTTTTTTTTCCACCAAATGAATCGACAGACTATACTATGCCTTTTTTCATTAAAATGTTCGACATTCTATACTATGACATTTTTTTACGAATATTTTCGAAAATTTCATGAAAAAAGTCATGTCGAAAATATTCGTAAAAAAATGTCATAGTATAGAATGTCGAAAATTTTAATGAAAAAAGGCATAGTATAGTCTGTCGATTCATTTGGTGGAAAAAAAACTCAGTTTAAAATTTCGACATTTTCATGAAAAAAGTCATACTATACTATGACTTTCATGAAAATTGACGAAAATTTAAACTGAGTTTTTTTTCCACCAAATGAATCGACAGACTATACTATGCCTTTTTTCATTAAAATGTTCGACATTCTATACTATGACATTTTTTTACGAATATTTTCGAAAATTTCATGAAAAAAGTCATGTCGAAAATATTCGTAAAAAAATGTCATAGTATAGAATGTCGAAAATTTTAATGAAAAAAGGCATAGTATAGTCTGTCGATTCATTTGGTGGAAAAAAAACTCAGTGTAAAATTTCGACATTTTCATGAAAAAAGTCATACTATACCAAGACTTTCATGAAAATTGACGAAAATTTAAACTGAGTTTTTTTTTCCACCAAATGAATCGACAGACTATACTATGCCTTTTTTCATTAAAATTTTCGACATTCTATACTATGACATTTTTTTACGAATATTTTCGAAAATTTCATGAAAAAAGTCATGTCGAAAATATTCGTAAAAAAATGTCATAGTATAGAATGTCGAAAATTTTAATGAAAAAAGGCATAGTATAGTCTGTCGATTCATTTGGTGGAAAAAAAACTCAGTTTAAAATTTCGACATTTTCATGAAAAAAGTCATACTATACTATGACTTTCATGAAAATTGACGAAAATTTAAACTGAGTTTTTTTTTCCACCAAATGAATCGACAGACTATACTATGCCTTTTTTCATTAAAATTTTCGACATTCTATACTATGACATTTTTTTACGAATATTTTCGAAAATTTTCATGAAAAAAGTCATGTCGAAAATATTCGTAAAAAAATGTCATAGTATAGAATGTCGAAAATTTTAATGAAAAAGGCATAGTATAGTCTGTCGATTCATTTGGTGGAAAAAAAAACTCAGTTTAAAATTTCGACATTTTCATGAAAAAAGTCATACTATACTATGACTTTCATGAAAATTGACGAAAATTTAAACTGAGTTTTTTTCCACCAAATGAATCGACAGACTATACTATGCCTTTTTTCATTAAAATTTTCGACATTCTATACTATGACATTTTTTTACGAATATTTTCGAAAATTTTCATGAAAAAAGTCATGTCGAAAATATTCGTAAAAAAATGTCATAGTATAGAATGTCGAAAATTTTAATGAAAAAAGGCATAGTATAGTCTGTCGATTCATTTGGTGGAAAAAAAACTCAGTTTAAAATTTCGACATTTTCATGAAAAAAGTCATACTATACTATGACTTTCATGAAAATTGACGAAAATTTAAACTGAGTTTTTTTTCCACCAAATGAATCGACAGACTATACTATGCCTTTTTTCATTAAAATTTTCGACATTCTATACTATGACATTTTTTTACGAATATTTTCGAAAATTCATGAAAAAAGTCATGTCGAAAATATTCGTAAAAAATGTCATAGTATAGAATGTCGAAAATTTTAATGAAAAAAGGCATAGTATAGTCTGTCGATTCATTTGGTGGAAAAAAACTCAGTTTAAAATTTCGACATTTTCATGAAAAAAGTCATACTATACTATGACTTTCATGAAAATTGACGAAAATTTTAAACTGAGTTTTTTTTCCACCAAATGAATCGACAGACTATACTATGCCTTTTTTCATTAAAATTTTCGACATTCTATACTATGACATTTTTTTACGAATATTTTCGAAAATTTTCATGAAAAAAGTCGTCGAAAATATTCGTAAAAAAATGTCATAGTATAGAATGTCGAAAATTTTCATGAAAAAAGGCATAGTATAGTCTGTCGATTCATTTGGTGGAAAAAAAACTCAGTTTAAAATTTCGACATTTTCATGAAAAAGTCATACTATACTATGACTTTCATGAAAATTGACGAAAATTTAAACTGAGTTTTTTTTCCACCAAATGAATCGACAGACTATACTATGCCTGTTTTCATGAAAATTTTCGACATTCTATACTATGACATTTTTTTACGAATATTTTCGAAAATTTCATGAAAAAGTCATGTCGAAAATATTCGTAAAAAAATGTCATAGTATAGAATGTCGAAAATTTTAATGAAAAAAGGCATAGTATAGTCTGTCGATTCATTTGGTGAAAAAAAAACTCAGTTTAAAATTTCGACATTTTCATGAAAAAGTCATACTATAGTATGACTTTCATGAAAATTGACGAAATTTAAACTGAGTTTTTTTTCCACCAAATGAATCGACAGACTATACTATGCCTTTTTTCATTAAAATTTTCGACATTCTATACTATGACATTTTTTTACGAATATTTTCGAAAATTTCATGAAAAAAGTCATGTCGAAAATATTCGTAAAAAAATGTCATAGTATAGAATGTCGAAAATTTTAATGAAAAAAGGCATAGTATAGTCTGTCGATTCATTTGGTGGAAAAAAAACTCAGTTTAAAATTTCGACATTTTCATGAAAAAAGTCATACTATAGTATGACTTTCATGAAAATTGACGAAATTTAAACTGAGTTTTTTTTCCACCAAATGAATCGACAGACTATACTATGCCTTTTTTCATTAAAATTTTCGACATTCTATACTATGACATTTTTTTACGAATATTTTCGAAAATTTTCATGAAAAAAGTCATGTCGAAAATATTCGTAAAAAAATGTCATAGTATAGAATGTCGAAAATTTTAATGAAAAAAGGCATAGTATAGTCTGTCGATTCATTTGGTGGAAAAAAAACTCAGTTTAAAATTTCGACATTTTTGTGAAAAAGTCATACTATAGTATGACTTTCATGAAAATTGATGAAAATTTAAACTGAGTTTTTTTTTCACCAAATGAATCGACAGACTATACTATGCCTTTTTTCATAAAAATTTTCGACATTCTATACTATGACATTTTTTTACGAATATTTTCGAAAATTTCATGAAAAAAGTCATGTCGAAAATATTCGTAAAAAAATGTCATAGTATAGAATGTCGAAAATTTTAATGAAAAAAGGCATAGTATAGTCTGTCGATTCATTTGGTGGAAAAAAAACTCAGTTTAAAATTTCGACATTTTCATGAAAAAAGTCATACTATACTATGACTTTCATGAAAATTTACGAAAATTTAAACTGAGTTTTTTTCCACCAAATGAATCGACAGACTATACTATGCCTTTTATCATTAAAATTTTTTTCAAAAAAAAAAAAAAACATCATACTATGACATTTTTTTACGAATATTTTCGACAATTTCGAAATTTTCATGAAAAAAGTCATACTATAGTATGACTTTTTTCATGAAAATTTCGAAATTTTAAACTGAGTTTTTTTTCCACCAAATTAATCGACAGACTATACTATGCCTTTTTTCATGAAAATTTTCGACATTCTATACTATGACATTTTTTTACGAATATTTTCGAAATGCTTAGATGAAAATTTTTCATGAAAATATTCGTAAAAAAATGTCATAGTATAGAATGTCGAAAATTTTAATGAAAAAAGGCATAGTATAGTCTGTCGATTCATTTGGTGGAAAAAAACTCAGTTTAAAATTTCGACATTTTCATGAAAAAAGTCATACTATAGTATGACTTTCATGAAAATTGACGAAAATTTAAACTGAGTTTTTTTCCACCAAATGAATCGACAGACTATACTATGCCTTTTTTCATTAAAATTTTCGACATTCTATACTATGACTTTTTTTACGATAAAATTTTCAAATTTCAGAAAAAAAGTCATGTCGAAAATATTCGTAAAAAAATGTCATAGTATAGAATGTCGAAAATTTCATGAAAAAAGTCATAGCTATAGTATGACTTTCATGAAAATTGACGAAAATTTAAACTGAGTTTTTTTTCCACCAAATGAATCGACAGACTATACTATGCCTTTTTTCATGAAAATTTTCGACATTCTATACTATGACATTTTTTTACGAATATTTTCGAACATGACTTTTTTCATGAAAATTTTCGAAAATATTCGTAAAAAAATGTCATAGTATAGAATGTCGAAAATTTTAATGAAAAAAGGCATAGTATAGTCTGTCGATTCATTTGGTGGAAAAAAAACTCAGTTTAAAATTTCGACATTTTCATGAAAAAGTCATACTATAGTATGACTTTCATGAAAATTGACGAAAATTTAAACTGAGTTTTTTTTCCACCAAATGAATCGACAGACTATACTATGCCTTTTTCATTAAATTTTCGACATTCTATACTATGACATTTTTTTACGAATATTTTCGAAAATTTCATGAAAAAATCATGTCGAAATATTCGTAAAAAAATGTCATAGTATAGAATGTCGAAAATTTTAATGAAAAAAGGCATAGTATAGTCTGTCGATTCATTTGGTGGAAAAAAAACTCAGTTTAAAATTTCGACATTTTCATGAAAAAAGTCATACTATACTATGACTTTCATGAAAATTGACGAAAATTTAAACTGAGTTTTTTTCCACCAAATGAATCGACAGACTATACTATGCCTTTTTCATTAAATTTTCGACATTCTATACTATGACATTTTTTTACGAATATTTTCGAAATTTCATGAAAAAGTCATGTCGAAAATATTCGTAAAAAAATGTCATAGTATAGAATGTCGAAAATTTTAATGAAAAAAGGCATAGTATAGTCTGTCGATTCATTTGGTGGAAAAAAAACTCAGTTTAAAATTTCGACATTTTCATGAAAAAAGTCATACTATAGTATGACTTTCATGAAAATTGACGAAATTTAAACTGAGTTTTTTTTCCACCAAATGAATCGACAGACTATACTATGCCTTTTTTCATTAAAATTTTCGACATTCTATACTATGACATTTTTTTACGAATATTTTCGAAAATTTTCATGAAAAAGTCATGTCGAAAATATTCGTAAAAAAATGTCATAGTATAGAATGTCGAAAATTTTAATGAAAAAGGCATAGTATAGTCTGTCGATTCATTTGGTGGAAAAAAAACTCAGTTTAAATTTCGACATTTTCATGAAAAAAGTCATACTATAGTATGACTTTCATGAAAATTGACGAAATTTTAAACTGAGTTTTTTTTCCACCAAATGAATCGACAGACTATACTATGCCTTTTTCATAAAATTTTCGACATTCTATACTATGACATTTTTTTACGAATATTTTCGAAAATTTCATGAAAAAAGTCATGTCGAAAATATTCGTAAAAAATGTCATAGTATAGAATGTCGAAATTTTAATGAAAAAAGGCATAGTATAGTCTGTCGATTCATTTGGTGGAAAAAAAACTCAGTTTAAAATTTCGACATTTTCATGAAAAGTCATACTATAGCATGACTTTCATGAAAATTGACGAAAATTTAAACTGAGTTTTTTTTCCACCAAATGAATCGACAGACTATACTATGCCTTTTTTCATTAAATTTTCGACATTCTATACTATGACATTTTTTTACGAATATTTCGAAATTTTCATGAAAAAAGTCATGTCGAAAATATTCGTAAAAAAATGTCATAGTATAGAATGTCGAAAATTTTAATGAAAAAAGGCATAGTATAGTCTGTCGATTCATTTGGTGGAAAAAAACTCAGTTTAAAATTTCGACATTTTCATGAAAAAAGTCATACTATAGTATGATTTCATGAAAATTGACGAAAATTTAAACTGAGTTTTTTTTCCACCAAATGAATCGACAGACTATACTATGCCTTTTTCATTAAATTTTCGACATTCTATACTATGACATTTTTTTACGAATATTTTCGAAAAATTTCATGAAAAAAGTCATGTCGAAAATATTCGTAAAAAATGTCATAGTATAGAATGTCGAAAATTTTAATGAAAAAAGGCATAGTATAGTCTGTCGATTCATTTGGTGGAAAAAAACTCAGTTTAAAATTTCGACATTTTCATGAAAAAAGTCATACTATACATGACTTTCATGAAAATTGACGAAATTTTAAACTGAGTTTTTTTTCCACCAAATGAATCGACAGACTATACTATGCCTTTTTTCATTAAAATTTTCGACATTCTATACTATGACATTTTTTTACGAATATTTTCGAAATTTTTATGAAAAAAGTCGTCGAAAATATTCGTAAAAAAATGTCATAGTATAGAATGTCGAAAATTTTAATGAAAAAAGGCATAGTATAGTCTGTCGATTCATTTGGTGGAAAAAAAACTCAGTTTAAAATTTCGACATTTTCATGAAAAAAGTCATACTATAGTATGACTTTCATGAAAATTGACGAAAATTTAAACTGAGTTTTTTTCCACCAATGAATCGACAGACTATACTATGCCTTTTTTCATAAAATTTTCGACATTCTATACTATGACATTTTTTTACGAATATTTTCGAAAATTTCATGAAAAAAGTCATGTCGAAATATTCGTAAAAAAATGTCATAGTATAGAATGTCGAAAATTTTAATGAAAAAAGGCATAGTATAGTCTGTCGATTCATTTGGTGGAAAAAAAACTCAGTTTAAAATTTCGACATTTTCATGAAAAAAGTCATACTATAGTATGACTTTCATGAAAATTTCGAAAATTTAAACTGAGTTTTTTTTCCACCAAATGAATCGACAGACTATACTATGCCTTTTTTCATTGAAAATTTTCGACATTCTATACTATGACATTTTTTTACGAATATTTTCGAAAATTTTCATGAAAAAAGTCATGTCGAAAATATTCGTAAAAAATGTCATAGTATAGAATGTCGAAAATTTTAATGAAAAAAGGCATAGTATAGTCTGTCGATTCATTTGGTGGAAAAAAAACTCAGTTTAAAATTTCGACATTTTCATGAAAAAAGTCATACTATACATGACTTTCATGAAAATTGACGAAATTTAAACTGAGTTTTTTTTCCACCAAATGAATCGACAGACTATACTATGCCTTTTTTCATGAAAATTTTCGACATTCTATACTATGACATTTTTTTACGAATATTTTCGAAAATTTTCATGAAAAAAGTCATGTCGAAAATATTCGTAAAAAAATGTCATAGTATAGAATGTCGAAAATTTTAATGAAAAAGGCATAGTATAGTCTGTCGATTCATTTGGTGGAAAAAAAACTCAGTTTAAAATTTCGACATTTTCATGAAAAAAGTCATACTATAGTATGACTTTCATGAAAATTGACGAAAATTTAAACTGAGTTTTTTTTCCACCAAATGAATCGACAGACTATACTATGCCTTTTTTCATAAAATTTTCGACATTCTATACTATGACATTTTTTACGAATATTTTCGAAATTTTCATGAAAAAAGTCATGTCGAAAATATTCGTAAAAAAATGTCATAGTATAGAATGTCGAAAATTTTAATGAAAAAAGGCATAGTATAGTCTGTCGATTCATTTGGTGGAAAAAAAACTCAGTTTAAAATTTCGACATTTTCATGAAAAAAGTCATACTATAGTATGACTTTCATGAAAATTGACGAAAATTTAAACTGAGTTTTTTTTCCACCAAATGAATCGACAGACTATACTATGCCTTTTTTCATGAAAATTTTCGACATTCTATACTATGACATTTTTTTACGAATATTTTCGAAATTTTCATGAAAAAAGTCATGTCGAAAATATTCGTAAAAAAATGTCATAGTATAGAATGTCGAAAATTTTAATGAAAAAAGGCATAGTATAGTCTGTCGATTCATTTGGTGGAAAAAAACTCAGTTTAAAATTTCGACATTTTCATGAAAAAGTCATACTATAGTATGACTTTCATGAAAATTGACGAAAATTTAAACTGAGTTTTTTTTCCACCAAATGAATCGACAGACTATACTATGCCTTTTTTCATTAAATTTTCGACATTCTATACTATGACATTTTTTTACGAATATTTTCGAAAATTTTCATGAAAAAAGTCATGTCGAAAATATTCGTAAAAAAATGTCATAGTATAGAATGTCGAAAATTTTAATGAAAAAAGGCATAGTATAGTCTGTCGATTCATTTGGTGGAAAAAAAACTCAGTTTAAAATTTCGACATTTTCATGAAAAAAGTCATACTATAGTATGACTTTCATGAAAATTGACGAAATTTAAACTGAGTTTTTTTTCCACCAAATGAATCGACAGACTATACTATGCCTTTTCATGAAAATTTTCGACATTCTATACTATGACATTTTTTTACGAATATTTTCGAAAATTTTCATGAAAAAAGTCATGTCGAAAATATTCGTAAAAAAATGTCATAGTATAGAATGTCGAAAATTTTAATGAAAAAAGGCATAGTATAGTCTGTCGATTCATTTGGTGGAAAAAAACTCAGTTTAAAATTTCGACATTTTCATGAAAAAAGTCATACTATAGTATGACTTTCATGAAAATTGACGAAAATTTAAACTGAGTTTTTTTTCCACCAAATGAATCGACAGACTATACTATGCCTTTTTTCATGAAAATTTTCGACATTCTATACTATGACATTTTTTTACGAATATTTTCGAAAATTTTCGAAAAAAAGTCGTCGAAAATAATGTAAAAAATGTATAGTATAGATGTCGAAAATTTTTAATGAAAAAGCATAGTATAGTCTGTCGATTCATTTTGTGGGAAAAAAACTCAGTTTAAAATTTCGAATTTTCAAAAAAAGTATTGTCGAAAATATTCGTAAAAAAATGTCATAGTATAGAATGTCGAAAATTTTAATGAAAAAAGGCATAGTATAGTCTGTCGATTCATTTGGTGGAAAAAAAACTCAGTTTAAAATTTCGACATTTTCATGAAAAAAGTCATACTATACTATGACTTTCATGAAAATTGACGAAAATTTAAACTGAGTTTTTTTTCCACCAAATGAATCGACAGACTATACTATGCCTTTTTTCATTAAAATTTTCGACATTCTATACTATGACATTTTTTTACGAATATTTTCGAAAATTTCATGAAAAGTCATGTCGAAATATTAGTAAAAAAAATGTCATAGTATAGAATGTCGAAAAATTTAATGAAAAAAGGCATAGTATAGTCTGTCGATCATTTGGATGGAAAAAAAACTCAGTTTAAAATTTCGACATTTTCATGAAAAAAGTCATACTATACTATGACTTCATGAAATTGACGAAAATTTAAACTGAGTTTTTTTCCACCAAAATGAATCGAAGACTAATACTATGCCTTTTTTCATTAAATTTTCGACAATTCTATACTATGACATTTTTTTACGAATATTTTCGAAAATTTCATGAAAAAAAGTCATGTCGAAAATATTCGTAAAAAAATGTCATAGTATAGAATGTCGAAAAATTTTAATGAAAAAAGGCATAGTATAGTCTGTCGATTCATTGGTGGAAAAAAAACTCAGTTTAAAATTTCGACATTTTCATGAAAAAAGTCATACTATACTATGACTTTTCATGAAAATTGACGAAAATTTTAAACTGAGTTTTTTTTCCACCAATGAATCGGACAGACTATACTATGCCTTTATTCATTAAAATTTTCGACATTCTATACTATGACATTTTTTTACGAATATTTTCGAAAAAATTTTCATGAAAAAAGTCTGTCGAAAATATTCGTAAAAAAATGTCATAGTATAGAATGTCGAAAATTTTAATGAAAAAAGGCATAGTATAGTCTGTCGATTCATTTGGTGGAAAAAAAACTCAGTTTAAAATTTCGACATTTTCATGAAAAAAGTCATACTATACTATGACTTTCATGAAAATTGACGAAAATGTAAACTGAGTTTTTTTTCCACCAAATGAATCGACAGACTATACTATGCCTTTTTTCATTAAAATTTTCGACATTCTATACTATGACATTTTTTTCACGAATATTTTCGACATGACTTTTTTCATGAAAAAGTCATGTCGAAAATATTCGTTAAAAAAATGTCATAGTATAGAATGTCGAAAATTTTAATGAAAAAAGGCATCATAGTATAGTCTGTCGATTCATTTGGTGGAAAAAAAAACTCAGTGTAAAATTTCGAAATTTTCATAAAAAAGTCTTGTCGAAAATATTCGTAAAAAAATGTCATAGTATAGAATGTCGAAAATTTAATGAAAAAAGGCATAGTATAGTCTGTCGATTCATTTGGTGGAAAAAAAACTCAGTTTAAAATTTCGACATTTTCATGAAAAAAGTCATACTATACTATGACTTTCATGAAAATGACGAAAATTTAACTGAGTTTTTTTTCCACCAAATGAATCGACAGACTATACTATGCCCTTTTTTTCATTAAAATTTTCGACATTCTATACTATGACATTTTTTCTACGAACTTTTTCGAAAATTTCATGAAAAAGTCATGTCGAAAATATTCGTAAAAAATGTCATAGTATAGAATGTCGAAAATTTTAATGAAAAAAGGCATAGTATAGTCTGTCGATTCATTTGGTGGAAAAAAACTCAGTTTAAAATTTCGACATTTTCATGAAAAAAGTCATACTATACTATGACTTTCATGAAAATTGACGAAATTTAAACTGAGTTTTTTTTCCACCAAATGAATCGACAGACTATACTATGCCTTTTTTCATTAAAATTTTCGACATTCTATACTATGACATTTTTTTCGAAATTTTCGAAAATTTTCATGAAAAAAAGTCATGTCGAAAATATTCGTAAAAAATGTCATAGTATAGAATGTCGAAAATTTTAATGAAAAAGGCATAGTATAGTCTGTCGATTCATTTGGTGGAAAAAAAAACTCAGTTTAAAATTTCGAAATTTTTATAAAAATGTCTTTATCGAAAATATTCGTTAAAAAAATGTCATAGTATAGAATGTCGAAAATTTTAATGAAAAAAGGCATAGTATAGTCTGTCGATTCATTTGGTGGAAAAAAAACCTCAGTTTAAAATTTCGACATTTTCATGAAAAAAGTCATACTATACTATGACTTTCATGAAAATTGACGAAAATTTAAACTGAGTTTTTTTTCCACCAATGAATCGACAGACTATACTATGCCTTTTTTCATTAAAATTTTCGACATTCTATACTATGACATTTTTTTACGAATATTTTTCGAAAATTTTCATGAAAAGTCATGTCGAAATATTCGTAAAAAAATGTCATAGTATAGAATGTCGAAAATTTTAATGAAAAAAGGCATAGTATAGTCTGTCGATTCATTTGGTGGAAAAAAAACTCAGTTTAAAATTTCGACATTTTCATGAAAAAAGTCATACTATACTATGACTTTCATGAAAATTGACGAAAATTTAAACTGAGTTTTTTTTGCACCAAATGAATAGACAGACTATACTATGCCTTTTTTCATTAAAATTTTCGACATTCTATACTATGACATTTTTTTACGAATATTTTTCGAAAATTTCATGAAAAAAGTCATGTCGAAAATATTCGTAAAAAAATGTCATAGTATAGAATGTCGAAAATTTTAATGAAAAAAGGCATAGTATAGTCTGTCGATTCATTTGGTGTAAAAAAAACTCAGTGTAAAATTTCGAAATTTTCATAAAAAAAGTCTTATCGAAAATATTCGTAAAAAAATGTCATAGTATAGAATGTCGAAAATTTTAATGAAAAAAGGCATAGTATAGTCTGTCGATTCATTTGGTGGAAAAAAAACTCAGTTTAAAATTTCGACATTTTCATGAAAAAAGTCATACTATACTATGACTTTCATGAAAATTGACGAAAATTTAAACTGAGTTTTTTTTCCACCAAATGAATCGACAGACTATACTATGCCTTTTTTCATTAAAATTTTCGACATTCTAACTATGACATTTTTTTCACGAATATTTTCCGAAAATTTCATGAAAAAAGTTCATGTCGAAAATATTCGTAAAAAATGTCTTAGTATAGATGGTCGATAATTTTAATAAATAAAGGCTAGTAGAGTCGACCTCTCGTATTCATTTGGTGAAAAAAACTCAGTGTTAATATTCGAATTTGCATAAAAAGCTTATCGAAAATATTCGTAAAAAATATGTCAGAGTATAGAATGTCGAAAATTTTAATGAGAAAAGGGCATAGTTTTGTCTGTCGATTCATTTGGTGGAAAAAAAACTCTGTGTAAAATTACGACATTTTCATGAAAAAGTCTTTACTATACTATGACTTTCATGATAATTGACGAAAAATTTTAAACTGAGTTTTTTTTCCACCAAATGAATCGACAGGACTATACTTATGCCTTTTTTCATTAAAATTTTCGACATTCTATTACTATGACATTTTTTTACGAATATTTCGAAAATTTCATGAAAAAAGTCATGTCGAAATATTCGTAAAAAATGTCATAGTATTGAATGTCGAAAATTTTCATGAAAAAAGGCAAGTATAGTCTGTCGATTCATTTGGTGGAAAAAAAACTCAGTGTAAAATTTCGAATTTTCATTAAAAAAGTCTTATCGAAAATATTCGTAAAAAAATGTCATAGTATAGAATGTCGAAAATTTTAATGAAAAAAGGCATAGTATAGTCTGTCGATTCATTTGGTGGAAAAAAACTCAGTTTAAAATTTCGACATTTTCATGAAAAAGTCATACTATACTATGACTTTCATGAAAATTGACGAAAATTTAAACTGAGTTTTTTTTTCCACCAAATGAATCGACAGACTATACTATGCCTTTTTTCATTAAAATTTTCGACATTCTATACTATGACATTTTTTACGATTATTTTCGAAAATTTTCATGAAAAAGTCATGTCGAAAATATTCGTAAAAAAATGTCATAGTATAGAATGTCGAAAATTTTAATGAAAAAAGGCATAGTATAGTCTGTCGATTCATTTGGTGGAAAAAAAACTCAGTTTAAAATTTCGACATTTTCATGAAAAAGTCATACTATAGTATGACTTTCATGAAAATTGACGAAAATTTAAACTGAGTTTTTTTTCCACCAAATGAATCGACAGACTATACTATGCCTTTTTTCCATTAAAATTTTCGACATTCTATACTATGACATTTTTTTACGAATATTTTCGAAAATTTCATGAAAAAAGTCATGTCGAAAATATTCGTAAAAAAATGTCATAGTATAGAATGTCGAAAATTTTAATGAAAAAAGGCATAGTATAGTCTGTCGATTCATTTGGTGGAAAAAAAACTCAGTTTAAAATTTCGACATTTTCATGAAAAAAGTCATACTATAGTATGACTTTTCATGAAAATTGACGAAATTTTAAACTGAGTTTTTTTTCCACCAAATGAATCGACAGACTATACTATGCCTTTTTTCATGAAAAATTTTCGACATTCTATCTATGACATTTTTTTACGAATATTTTCGAAAATTTTCATGAAAAAGTCATGTCGAAAATATTCGTAAAAAAATGTCATAGTATAGAATGTCGAAATTTTAATGAAAAAAGGCATAGTATAGTCTGTCGATTCATTTGGTGGAAAAAAAACTCCGTTTAAATTTCGACATTTTCATGAAAAAAGTCATACTTACTATGACTTTCATGAAAATTGACGAAAATTTAAACTGAGTTTTTTTTCCACCAAATGAATCGACAGACTATACTATGCCTTTTTTCATTAAAATTTTCGACATTCTATACTATGACATTTTTATCACGAATATTTTCGAAAATTTCATGAAAAAAGTCATGTCGAAAATATTCGTAAAAAAATGTCATAGTATAGAATGTCGAAAATTTTAATGAAAAAAGGCATAGTATAGTCTGTCGATTCATTTGGTGGAAAAAAAACTCAGTGTAAAATTTCGAAATTTTCATAAAAAAGTCTTGTCGAAAATATTCGTAAAAAATGTCATAGTATAGAATGTCGAAAATTTTCATGAAAAAAGGCCTAGTATAGTCTGTCGATTCATTTGGTGGAAAAAAAAACTCAGTTTAAAATTTCGACATTTTCATGAAAAAAGTCATACTATACTATGACTTTCATGAAAATTGACGAAAATTTAAACTGAGTTTTTTTTCCACCAAATGAATCGACAGACTATACTATGCCTTTTTTCATTAAAATTTTCGACATTCTATACTATGACATTTTTTCACGAATATTTTCGAAAATTTCATGAAAAAAGTCATGTCGAAAATATTCGTAAAAAAATGTCATAGTATAGAATGTCGAAAATTTTAATGAAAAAAGGCCTAGTATAGTCTGTCGATTCATTTGGTGGAAAAAAAACTCAGTTTAAAATTTCGAAAATTTTCATGAAAAAAGTTTATCGAAAATATCGTAAAAAAATGTCATAGTATAGAATGTCGAAAATTTTAATGAAAAAAGGCATAGTATAGTCTGTCGATTCATTTGGTGGAAAAAAACTCAGTTTAAAATTTCGACATTTTCATGAAAAAGTCATACTATACTATGACTTTCATGAAAATTGACGAAAATTTAAACTGAGTTTTTTTTCCCACCAAATGAATCGACAGACTATACTATGCCTGTTTTCATTAAAATTTTCGACATTCTATACTATGACATTTTTTTACGAATATTTTCGAAAATTTTCATGAAAAAAGTCATGTCGAAAATATTCGTAAAAAAATGTCATAGTATAGAATGTCGAAAATTTTAATGAAAAAAGGCATAGTATAGTCTGTCGATTCATTTGGTGGAAAAAAAACTCAGTTTAAAATTTCGACATTTTCATGAAAAAAGTCATACTATACTATGACTTTCATGAAATTGACGAAAATTTAAACTGAGTTTTTTTTCCACCAAATGAATCGACAGACTATACTATGCCTTTTTTCATTAAAATTTTCGACATTCTATACTATGACATTTTTTTACGAATATTTTCGAAAAATTTTCATGAAAAAGTCATGTCGAAAATATTCGTAAAAAATGTCATAGTATAGAATGTCGAAAATTTTAATGAAAAAAGGCATAGTATAGTCTGTCGATTCATTTGGTGGAAAAAAAACTCAGTTAAAATTTCGACATTTTCATGAAAAAAGTCATACTATACTATGACTTTCATGAAAATTGACGAAAATTAAACTGAGTTTTTTTCCACCAAATGATCGACAGACTATACTATGCCTTTTTTCATTAAAATTTTCGACATTCTATACTATGACATTTTTTCACGAATATTTTCGAAAATTTCATGAAAAAAGTCATGTCGAAAATATTCGTAAAAAAATGTCATAGTATAGAATGTCGAAAATTTTAATGAAAAAAGGCATAGTATAGTCTGTCGATTCATTTGGTGGAAAAAAAACTCAGTGTAAAATTTCGAAATTTTCATAAAAAAAGTCTTGTCGAAAATATTCGTAAAAAAATGTCATAGTATAGAATGTCGAAAATTTTTAATGAAAAAAGGCATAGTATAGTCTGTCGATTCATTTGGTGGAAAAAAAAACTCAGTTTAAAATTTCGAAATTTTCATGAAAAAAGTCATACTATAGTATGACTTTTCATGAAAATTGACGAAAATTTAAACTGAGTTTTTTTTCCACCAAATTAATCGACAGACTATACTATGCCTTTTTTCATTAAAATTTTCGACATTCTATACTATGACATTTTTTTACGAATATTTTCGAAAATTTCATGAAAAAGTCATGTCGAAAATATTCGTAAAAAATGTCATAGTATAGAATGTCGAAAATTTTAATGAAAAAAGGCATAGTATAGTCTGTCGATTCATTTGGTGGAAAAAAAACTCAGTTTAAAATTTCGACATTTTCATGAAAAAAGTCATATATACTATGACTTTCATGAAAATTGATGAAAATTTAAACTGAGTTTTTTTTCCACCAAATGAATCGACAGACTATACTATAACTGTTTTCATGAAAATTTTCGACATTCTATACTATGACATTTTTTTACGAATATTTTCGAAAATTTTCATGAAAAAAGTCATGTCGAAATTATTCGTAATCCAACCCTGTCATAGAATAGAATGTCGAAATTTTAATGAAAAAGCGCAAGTCAAGTCTGTCGATCATTTGGTGGAAACACAAACTCAGTTTAAAATTTCGCAATTTTATGAAAAAGTCCGAATATCGTAAAAAATGTCATAGTATAGAGTGAATTTATGAAAAAGGATAATAGTCTGTGATATTTGGTGGAAAAAAATCGTTTAAATTTCGACATTTTCATGAAAAAGTATACTTAATGCTTCATGAAAATGCGAAAATTTAAACTGAGTTTTTTTTCCACCAAATGAATCGACAGACTATACTATGCCTTTTTCATTAAAATTTTCGCCATTCTGTACTATGACATTTTTTTACGAATATTGTTTGCGAAAATTTACATGAAAAATGTCAATGTCTAAAATATATTCGAAAAAAAATGTCATAGTACTAAAATGTCGAAAATTTTAATGAAAAAAGGCATAGTATAGTCTGTCGATTCATTTGGTGGAAAAAAAACTCAGTTTAAAATTTCGACATTTTCATGAAAAAAGTCATACTATAGCTATGACTTTCATGAAAATTGACGAAATTTAAACTGAGTTTTTTTTTCCACCAAATGAATCGACAGACTATACTATGCCTTTTTTCATTAAAATTTTCGACATTCTATACTATGACATTTTTTTACGAATATTTTCGAAAAATTTCATGAAAAAAGTCATGTCGAAAATATTCGTAAAAAAATGTCATAGTATAGAATGTCGAAAATTTTAATGAAAAAAGGCATAGTATAGTCTGTCGATTCATTTGGTGGAAAAAAACTCAGTTTAAAATTTCGACATTTTCATGAAAAAAGTCATACTATACTATGACTTTCATGAAAATTGACGAAAATTTAAACTGAGTTTTTTTTCCACCAAATGAATCGACAGACTATACTATGCCTTTTTTCATTAAAATTTTCGACATTCTATACTATGACATTTTTTTTAACGAATATTTTCGAAAATTTTCATGAAAAAAGTCATGTCGAAATATTCGTAAAAAAATGTCATAGTATAGAATGTCGAAAATTTTAATGAAAAAAGGCATAGTATAGTCTGTCGATTCATTTGGTGGAAAAAAAACTCAGTTTAAAATTTCGACATTTTCTGAAAAAAAGTCATACGTATAGTATGACTTTCATGAAATTGACGAAAATTTAAACTGAGTTTTTTTTTCCACCAAATGAATCGACAGACAATACTATGCCATTTTTCATTAAAATTTCGACATTCTATACTATGACATTTTTTATACGAATATTTCGAAATTTTCATGAAAAAACGTCATTCTATAAAAAAATGTCATAGTATAGAATGTCGAAAATTTTAATGAAAAAAGGCATAGTATAGTCTGTCGATTCATTTGGTGGAAAAAAAACTCAGTTTAAAATTTCGACATTTTCATGAAAAAAGTCATACTATACTATGACTTTCATGAAAATTGACGAAAATTTAACTGAGTTTTTTTTCCACCAAATGAATCGACAGACTATACTATGCCTTTTTTCATTAAAATTTTCGACATTCTATACTATGACATTTTTTTACGAATATTTTCGAAAATTTTCATGAAAAAAGTCATGTCGAAAATATTCGTAAAAAAATGTCATAGTATAGAATGTCGAAAATTTTAATGAAAAAAGGCATAGTATAGTCTGTCGATTCATTTGGTGGAAAAAAAACTCAGTTTAAAATTTCGACATTTTCATGAAAAAAGTCATACTATAGTATGACTTTCATGAAAATTGACGAAAATTTAAACTGAGTTTTTTTTCCACCAAATGAATCGACAGACTATACTATGCCTTTTTTCATTAAAATTTTCGACATTCTATACTATGACATTTTTTTACGAATATTTTCGAAAATTTTCATGAAAAAAGTCATGTCGAAAATATTCGTAAAAAAATGTCATAGTATAGAATGTCGAAAATTTTAATGAAAAAAGGCATAGTATAGTCTGTCGATTCATTTGGTGGAAAAAAAACTCAGTTTAAAATTTCGACATTTTCATGAAAAAAGTCATACTATAGTATGACTTTCATGAAAATTGACGAAAATTTAAACTGAGTTTTTTTTCCACCAAATGAATCGACAGACTATACTATGCCTTTTTTCATTAAAATTTTCGACATTCTATACTATGACATTTTTTTACGAATATTTTCGAAAATTTTCATGAAAAAAGTCATGTCGAAAATATTCGTAAAAAAATGTCATAGTATAGAATGTCGAAAATTTTAATGAAAAAAGGCATAGTATAGTCTGTCGATTCATTTGGTGGAAAAAAAACTCAGTTTAAAATTTCGACATTTTCATGAAAAAAGTCATACTATAGTATGACTTTCATGAAAATTGACGAAAATTTAAACTGAGTTTTTTTTCCACCAAATGAATCGACAGACTATACTATGCCTTTTTTCATTAAAATTTTCGACATTCTATACTATGACATTTTTTTACGAATATTTTCGAAAATTTTCATGAAAAAAGTCATGTCGAAAATATTCGTAAAAAAATGTCATAGTATAGAATGTCGAAAATTTTAATGAAAAAAGGCATAGTATAGTCTGTCGATTCATTTGGTGGAAAAAAAACTCAGTTTAAAATTTCGACATTTTCATGAAAAAAGTCATACTATAGTATGACTTTCATGAAAATTGACGAAAATTTAAACTGAGTTTTTTTTCCACCAATGAATCGACAGACTATACTATGCCTTTTTTCATTAAAATTTTCGACATTCTATACTATGACATTTTTTTACGAATATTTTCGAAAATTTTCATGAAAAAGTCATGTCGAAAATATTCGTAAAAAATGTCATAGTATAGAATGTCGAAAATTTTAATGAAAAAAGGCATAGTATAGTCTGTCGATTCATTTGGTGGAAAAAAAACTCAGTTTAAAATTTCGACATTTTCATGAAAAAGTCATACTATAGCTATGACTTTCATGAAAATTGACGAAAATTTAAACTGAGTTTTTTTTCCACCAAATGAATCGACAGACTATACTATGCCTTTTTTCATTAAAATTTTCGACATTCTATACTATGACATTTTTTTACGAATATTTTCGAAAATTTTCATGAAAAAAGTCATGTCGAAAATATTCGTAAAAAAATGTCATAGTATAGAATGTCGAAAATTTTAATGAAAAAAGGCATAGTATAGTCTGTCGATTCATTTGGTGGAAAAAAAACTCAGTTTAAAATTTCGACATTTTCATGAAAAAAGTCATACTATAGTATGACTTTCATGAAAATTGACGAAAATTTAAACTGAGTTTTTTTTCCACCAAATGAATCGACAGACTATACTATGCCTTTTTTCATTAAAATTTTCGACATTCTATACTATGACATTTTTTTACGAATATTTTCGAAAATTTTCATGAAAAAAGTCATGTCGAAAATATTCGTAAAAAAATGTCATAGTATAGAATGTCGAAAATTTTAATGAAAAAAGGCATAGTATAGTCTGTCGATTCATTTGGTGGAAAAAAAACTCAGTTTAAAATTTCGACATTTTCATGAAAAAAGTCATACTATAGTATGACTTTCATGAAAATTGACGAAAATTTAAACTGAGTTTTTTTTCCACCAAATGAATCGACAGACTATACTATGCCTTTTTTCATTAAAATTTTCGACATTCTATACTATGACATTTTTTTACGAATATTTTCGAAAATTTTCATGAAAAAGTCATGTCGAAAATATTCGTAAAAAAATGTCATAGTATAGAATGTCGAAAATTTTAATGAAAAAAGGCATAGTATAGTCTGTCGATTCATTTGGTGGAAAAAAAACTCAGTTTAAAATTTCGACATTTTCATGAAAAAAGTCATACTATACTATGACTTTCATGAAAATTGACGAAAATTTAAACTGAGTTTTTTTTCCACCAAATGAATCGACAGACTATACTATGCCTTTTTTCATTAAAATTTTCGACATTCTATACTATGACATTTTTTTACGAATATTTTCGAAAATTTTCATGAAAAAAGTCATGTCGAAAATATTCGTAAAAAAATGTCATAGTATAGAATGTCGAAAATTTTAATGAAAAAAGGCATAGTATAGTCTGTCGATTCATTTGGTGGAAAAAAAACTCAGTTTAAAATTTCGACATTTTCATGAAAAAAGTCATACTATACTATGACTTTCATGAAAATTGACGAAAATTTAAACTGAGTTTTTTTTCCACCAAATGAATCGACAGACTATACTATGCCTTTTTTCATTAAAATTTTCGACATTCTATACTATGACATTTTTTTACGAATATTTTCGAAAATTTTCATGAAAAAAGTCATGTCGAAAATATTCGTAAAAAAATGTCATAGTATAGAATGTCGAAAATTTTAATGAAAAAAGGCATAGTATAGTCTGTCGATTCATTTGGTGGAAAAAAAACTCAGTTTAAAATTTCGACATTTTCATGAAAAAAGTCATACTATACTATGACTTTCATGAAAATTGACGAAAATTTAAACTGAGTTTTTTTTTCCACCAAATGAATCGACAGACTATACTATGCCTTTTTTCATTAAAATTTTCGACATTCTATACTATGACATTTTTTTACGAATATTTTCGAAAATTTCATGAAAAAAGTCATGTCGAAAATATTCGTAAAAAAATGTCATAGTATAGAATGTCGAAAATTTTAATGAAAAAAGGCATAGTATAGTCTGTCGATTCATTTGGTGGAAAAAAAACTCAGTAAATTTCGACATTTTCATGAAAAAAGTCATACTATACTATGACTTTCATGAAAATTGACGAAAATTTAAACTGAGTTTTTTTTCCACCAAATGAATCGACAGACTATACTATGCCTTTTTTCATTAAAATTTTCGACATTCTATACTATGACATTTTTTTACGAATATTTTCGAAAATTTTCATGAAAAAAGTCATGTCGAAAATATTCGTAAAAAAATGTCATAGTATAGAATGTCGAAAATTTTAATGAAAAAAGGCATAGTATAGTCTGTCGATTCATTTGGTGGAAAAAAAACTCAGTTTAAAATTTCGACATTTTCATGAAAAAAGTCATACTATAGTATGACTTTCATGAAAATTGACGAAAATTTAAACTGAGTTTTTTTTCCACCAAATGAATCGACAGACTATACTATGCCTTTTTTCATTAAAATTTTCGACATTCTATACTATGACATTTTTTTACGAATATTTTCGAAAATTTTCATGAAAAAAGTCATGTCGAAAATATTCGTAAAAAAATGTCATAGTATAGAATGTCGAAAATTTTAATGAAAAAAGGCATAGTATAGTCTGTCGATTCATTTGGTGGAAAAAAAACTCAGTGTAAAATTTCGACATTTTCATGAAAAAAGTCATACTATACTATGACTTTCATGAAAATTGACGAAAATTTAAACTGAGTTTTTTTTCCACCAAATGAATCGACAGACTATACTATGCCTTTTTTCATTAAAATGTTCGACATTCTATACTATGACATTTTTTTACGAATATTTTCGAACATTTTCATGAAAAAAGTCATGTCGAAAATATTCGTGAAAAAATGTCATAGTATAGAATGTCGAAAATTTTAATGAAAAAAGGCATAGTATAGTCTGTCGATTCATTTGGTGGAAAAAAAACTCAGTTTAAAATTTCGACATTTTCATGAAAAAAGTCAGACTATACTATGACTTTCATGAAAATTGACGAAAATTTAAACTGAATTTTTTTTCCACCAAATGAATCGACAGACTATACTATGCCTTTTTTCATTAAAATGTTCGACATTCTATACTATGACATTTTTTTACGAATATTTTCGAACATTTTCATGAAAAAAGTCATGTCGAAAATATTCGTAAAAAAATGTCATAGTGTAGAATGTCGAAAATTTTAATGAAAAAAGGCATAGTATAGTCTGTCGATTCATTTGGTGGAAAAAAAACTCAGTGTAAAATTTCGACATTTTCATGAAAAAAGTCATACTATACTATGACTTTCATGAAAATTGACGAAAATTTAAACTGAGTTTTTTTTCCACCAAATGAATCGACAGACTATACTATGCCTTTTTTCATTAAAATTTTCGACATTCTATACTATGACATTTTTTTACGAATATTTTCGAAAATTTTCATGAAAAAAGTCATGTCGAAAATATTCGTAAAAAAATGTCATAGTATAGAATGTCGAAAATTTTAATGAAAAAAGGCATAGTATAGTCTGTCGATTCATTTGGTGGAAAAAAAACTCAGTTTAAAATTTCGACATTTTCGTGAAAAAAGTCATACTATACTATGACTTTCATGAAAATTGACGAAAATTTAAACTGAGTTTTTTTTCCACCAAATGAATCGACAGACTATACTATGCCTTTTTTCATTA
The DNA here is from genome assembly GCA_916701645.2 of Sebastolobus alascanus. Lineage (NCBI taxonomy): Eukaryota > Metazoa > Chordata > Actinopteri > Perciformes > Sebastidae > Sebastolobus > Sebastolobus alascanus. The sequence continues at coordinate 455,235 of CAKAOJ020000412.1, forward strand.
AAATTTTCGACATTCTATACTATGACATTTTTTTACGAATATTTTCGAAAATTTTCATGAAAAAAGTCATGTCGAAAATATTCGTAAAAAAATGTCATAGTATAGAATGTCTAAAATTTTAATGAAAAAAGGAATAGTATAGTCTGTCGATTCATTTGGTGGAAAAAAAACTCAGTTTAAAATTTCGACATTTTCATGAAAAAAGTCATACTATACTATGACTTTCATGAAAATTGACGAAAATTTAAACTGAGTTTTTTTTCCACCAAATGAATCGACAGACTATACTATGCCTTTTTTCATTAAAATTTTCGACATTCTATACTATGACATTTTTTTACGAATATTTCGAAAATTTTCATGAAAAAAGTCATGTCGAAAATATTCGTAAAAAAATGTCATAGTATAGAATGTCGAAAATTTTAATGAAAAAAGGCATAGTATAGTCTGTCGATTCATTTGGTGGAAAAAAAACTCAGTTAAAATTTCGACATTTTCATGAAAAAAGTCATACTAAAGTATGACTTTCATGAAATTGATGAAAATTAAACTGAGTTTTTTTTCCACCAAATGAATCGACAGACTATACTATGCCTTTTTTCATTAAAATTTTCGACATTCTATACTATGACATTTTTTTACGAATATTTTCGAAAATTTTCATGAAAAAAGTCATGTCGAAAATAATCGTAAAAAAATGTCACAGTACAGAATGTCGAAAATTTTAATGAAAAAAGGCATACTATACTATGACTTTCATGAAAATTGACGAAAATTTAAACTAAGTTTTTTTTCCACCAAATAAATCGACAGACTATACTATGCCTTTTTTCATTAAAATTTTCGACATTCTATACTATGACTCGAAAATTTTCATGAAAAAAGTCATGTCGAAAATATTCGTAAAAAAATGTCATAGTATAGAATGTCGAAAATTTTAATGAAAAAAGGCATAGTATAGTCTGTCGATTCATTTGGTGGAAAAAAAACTCAGTTTAAAATTTCGACATTTTCATGAAAAAAGTCATACTAAAGTATGACTTTCATGAAAATTGACGAAAATTTAAACTGAGTTTTTTTTCCACCAAATGAATCGACAGACTATACTATGCCTTTTTTCATTAAAATTTTCGACATTCTATACTATGACATTTTTTTACGAATATTTTCGAAAATTTTCATGAAAAAAGTCATGTCGAAAATAATCGTAAAAAAATGTCACAGTACAGAATGTCGAAAATTTTAATGAAAAAAGGCATACTATACTATGACTTTCATGAAAATTGACGAAAATTTAAACTAAGTTTTTTTTCCACCAAATAAATCGACAGACTATACTATGCCTTTTTTCATTAAAATTTTCGACATTCTATACTATGACATTTTTTTACGAATATTTTCGAAAATTTTCATGAAAAAAGTCATGTCGAAAATATTCGTAAAAAAATGTCATAGTATAGAATGTCGAAAATTTTAATGAAAAAAGGCATAGTATAGTCTGTCGATTCATTTGGTGGAAAAAAAACTCAGTTTAAAATTTCGACATTTTCATGAAAAAAGTCATACTATAGTATGACTTTCATGAAAATTGACGAAAATTTAAACTGAGTTTTTTTTCCACCAAATGAATCGACAGACTATACTATGCCTTTTTTCATTAAAATTTTCGACATTCTATACTATGACATTTTTTTACGAATATTTTCGAAAATTTTCATGAAAAAAGTCATGTCGAAAATATTCGTAAAAAAATGTCATAGTATAGAATGTCGAAAATTTTAATGAAAAAAGGCATAGTATAGTCTGTCGATTCATTTGGTGGAAAAAAAACTCAGTTTAAAATTTCGACATTTTCATGAAAAAAGTCATACTATACTATGACTTTCATGAAAATTGACGAAAATTTAAACTGAGTTTTTTTTCCACCAAATGAATCGACAGACTATACTATGCCTTTTTTCATTAAAATGTTCGACATTCTATACTATGACATTTTTTTACGAATATTTTCGAACATTTTCATGAAAAAAGTCATGTCGAAAATATTCGTAAAAAAATGTCATAGTATAGAATGTCGAAAATTTTAATGAAAAAAGGCATAGTATAGTCTGTCGATTCATTTGGTGGAAAAAAAACTCAGTTTAAAATTTCGACATTTTCATGAAAAAAGTCATACTATACTATGACTTTCATGAAAATTGACGAAAATTTAAACTGAGTTTTTTTTCCACCAAATGAATCGACAGACTATACTATGCCTTTTTTCATTAAAATTTTCGACATTCTATACTATGACATTTTTTTACGAATATTTTCGAAAATTTTCATGAAAAAAGTCATGTCGAAAATATTCGTAAAAAAATGTCATAGTATAGAATGTCGAAAATTTTAATGAAAAAAGGCATAGTATAGTCTGTCGATTCATTTGGTGGAAAAAAAACTCAGTTTAAAATTTCGACATTTTCATGAAAAAAGGCATACTATACTATGCCTTTTTTCATTAAAATGTTCGACATTCTATACTATGGCATTTTTTTACGAATATTTTCGAACATTTTCATGAAAAAAGTCATGTCGAAAATATTCGTAAAAAAATGTCATAGTATAGAATGTCGAAAATTTTAATGAAAAAAGGCATAGTATAGTCTGTCGATTTATTTGGTGGAAAAAAAACTCAGTTTAAAATTTCGACATTTTCATGAAAAAAGTCATACTATACTATGACTTTCATGAAAATTGACGAAAATTTAAACTGAGTTTTTTTTCCACCAAATGAATGGACAGACTATACTATGCCTTTTTTCATTAAAATTTTCAACATTCTATACTATGACATTTTTTTACGAATATTTTCGAAAATTTCATGAAAAAAGTCATGTCGAAAATATTCGTAAAAAAATGTCATAGTATAGAATGTCGAAAATTTTAATGAAAAAAGGCATAGTATAGTCTGTCGATTCATTTGGTGGAAAAAAAACTCAGTTTAAAATTTCGACATTTTCATGAAAAAAGTCATACTATACTATGACTTTCATGAAAATTGACGAAAATTTAAACTGAGTTTTTTTTCCACCAAATGAATCGACAGACTATACTATGCCTTTTTTCATTAAAATTTTCAACATTCTATACTATGACATTTTTTTACGAATATTTTCGAAAATTTCATGAAAAAAGTCATGTCGAAAATATTCGTAAAAAAATGTCATAGTATAGAATGTCGAAAATTTTAATGAAAAAAGGCATAGTATAGTCTGTCGATTCATTTGGTGGAAAAAAAACTCAGTTTAAAATTTCGACATTTTCATGAAAAAAGTCATACTATACTATGACTTTCATGAAAATTGACGAAAATTTAAACTGAGTTTTTTTTCCACCAAATGAATCTACAGACTATACTATGCCTTTTTTCATTAAAATTTTCGACATTCTATACTATGACATTTTTTTACGAATATTTTCGAAAATTTTCATGAAAAAAGTCATGTCGAAAATATTCGTAAAAAAATGTCATAGTATAAAATGTCGAAAATTTTAATGAAAAAAGGCATAGTATAGTCTGTCGATTCATTTGGTGGAAAAAAATCTCAGTTTAAAATTTCGACATTTTCATGAAAAAAGTCATACTATACTATGACTTTCATGAAAATTGACGAAAATTTAAACTGAGTTTTTTTTCCCACCAAATGAATCGACAGACTATACTATGCCTTTTTCATTAAAATTTTCGACATTCTATACTATGACATTTTTTTACGAATATTTTCGAAAATTTTCATGAAAAAAGTCATGTCGAAAATATTCGTAAAAAAATGTCATAGTATAGAATGTCGAAAATTTTAATGAAAAAAGGCATAGTATAGTCTGTCGATTCATTTGGTGGAAAAAAAACTCAGTTTAAAATTTCGACATTTTCATGAAAAAAGTCATACTATACTATGACTTTCATGAAAATTGACGAAAATTTAAACTGAGTTTTTTTTCCACCAAATGAATCGACAGACTATACTATGCCTTTTTTCATTAAAATGTTCGACATTCTATACTATGACATTTTTTTACGAATATTATCGAAAATTTCATGAAAAAAGTCATGTCGAAAATATTCGTAAAAAAATGTCATAGTATAGAATGTCGAAAATTTTAATGAAAAAAGGCATAGTATAGTCTGTCGATTCATTTGGTGGAAAAAAAACTCAGTTTAAAATTTCGACATTTTCATGAAAAAAGTCATACTATACTATGACTTTCATGAAAATTGACGAAAATTTAAACTGAGTTTTTTTTCCACCAAATTAATCGACAGACTATACTATGCCTTTTTTCATTAAAATGTTCGACATTCTATACTATGGCATTTTTTTACGAATATTTTCGAACATTTTCATGAAAAAAGTCATGTCGAAAATATTCGTAAAAAAATGTCATAGTATAGAATGTCGAAAATTTTAATGAAAAAAGGCATAGTATAGTCTGTCGATTCATTTGGTGGAAAAAAAACTCAGTTTAAAATTTCGACATTTTCATGAAAAAAGTCATACTATACTATGACTTTCATGAAAATTGACGAAAATTTAAACTGAGTTTTTTTTCCACCAAATGAATCGACAGACTATACTATGCCTTTTTTCATTAAAATGTTCGACATTCTATACTATGACATTTTTTTACGAATATTTTCGAAAATTTTCATGAAAAAAGTCATGTCGAAAATATTCGTAAAAAAATGTCATAGTATAGAATGTCGAAAATTTTAATGAAAAAAGGCATAGTATAGTCTGTCGATTCATTTGGTGGAAAAAAAACTCAGTTTAAAATTTCGACATTTTCATGAAAAAAGTCATACTATACTATGACTTTCATGAAAATTGACGAAAATTTAAACTGAGTTTTTTTTCCACCAAATGAATCGACAGACTATACTATGCCTTTTTTCATTAAAATTTTCGACATTCTATACTATGACATTTTTTTACGAATATTTTCGAAAATTTTCATGAAAAAAGTCATGTCGAAAATATTCGTAAAAAAATGTCATAGTATAGAATGTCGAAAATTTTAATGAAAAAAGGCATAGTATAGTCTGTCGATTCATTTGGTGGAAAAAAAACTCAGTTTAAAATTTCGACATTTTCATGAAAAAAGTCATACTATACTATGACTTTCATGAAAATTGACGAAAATTTAAACTGAGTTTTTTTTCCACCAAATGAATCGACAGACTATACTATGCCTTTTTTCATTAAAATGTTCGACATTCTATACTATGACATTTTTTTACGAATATTTTCGAAAATTTTCATGAAAAAAGTCATGTCGAAAATATTCGTAAAAAAATGTCATAGTATAGAATGTCGAAAATTTTAATGAAAAAAGGCATAGTATAGTCTGTCGATTCATTTGGTGGAAAAAAAACTCAGTTTAAAATTTCGACATTTTCATGAAAAAAGTCATACTATACTATGACTTTCATGAAAATTGACGAAAATTTAAACTGAGTTTTTTTTCCACCAAATGAATCGACAGACTATACTATGCCTTTTTTCATTAAAATTTTCGACATTCTATACTATGACATTTTTTTACGAATATTTTCGAAAATTTTCATGAAAAAAGTCATGTCGAAAATATTCGTAAAAAAATGTCATAGTATAGAATGTCGAAAATTTTTATGAAAAAAGGCATAGTATAGTCTGTCGATTCATTTGGTGGAAAAAAAACTCAGTTTAAAATTTCGACATTTTCATGAAAAAAGTCATACTATACTATGACTTTCATGAAAATTGACGAAAATTTAAACTGAGTTTTTTTTCCACCAAATGAATCGACAGACTATACTATGCCTTTTTTCATTAAAATTTTCAACATTCTATACTATGACATTTTTTTACGAATATTTTCGAAAATTTCATGAAAAAAGTCATGTCGAAAATATTCGTAAAAAAATGTCATAGTATAGAATGTCGAAAATTTTTATGAAAAAAGGCATAGTATAGTCTGTCGATTCATTTGGTGGAAAAAAAACTCAGTTTAAAATTTCAACATTTTCATGAAAAAAGTCATACTATACTATGACTTTCATGAAAATTGACGAAAATTTAAACTAAGTTTTTTTTCCACCAAATAAATCGACAGACTATACTATGCCTTTTTTCATTAAAATTTTCGACATTCTATACTATGACATTTTTTTACGAATATTTTCGAAAATTTTCATGAAAAAAGTCATGTCGAAAATATTCGTAAAAAAATGTCATAGTATAGAATGTCGAAAATTTTAATGAAAAAAGGCATAGTATAGTCTGTCGATTCATTTGGTGGAAAAAAAACTCAGTTTAAAATTTCGACATTTTCATGAAAAAAGTCATACTAAAGTATGACTTTCATGAAAATTGATGAAAATTTAAACTGAGTTTTTTTTTTCGAAAATTTCATGAAAATTTCGACATTTTCATGAAAAAAGTCATACTATAGTATGACTTTCATGAAAATTGACGAAAATTTAAACTGAGTTTTTTTTCCACCAAATGAATCGACAGACTATACTATGCCTTTTTTCATTAAAATTTTCGACATTCTATACTCTGACATTTTTTTACGAATATTTTCGAACATTTTCATGAAAAAAGTCATGTCGAAAATATTCGTAAAAAAATGTCATAGTATAGAGTGTCGAAAATTGTAATGAAAAAGGCATAGTATAGTCTGTCGATTCATTTGGTGGAAAAAAAATTCAGTTTAAAATTTCGACATTTTCATGAAAAAAGTCATACTATAGTATGACTTTCATGAAAATTGACGAAAATTTAAACTGAGTTTTTTTTCCACCAAATGAATCGACAGACTATACTATGCCTTTTTTCATTAAAATTTTCGACATTCTATACTATGACATTTTTTCAGGAAAATTTTCGACATACTATAGTATGACTTTTTTTTTTTTTCATGAATATTTTCGACATTTTAAACTGAGTTTTTTTTCCACAAGATGAAATCAACAGACTATACTATGCGTTTTACAATGAAAATTTTCGACATTCTATACTATGACATTTTTTCAGGAAAATTTTCGACATACTATAGTATAAATTTTTTTTTTTTCACAAAATTAATCGGCATACTATAATATGCCTTTTTTCCTGAAAATTTTCGACATTCTATACTATGACATTTTTTCCAGAAAAATTTTCGACATACTATAGTATGACTTTTTTTTTTTCATGAATATTTTCGACATTTTAAACGGAGTTTTTTTTCCCACAAAATTAATCGGCATACTATAATATGCCTTTTTTCATGAAAATTTTCGAACATTCTACAATACGACATTTTTTCAGGAAAATATTCGATATACTATAGTATGACCTTTTCTTTTTTTCATGAATATTTTCGAAATTTTAAACTGAATTTTTTTTCCACCAAATGAATCGACAGACTATACTATGCCTTTTTTCATGAACATTTTCGACATTCTATACTATGACATTTTTTCAGGAACATTTTCGAAATACTATAGTATGACTTTTTTATTTTCATGAATATTTTCGACATTTTAAACTGAGTTTTTTTTCCACAAGATGAAATCAACAGACTATACTATGCGTTTTCCAATGAAAATTTTCGACATTCTATACTATGACATTTTTTCAGGAAAATTTTCGACATACTAAACTATGAGTATTTTTTCCACAAAATTAATCTATATACTATAAAATGCTTTTTTTCATGAAATTTTTCAACATACTATACTATGACTTTTTTTCATAACATTTTTCTTTTTCTGACATACTATACTACCACTACTTATGACATTTTTATGGCAAACTATACTATGACCTTTTATGACATTTTTAAGACATACTATATTGAGTTTTTATGACAGTATATATTTATATTTTATAACTTACTATAGTATGAGTTTTGTATGTAAGTTAAAGTGTGTCGCTGATGTAACTGTTTAGAACTCGAAGTGGCGAGGAGTCTTATAATCTTTGAAAAGGGTCTTAAAAAAGGTATAAAATTTATTATCAGGATTCCTGCACCTACCATGACGTTAACACGTGCTGTATGTGTAAACTGACATCGGATTTTGGAGCTGTTGTGTTTACATTTGGTATTATAAAGCTTTCTTTTTTATCTTGATTTGGATCTAAATTTTGTAAATTACGCAGGTAGAGCATATAAAATGGTCCATCCCAGGTCCAAGAGGGCGATGCTGCTGTATGGCCTCTAATTATTTGTTTTGAGCTTCACCTTCACCAGCTGTAACATTAAAGTGTTGAACACATTATTGCATCAATAATTAGAAGGCAATAATATAGTATACAATTTTCTGAAATCACGAGCCTTGGGAAATTTGTGTGAAGATGTTCCCATCAGCCACGACTGAGTAACTGTGAATTCACCCTGTTTGCACAATCTCACTCTGGTGTCACACGCTGGTCACTTGATGACAGTGGTGAAAGAAGTACTCAAATCCTATACTTGTACATTTTTAAATGTACCAATGCCACAGTGTAGAAATACTCTGTGATTAATATACCAAAAAGTACTCATTATGCAGAATGGCCCATTTCTAAATAACATTATAATACTGAATTATAATTATTAATGCATTAATTGTGTTCATCGCTTTAATGTTGCAGCTGGTGAAGGTGGAGCTCATTTTAATTACTTGATATGCTTAATGTACCTTAACCTATATCATTACATCATAATTTATTAGTTGTTTTATATTTTGTATTAACAATTTGAATCTGCAAAGTAATTGAAGCTGTCAGACACGTAGTGGAATAAAAAGTACATTCTCCCTCTGAGATGTACATTAGTGGAGTAGATGTATAAAGTAGCAGAAAATGGAAATGCTCAAGTAAAGTACCTCAAACTTTTACTTCAGGATAGTGCTTGAGTAAAACTACTCAGTTACATTCCACTGTGTAAATCTGAACTGAGGAGGGGAATCCTCCGACCCCTCCCTTCTTACGTTAAGACCATTTAGAAAGAAGATGACAACATTTTGTTCTTTCTGGTGAAGTTTACGTGTTTCCTCTCTAGTTTAAACTTATGTAACTCAGTCACTTCTTCTTGTATTCAGTGTTCAAAGGTGACTTCCTGTCTATGATGGGATGTCCTCAAACACTGGGCAGTGGAGGTAAATGACTCCTGATTACACAACGCTGGTTGATAAATGACTCATGAGCCGTTCAGAGTTCATCAATTTCTCAACTGAAAATATCAGAAGAAAGAGAAAGAGACGTCAGAAAGACTGAAACCAACATAACAATAAAACTAGAGAATAATCTGAACCTGTCTTGTTTACCAGGCTTTGTGGGTGTGACCTTTTTGTCATCACCATTCATATCTATACAACCAATGTGTTTATGATTAAATTGATTAAAAGACCACCAAGTTCTTCATACATCTAGCCTCTTAATTTTGCTCTCAAACTGCACCAGATTGATGCATTTAACTTTAAAATGTCGCTGGTCCAAAAGACATGTGCCCAGGGGCCTCACGGGACCACGATCCGGCCCTGCACACACACTGTCAGTGGTGGAAGAAGTATTCAGATCTTTTACTCCAGTGAAAGTAGCAATACTACAGTGTAAAAATACTCTATTACAAGTAAAAGTCCTGCATTGAAAATCATACTTAAAGGACTAGTTCGGAAATGGAATATAATGTTCATAATTATGTTTTCATTAGTGTTTTTACGTTACCTGAAAGCCACTTTGGTACTTTCCACCACAGGTTTAATCTATAAAAAATATGATGTATTTTACAGTCTTGTGTTTTTTAATGCAAAAATCTAAATCTGAAAAGATTTTAAATGTAGTGAAGTAAAAAGTGGAATATGTTTTCCAGAAATGTGGTGGAGTTGCAGTAGAAAGTGGCAGAAAATGGAAATGAGAATAACTGCCTCTTGACTACAGTACTGGGTATTTTCGACCATTGTTTTGGGGAACCACTGGTTTGTCTTTATCAATGACTCCTCATCCATCCATTCATCTGACTGTGACCACAGCTGACTGCTTACTGTAAACAGCACCAGCTCTTCTCCTTTTTCATTTCCTGACAACAGACTCATCAAACCCACTTCTCCTCAGACACACCCAGAATTCATACTAGAGCAGGAAGTCGGATATCTAACCCTTAATCAGCATCATCACATGTCACCACCGCCCTGCAACAGTTCAGTCCTTAATGATTCTTACAGGAATGATTCAGAACGTTTTCCCATGAAGGAATATTTGAATCATCCCATTCTGTTTCCATTGAAAACCCCTCACAGGAAGTATTTTATGAACACAACAGCAGCAGTTTATTTTTACAAGAAAGCAAAAAGAATCACGAGGCCACACTTATTATGTTTAAGAACAAACTGTGATGCAGTGGTGGAATGTAACTAAGTACATGTACTCAAGTACTACCCAACAGTTTATAAAGGAGTTAAAAACATCTAAAAAACCTAAAAAAGTTGTAGTTTTGTTGCGTAAACCTAAAGAAGTTGTAGTTTTGTTTCGTAAACCTAAAGAAGTTGTAGTTTTGTTGCGTAAACCTAAAGAAGTTGTAGTTTTGTTGCGTAAACCTAAATAAGTTGTAGTTTTATTGCGTAAACCTAAAGAAGTTGTAGTTTTGTTGCTTAAACCTAAAGAAGTTGTAGTTTTTTTTTCTAAACCTAAAGAAGTTGTAGTTTTTTTTCCTAAACCTAAAGAAGTTGTAGTTTTGTTGCTTAAACCTAAAGAAGTTGTCGTTTTGTTGCGTAAACCTAAAGAAGTTGTCGTTGTATTTCGTAAACCTAAAGAAGTTGTCGTTTTGTTGCGTAAACCTAAAGAAGTTGTAGTTTTATTGCTTAAACCTAAAGAAGTTGTAGTTTTATTGCGTAAACCTAAAGAAGTTGTAGTTTTCTTGCCTCAATCTAAAGAAGTTGTAGTTTTCTTGCCGAAACCTAAAGAAATTGTAGTTTTGTTGCATAAACCTAAAGAAGTTGTAGTTTTGTTGCTTAAACTTAAAGAAGTTGTAGTTTTGTTGCGTAAATCTAAAGAAGTTGTCGTTTTGTTGCGTAAACCTAAAGTAGATGTCGTTTTGTTGCGTTAACCTAAAGAAGTTGTCGTTTTGTTGCGTAAACCTAAAGAAGTTGTCGTTTTGTTGCGTAAACCTAAAGAAGTTGTCGTTTTGTTGCGTAAACCTAAAGAAGCTGTAGTTTTGTTGCCGAAACCTAAAGAAGTTATAGTTTTGTTGCCGAAACCTAAAGAAGTTGTAGTTATGTTGCCGAAACCTAAAGAAGTTGTAGTTTTGTTGCCGAAACCTAAAGAAGTTGTAGTTTTGTTGCGTAAACCTAAAGAGGTTGTAGTTTTGTTGCCGAAACCTAAAAAAAGTTGTAGTTTCATTAACTTTACTGCTCAGTGTTGTTGTTGCTGTGTGTGGACTGACCTGCAGCTTGGAGGGGAAAGATCAATCAGATCAGGAAAACTTTGTCTCAGCAGGATCTGAAAAAGAGTGAAACAACATTTTATTTAATTATCACAACATATACAGATATATTAAACCTCTCTTTTATGTAAAATTCTTGCTGTTTTTCAGCTGAGAAAATTGATCCAATGAGTCCAACTGTATTCATGTGTGATGATGTTAGTCCCCATAGGAGACATTTCATTGTAGTGAGACCATTTTTTTTAAACTGACCTCACTGTATAAAATGACCTGTGATGACCTCTAGGATAATCACAGCCTCATGAAACTTTACAGCCACAAAATAGAGACCTAGAGCATTCAGAGGATGGATGGATCAAACTAGAGACCTAGAGCATTCAGAGGATGGATGGATCAAACTAGAGACCTAGAGCATTCAGAGGATGGATGGATCAAACTAGAGACCTAGAGCATTCAGAGGATGGATGGCTTTCCTAGCTAGATTGACAATAAGGGGGTTTCTGAGCAGTTTACACAACAGAAGTGCTTGCCATCCAATCACTGAAAAATACAATTCTTGCAGAAATTTTCAAATGTCAAAAGATTTTGATACCAAATCACAGCTCGTCTTTTTCTATGGTGTTCTTCAAGGTATCTCCCCCTAAAAAAGACAAAAACAGGTCTATTTTGGGTTTCAGATTGTTACGGAAAAAATGCTCAATTTCTTGCGTCTTGAACAAATGCAGATTAATTTCAAACTAGATGTTTCCATGTAAAGATATACAAACTTCATCTTTTATTGTTAATATCACAGATTTAATTATGCTACATTTATATCCACTTTGTTATTGAACTAATTTTCTCTTCCCATTAACAATCATTAACTTTAATGCTCAGTGTTGTTGTTGTTGTTGTTGTGTGTGTGGACTGACCTGCAGCTTGGAGGGGAAAGATCCATCAGATCAGGAAAACTTTGTCTCAGAAGGATCTGAAAAAGAGTGAAACATTTTTTTAATCATCGCAACACATACATACATTCTTTTAAAAACATTTAAATCCTTCGATTTATGTATTCTTGCTGTTTTTCAGCTGAGAAAATGTATGAATTTTTTGAGGATTGTGTTAAAAACTATAATCAAGGTTTGAGCAGCTGCTCTGCAAATGCTACTAGATCTCTGAAATGAATACAAACAAAAATATCAGCAGTAAATGATTCCTTTACCTCGGGGAGAATATTCCTGTCTGTCTGCTGTGCCAAACACAAGTGAGTCCTGCAGCATGCTGGCAAACCCAGGTGGTGCTAATTAGCTTCAATCAAGTCACAATCGAGGCCAACATGTCAAACATCTCAACATTTATTCATCATATAATTCTGTGCAATAATACAATGTACAAATAATCTTTCTGTAAATATAACAATCCATATAATAGTTAAGATTTGTTGCCACAATATGAAACATAAAATACATTCAAGGTCTGTGAAGGCGTCAGTCGCTCTGCAGAGGTTAAAGAGTGACAGAGAAGGAACAAGTGAAGACGCACGCACGCACACACGCGCGCGCACACACACACGCGCGCGCACACACACACACACACACACACACACACACACCAGTTTGATTTGTTTCAGGTTATTTGGTCCGACTTCTGTGTTTTTGTTTTTTGCAGGTTGTGTAATTAAAACTGTTAAAAGCACCATGTTGGTCTGAATCGATGCCTCCAGGGCAAATACATGTACAATTGTTTCAGATTTCTTTTCACTGTTCATTTAAATGAATCAAAATATTATTATTTCACTTCTCTAACCGCTGAATGAACACTGGAGAAACACTTCAAAAGATCGCTTAGTTTCCGAACATTTTCATGTCTCTAAATATCTGCTGTCCACAAAATAAATATCATGTCATGCTGTTTGTTGTCACCATCTATAACCCGAGTATCTGCGCACCAGTGGTGGAAGTACATTTACTATAAGTACTGTACTTAAGTACAAAGTCGACATACTTGTACTTCTACTCCACTACATCTCAGAGGTAAATAGTGTACTTTTTACTTCACTACATTTGTCTGACAGCTTTTAGTTGTCAGGCTATTAAATAGGCGTTATCAGTCACTATAAGCACCATAGATGTGGGTCAGTATGGGGCCTACTACACCCACTAGTAGGTTTTATCATCTATTCACATGGTAGATCACCGAAAGAAGGTGTAAAAGAACACGACAGCGACCTCTAGTGACCGTAGTAATTATGACAGGAGCAGAAGTCAAAACAGGGTTTTCACCCAGACCGGAGTTCGCCTCCCGTGTGAAACTAACATGTAGTTGTCTAGGTGTTTGTAGTTATTTTAATCCAAAACACAATGTTTTTCGTTAAACTTAACTAAGTGTTTTATTGCCTAAACCTAAAGAAGCTGTAGTTTTGTTGCCTAAACCTAAAGAAGCCTTTTTGTTTGTGTTCAAAACGTGACGTTTCATTCAGTTTTACATGTTAGAACGTGTTGCTTTAAAGTTTCACTTTCAGTTTTACAACATAGTAGGCCCCTAATGATCCACATCTATGGTGCTTATAGCGACTATTAACTCCTATTTAATGGCCTGATAACAGTCGAATCTGACAGCTTTAGTTACTTTTCAGATTACAGTTTTCCATCCCCTTCCTGTCCAGTGAAAACCAGGTATCTCCAGATGTGTTGATGTTGAATGTTTGTGATAAACTGAAGGATGAAGTGTTCCTTTATGTTTTGAGAAAATCCTTCTGTAGCTAAATAAACTCTTTAAAAAGCCTCTCGGATCAGCCGGAAAATGCATCATCACAAAGCTGAAAACAGGCTGACTTTTTAGAGATACGTGGTTCTCACAGGACAGCGTACACGTTAACGCAGCAGTAATATTAATCCAGAAACATCAGATAGTAAAACACTGACAGGGAATATTTTACTGCACTATTTACTTTTAGTACTTTTAGTACATTTTGCTGATAATACTTTTACTTTTACTTAAGTAAGGTTTGAATACAAGTCTTTTACTTGTAGTGGAGTATTAGTACTTTTACCTCAGTAGAGGATCTGAATACGTCTTCCTCCACTGCTGCGCACCACGCTGGCTTCAACTCCACCAATAGAAACGCTGTACAAAAGATAGAATCAGATAAAAATGGAAATAGAGTCGGTTGCCGTGGAAACACGCAGGGTTTCTGCAACAGCACGATCGGCCCCGTCACTGACGGGAAAGGATGGACTACGTCTCCAGGGCAACGCTGAAAACACACACACACACACACACCAGGCACTTACACTTGTATATGACTGCTGTCTTGTGAAAACCTCATAATTCTAGTTTGTGTGAGGATTTAAACTCTCATTTAAACACATTGTCATCACACTAAAACAAGGCATTCAGGATATAAAGGTTTTCACCAGACAGCACATAAACTTCCTCCTCTGTCACTTACATTAATGAACTTTAGACCCCTTTGTGACCTAACAACCGGCCAATCAGAGCTTATCAGCTTCGTCTAAACTAGCGTGTGATTGTGTCCTGATGCTGATGAGCTGCAGCCAACCAGGAAAAGTGCAGCAGTCTGCTGTCAGTCTGTGTTTTTTTTAACCTGCAGAGTAAACACTGCAGCTGTCAATCAAAATCCTTCATTGCTAATGTAGTCTTTCAATCAAGTGTCTTTGTCATCTGAAAATGCAACATGTAGCTGCCGGGCGTCCCCGTCACTCATCCTGTCTCTGGGATGTGATGACTGGACCTCCTCGTACGCGGGCGGGGGGTTGTCGGGGCTGGACAGGAGGGGGCGGTGGCTGCCGTCCGAGCTGGGAGCCTCCTGAGCCAATAGGAGCTGGGTGGGTCCCGGCGCTGAGCAGGCGGGGAGGCGCTGCCCCCAGCTGCCGTACACCGCCTCCTCGTAGGAGGGCAGGGAGACAGGAAGTCCGTCCACCATCAGGTCCAGCTGATCTGAGGAGCGACGGCTGCCGGGACACACAGAGAGAATTAGAACACTGGATCTCCTGACCTCTGACCTCTGACCTCTGACCTTATCTTTAGTCTAGACAGTCGTCTTCTCACCTGTGTGATTGACAGGGGTAGAGGCGGGACTTGACGACCAGGCAGGCAGTGGTGGTGAGCAGGAAGATGGACACGCCCACCGCCGTTGTGGCCATGCTGGGCATCGAGTCGTTTACTCTGTCGTCAGAGTTCACATTCGGACTCTCTGAGGAGGAGAAACACAAATGTTAACAGTAGAAACAGAAACTATACAACTATCTTCTTTTTATGTACATAAACAGAAGAAGCAGTTTGAAGCCGTCTACTTGGGCTCTAGAAACAGTTTTCACTACGTTTCAACGTCAGTCGATTAAATGATTAAATCTTCTTTCCTGAGCATGACGCTAGCATAAAGCTAACGTTTTGCTAGCAAGATTCAAAGTCACTAACATTGCCTGCAGTTGAAAAAGGGTAAATATAATTTGACGGTATGTTTAACAACAAGACTAGCTAGCTATCCAGCCATGTCAAGTCCAAACATGATTTGGTATTAATATGCTAAAATACAAAACGGTAGATTTAAGACAATGAGCTGAAGCTGTGACAGAAAACAATCACCTGTGCTGCACCGCTGTGGGAAAAACCCAGGTATTCTCTTTACAGAAATAGATTATCAAATACAAAATCTATGAGAGGAAGCTTTTTGTTTTATCTAGACATGTGGTTTTCCTGAGCCCGTGATAATACGACAGTAGCTTTCCATGAGGCTCTGACAGCGTCAACACAGAGGAAATGTTTAATGGTTATTATGGTGGCGTCGCCCGCTTCCTCTTTCTGCACTCTGACTTCCTGTCGCAGCGCGTTTGAGTGAATGGCGACAGAGGAAGTCGGAACTGGTCTGAGGAAAGTAAAGCTTCTAGTTCCGCTGCAGAGAGTCTCAGTGTTTCTGTTAAGTAGGTCAAAAGAGAGTTTGCATCAGAGGGATCGGCCTCAAGATGCTCTGAAGTTTAATGTTTTAGTGTGCAAACCACTTAATCTGTAACTAAAGATGCATGTTAAATAAATGAAGTGATGTAAAAAGTACAACATTCCCCTCTGAGATGTAGTGGAGTAGTAGTAGTAAGTAAAGCACAAGTACCTAAAATTTGTACTGAAGTACGGTACTTGAGTAAATGTACTTAGTTACATTCCACCACTGGCTGCACTATAAAAAAACAGTGGCCTCTGAAGTCTTTTTGTTGACGCTCATCTCGTGCCTGGAATCAACCATTACACATAATTTAAGTATAGATAACGACAATGACACGCCGCCTGCTTCCTGAACACTCAAAACAAGAAGTCTCTGTCATAAAATGACTAATCAGTGTTTAAAGCGTCAGGGTCATTGCTGCGCTGAGTCATGAGTAGAATATAAACTGAGCGAATCACTGAGGAACGCTGTGATGCCCGGCGCTGCTGGGAAATGTCAAGAGATGTTTAGAGTCGTCCGAGAGTATCTGATCACTAGTAAAGAATTTTAGATGTGGAGATATTTTGTGACAAATAAAAACTTGATTAATCCTTGCAGGGAAATTCACTTTTTGCACCTTAATTATCAGTAAAGAGAACTCACTTCACACCCTGCTTAAAACAACCTGAACATCAATATGGAGGACGCAACCTGCCAAAATCAAAAATAAATAAATGACTCAAAAAATAAATATGTCATTATATATAGGAATAATTATATTTTAAATAAATGTAGCCATTAATTAATCGATAAAATGTGACATAAATTGATACTTCTGTTTTAATGTGCTTCTTTATTTATTTATCTTTGTATTAAGACCCGTATTTATTTACACTTCTATTTAATTTTCCCTATTGTGTGTATTTGTTTTTATTCATTTTTAAATTTATTTAAGTATATTTATTTTTAGGGGTGAGATGCAAAGGGAAAATAATGCAAAAAAATTAAATAAAAAAATGCATCAATACATAAATAAATACCTACATTTAAGAGTAAATAATAAATTTTAAAAAAATGCAAAAATAAACAAATAAAAATAAATGCAAAAATAAATAAATAAATAAAAAAAATAATAAGAATAAATACATAAATAAATAAAGGGGAAAATTAAACAGAAGAGTAAATAAATAAGGAAATTAATACAAAGATAAATAAATAAAGAAGTAAATCAAAAAAGAAATATCAATTTATGTCACATTTTATCAATGAATTAGTGGCTACATTTATTGATATTGGCAAGTTCTCTCCTCCATACATCAAACATAAATACTATAGGACTTGTTAGACTTCAGTGTGTTCAGTCTCCTGAACTCTTACCTCTGATGGGGATGCAGGCCGGTATCGGAGGCTGCCATCTCCCGTGGCGACACCAGGAGACGCGGGCCTTGTTTTTGACGACGTGGTATCCCGGCTCACAGAAGAAGTGGATGGAGGTCTTGTGGGGGAAACCTCGACACGGTGACGGATCACAGCGGAAACCTCCATGTTCTGGCACCAGAGGGTGAGTGCAGTTACTCAGCCGGCCTGTAGAGACAGTGGTCATTAGTCACCTCTACCTCACACACCATTGCTACTGGTTCATTTCTAAGAGTTTAAACCCTCTTCTTTGTCACCCTCCTCCATCTCTGCTCAACATGCATTTGTTTTCTTTTGACTTTAAAGAAGAGGATAAACATCTCAGTTTGCATCGTAAGAGCATATTTTGTATGCCAAATGCAGTACCTGTGAGGGTTTCTGGACAATATCTGTCATTGTTTTGTGTTGTTAATTGATTTCCAATAATAAATATACACATACATTTGCATAAAGCAGCATATTTGCCCACTCCCATGTTGATAAGAGTGTTAAATACTTGACAAATCTCTTTTTAAGGTACATTTTGAACAGATAACAAAATGTGCGATTAATTGCGATTAACTATTTTAATCGATTGTCAGCCCTATTTTATATACAGCACTGCTGGCTAGTTTAATCTACAGCAGTGGATCATATTAGCAGCTAAGAAGGACATGTTGGGATTTCATGCATCTAAACTTTGCCCACATCCACCTTACCCAATGGGCAGAACAGCCAACACTTTACCCATTTCCTCTATTTCTCCACCTTCCATCTTAAAAGTCTGCGTCTGCAAAATTATAGTTTCCACTGCCCCCGTAAACTCCTTAACCCCAAACAGCAACACGAGACGAGGCTGAGAGTGGAAAATCACTAGAAATGAAGCTACAACGAGAAAAGTCTGAATGTTTTCATCAGAAAACAAATGTTAAGAACAGGAAGTCACAGCCCGGTTCGGATGAACATCAGAGTTTGACTGTGGCTCCAGAAAAAGTTGATCACACTACAAACAGAAGAGGAAGTACCAGACTTCTGAAACAGAGTGAGCACAAAGTGTCTACATCCTGCAACACGCTGCCTAAAGTTCATTTAATGTTTCACAATCAGTCATCATAAAAGTGTGGTAACACTGCGTGCCACTAATGAACATCTATCTTCACTGTATTTACAATGAAAGGTTGTTTCAGTATCTCACTGCTGCGGCACAATTTGAGTTATTTTCCTCGGTATAATGAACGTGCATCAGACCCACGGACTGCACCGCCCTGCACGCTCATATGACATATCTGGTTCTGCCAGCTTCCTGCTAGCTGTATGCGGCTGTAATAATGGAGATATTGGCTGTAATTCATCACTTTTATTATCTTCTAATACACCCATGGGCTGTATGCTGTAAGCCTGTACCGTGGTGGACGTATTAACGTCTCTGTTCCCAAACAACCGGCTATCTATTTACTAACACGCAGGGCAAAAGCACAGGACACAATCTCTATACATCTATGGTCTGTGGTCTATTGGACTTCATTTTGGATCCTTGATATGAAAAAGATTAAGAAATCTGTGTGCTGGATTTTTCTAACTTCCATTTATGTCCGTCGCTCACTTTATGCTCCTCTGAGAAGCAGCCGGGCTAAAAAGTTTAATTAATAAGGAAGTATATAGTTATAATAGTATGAATATTTATAATATTTTTATTGTTGAACACAGGCCATTTCAGTAGAGATATTAAATATGACAATAGAATAGAAATAATTTTGTACGGCACTTTGTAGGCGGATGTTTTACTGGCGTCCCGTAGTTGCTTTCAGAAGCGTTGCTCTGCTGCTGGGCGCTGATGTTGCAACAAACAATTGACTCTAACTTTTTATCAATATATGTTCTTTGTTGACGTGGGTCGTGTGCATCACTTTTTAGTGTCCCCTGGAAACAGTTTGTCGTGTCTGTATTGTGTTTTCTCTATTTGCGCGTTGAGCTCTCAGAGTCACCGTAGTTTTCACTTGAATTCTGTGTATAATATTTCCTTTCTGCTACAGTGAATGAAGGAGAAACCAAAGTAGAGACTTAATGAATGCATGAATGTTGGGGTCAGAGGTCGTACCTGCCGTGAGGAGCGGTGAGGAGGCCAGGAGGAGGAGTCCACACACCAGACTGACGCGTCCACACGGCGATGGATACAGGACTGACGCAGACATCAAACCAGACTTCCTTAAGACACAACGGAGATGAAGAGTCAGCAGCAGAAAACACATAAACACACACTGTAAACACACACACACACACACACACACACACACACACACATTCTGGTTAGTTGTTTTCATTCTAAATGTATTTGCAGCTGTGAACCCACCTGCTGTTGTGTTCATTCACACCTGTCAGCTGCTGAGTGCCACCACACACACACACACACACACACACACACACACACACACACACACCCCTCCGCTGGCTTCACCTGTCGGTCACTGAGCAGCTGCATCGATCAACGTCTTCATTTTGATTTTCGCTCCTAGACAGGAGTACCAGCACAGGAGCAAAGTAACGTACTTCTGTGGACGGGGACAGCAGCTAAACGCATTTTAGACACCTAAAAGAATCAATATCAGTTTAAGTGTATGCTAAATTTAGAGTATTTTCACCACTTTCACACCCTTTCTGATGGGGAACTAAAGCTGTTATCTATGCTCTCGCCAAAGCAACCAGACTGCATTGAAAAAAACAGTAATTTTACTTCACAGTACACAGGAGTTGCTGGTCTACCGCTGCCTCTATCAGTTAGTTTGTTTGTGTTATTGTGTGACTTTGGTTAGTTCGGATTCACCGAAGTCACACAATAACACAAACTAACTAACTGATCGAGGCAGCGGTAGACCAACAACTCCTGTGTACTGCAAGGTAAAATTACAGGCTTTTTACAATGGAGTCTGGTGGCTTTGGTGAGAGCATAGATAACAGCTCCATGTCGGAAAGAGCTGTCTGACGAGGTGAAAATATTCTAATTATAGCGTACACTTAAACTGATATTGATTTAGTCTTTTTTAAGATCCGTTGTGCTGCTGCCCCCGTCCACAGCAGTACATCACTTTGCTCCCGTGCTGGTACTCCCGTCTGTTTCTCCATCTACTGAAGGTAACACACTGACTATGGAGAAGTACCTCATACACAATTCAAAACACCCAAACTATCGCTTTAAACGTTGCTCCTGTGTTGTGCTTCTTCGTCTTTTCTTTTAATCAAACCACGACTGTAAACCTGCGTTCGACCTTTCAGTCGACTGATAACGAAACCATCACCTCACACTGTTTACTGTTTCAACACTGACCACGCTGACCGATACGCCCACCTGACAGTGAGCAGCAGACAAAACAGAAACTGATCACCACCACAACAAGCCAAACCAAATTTCTCCAGATGACTTGCACCGGCGCACCATCGCTGTCGCACTACTTCCTGTGATGAACTGGTGCCAACAGAGCCAGACCTCGGCTGGAGCGGCAGCCTAAATGCCACCGTGTGTTTTCGGTGTGTGAAAATGTGTGTGTAGGTGTAGCTTTGGCTGTCTTTAGTGTGTGTTTTGTGCTTTCATATCAAGAGAGATGCCAGTCATCACACTCACACACACACACACACACACAGCTCCATCTTATGTGACCACAATCTGTGTGGGAGTTCTGCATCTTAGTCATCACGGCCCTCTGTGATATTATAACTTCTGCTGTAGCAAGTTGGAAACACAATTATTGTGACCACAGCAAATTAAGATGTCTCTTTTTGTAAAACAAAATTAATTAATTCAGCTCCGTTTCATGTGATAACTGCATGTCGTGATGCTGTTAAATCAAGAAGGACTTTCTTTTTTGTTATCTGACATCCAGTGGTGGAGGAAGAAGTACTCAGATCTTTTACATAAGTAAAAGTAGGGCTGTCTATTATCAATTGCACATTTTTTATCTGTTCAAAATGTACCTTAAAGGGAGATTTGTCAAGTATTTAATACTCTTATCAACATGGGAGTGGACAAATATGCTGCTTTATGCAAAGGTATTTATATATTTATTACTTGAAATCAATTAACGACACAAAACAATGACGAATATCGTCCAGAAACCCTCACAGGTACTGCATTTAGCATAAAAAATATGCTCAAATCATAACATGGCAAACTGCAGCCCAACAGGCAACAACAGCTGTCAGTGTGTCAGTGTGCTGACTTGACTATGACTTTCCCCAAACTGCATGTGATTATCATAAAGTGGGCATGTCCCAAAATTTAGCGTAAGTCTGTAACGTTATTTAACCTCCTTCACGACAAGCTAGTATGACATGGTACCAGTATCTTCACTCTAGCTTTAAAGCTGAGCTCGCTACAACCTCAAAATCGCAAGTTGTGTTAATGCGTTAAAGAAATTAGTGGCGTTAAAACAAATTTGCATCAACGAGTTATTATCACGTGAACTTTGACAGCCCTACTTACAAGT
The DNA here is from genome assembly GCA_916701645.2 of Sebastolobus alascanus. Classification (NCBI taxonomy): domain Eukaryota; kingdom Metazoa; phylum Chordata; class Actinopteri; order Perciformes; family Sebastidae; genus Sebastolobus; species Sebastolobus alascanus. The sequence continues at coordinate 477,459 of CAKAOJ020000412.1, forward strand.
AAAAGTCCTGCATTCATAATCGTACTCAAGTTAAAGTCTTAGCATCAAAATAAACTTCTGTACTTGAGTAAATGAACTTACATTCCACCACAGCTGACATGACATTAACAAGCTCAGACCATCATGAGCTTATGAATAAAAGTCAAACGATGTGACGCATCAACGCTACAAACATCACTCTGGCGAGCGTTTAAATGTCACAATCTGGCACCGCTTTGTTGCCGGGTGTTGAAGTCTGAATAAAAACATGAGTGGCAGCATGTTTGAGGTTCACTACAGGTGACTTCCCTTCACACCTCGAGGGACTGGATGTCCTCCTCTGTTACAGATGAATTTACAAAGAAAAGACACCGACTGTGTGTCAGAGCTGATGTTATCTCCATCAACCACAACTTCCCTTCATGACTGACCACTGTGGGAGCAAACAGTCACAAACAGGTAGTTTTAAAGGACCAATTTGTAATATAGTTACTGTAGTAAATCATAAAATTACCATTATATGTCATCAGAGATTAAGGAAACATGCTGAATTGAAATACTGGCTTCCCCAACAACAATGCTACAGCCACTATGTTCTCCTTTGAAATTTAATTTATTAAGATAATTTAATAAATAAAAATAAAAATGCAAAAATAAATATATTTATTTTAATACATAAATAAAAAAATAAAAAAATAGAAGAGTAAATAAATAAGGGAATTAATACAAAGATAAATAAATAATGAGGCAAATTAAAACCAAAATATCAATTTATGTCACATTTTATCAATTAATTAATGACTACATTTATTTTTAATATTATTTTTACTACATTTAATGACATAATTATTTATCGAGTCATTTATTTATTTTTTATTTTGGCAGGTTCCGCCCTGCATATGGACGGGCCACGGCTCCAATGTTTTGAATTTGGACTGCTGTACAAATGCAGTTAAATGCAGAGGTTACATATCACTGTGTATAATGTGCTGTGTCCCAATAAAAGCTAGTTTACATTTACATTCAAAACCTTACTTCAGTAAAAGTATTATAAGCAAAACGTACTTAAAGTACTAAAAGTAAAAGTATTGATGTGCAGTAAAATGTTCCCTGTCAGTGTTTTACTATTATATCTGATATTTCTGGATTAATATTACTGCTGCATTAAAGTGTATGTTGCAATTTAACTCCTTTATATCCTGTTGGCTAGTTTAATCTACAGCAATGCATTATGGTCTATAAGATCATCATGTGTTTGTAGCGTCGCTGTCCTGTGAGAACCACGTATCTCTAAAAAGTCGGCCTGTTTTCAGCTTTGTGACGATGCATTTTCCAGCTGATCCAAGAGGCTTTTTAAAGAGTTTGTTTAGCTTCAGAAGGATTTTCTCAACACATAAAGGAACACTTCATCCTTCAGTTTATCACAAACATTCAACACATCTGGCGATATGTGGTTTTCACTGGACAGGAAGGGGATGGAAAACTGTAATCTGAAAAGTAACTAAAGCTGTCAGACAAATGTAGTAAAAAGTACAATATTTACCTCTGCGTTGTAGTACAGTTAAGTTACATAAAATGGAAATACTCAAGTAAAGTACCTCTGTGTACACACACTCTTAGTGGTGATTCAAACATGATGACGTGTTAAATGACGTAAAGTAACATTTTGTGGCTTTTAACTCTCCGGTGGCTCTTTCTTGCAAATGTTTTCAGGCACACAGGAAGTGATGCATTTTATGTTTCCACAGCAGTGGAAGAGCCGAGTAGTTAGCAGAAACTTCCACTGGGAAAATCACTGAGAGTGAACTGAACAGCAGGGTAAGAAAGGTTGAGCGTCTTCACCCACTGAACCACATCTGACGGTCTGGTTGATCAGTAGCTGTGTTGAACTTTGTGCTTTCTGCTCTGCTGCTTCACAGTATTTATGAAACCAACAGGTACAAACCCTGTAGAGTGATTAAACTCTATTGTTCCCTTTTATTAAGAACTGACTCTTGTTTTTAAACCGCACCTGATGTCTCCAGTGGTGGAAGAAGTATTCAGATCTTTTACTCAAGTATAGGTAGCAATACTACCTTGTAGAAATACTCCGTTCAAAGTAAAAGTCCTGCATTTAAAATTGTCCTTAAATAAACTTAACTTTTTTAAGATTTATACTTCTACTTAAGTAAAAGTATGAGCATCAAAATATACTCAAAGTACCAAAAGTACTCATAATGCAGAATGGCCAATTTCAGAATCATGTATTATTATATATAAATACTGGATTATATTATTATAATATATATTACTATTGATGCACTCATGTGTTCATCACACACAGTTGTTTTGCCTAAACCTAAAGAAGTTGTAGTTTTATTGCTTAAACCTAAATAAGTTGTAGTTTTATTGTCTAAACCTAAAGAAGTTGTAGTTTTATTGCTTAAACCTAAAGAAGTTGTAGTTTTATTGTCTAAACCTAAAGAAGTTGTAGTGTTGTTGCCTAAACCTAAAGAAGTCGTAGTACTTTTTACTTTATTTATGAGCTTATTTATTTATTTGTTATTGTATTTTTTTTAATTTATTACATATTTTTAATTTATTATTCTACATTTCTACATTATTATTATTTTGTATGTATGTTTGTATTTATTTTATTATTATTACCAATTTTCTCCTCCCTGATTTTTGAATACTTCTCAGTTATCATGTGTACATTAGGGTTTATGTTCTTTTATTATTTTTTTCGGAAACAATGAAGCAATTAAAAAAAATAATATTTTATTATTCATAATATGTTCGGTGATATCCTGTTTTAACAGTTTTTTACTTTATTTATCTGCTTTTATTGTCTTGTGAAGCACTTTGTAACATCTGTTAAAAAAATTTATTATTATTATTATTATTATTCGTATTATTAGTCTATATTTATTCCAGCACCCATTGCATTATTGTCTTAGTAGTCTATATACTTATATTTTTCCTTGTTTTAAGCTGTATAAATAAATGTATTATTATTATTATGTATATAAAGCATCAGTCTATATTTATTCCAGCACCCTCTGTACTATTGTCTTGGAAGGCTATATACTTATATTTGTCCTTGTTTTTAGCTGTATAAATAAATGTATTAGTATTATTATTAGTATGTATATAAAGCGCCAGTCTATATTTATTCCAGCACCCTTTGCATTATTGTCTTATAAGGCTATATACTTATATTTGTCCTTGTTTTTAGCTGTGTAAATAAATGTATTATTATTATGTACATAAAGCATCAGTCTATATTTATTCCAGCACCCATTGCATTATTGTCTTAGTAGTCTATATACTTATATTTTTCCTTGTTTTAAGCTGTATAAATAAATGTATTATTATTATTATGTATATAAAGCATCAGTCTATATTTATTCCAGCACCCTCTGTACTATTGTCTTGGAAGGCTATATACTTATATTTGTCCTTGTTTTTAGCTGTATAAATAAATGTATTAGTATTATTATTAGTATGGATATAAAGCGTCAGTCTATATTTATTCCAGCACCCTTTGCATTATTGTCTTATAAGGCTATATACTTATATTTGTCCTTGTTTTTAGCTGTGTAAATAAATGTATTATTATTATGTACATAAAGCATCAGTCTATATTTATTCCAGCACCCATTTCATTATTGTCTTATTAGGCTATATACTTATATTTGTCCTTGTTTTTAGCTGTATTTCTGTCTAATTCATTGTATGTGTTTACATACTTGATCAATAAAGCTGTAACATCAATAATTAATTAATTATTAATAATTAATAGGCACTGAACAGGTTGTGTTATGGACTCAAAGCTACCAGAGCAAGAAGTCAATCTATTTTTATCACACAAACATAACAACATGTCTCACCTGAGAGCTGCGGAGGAGGCGGCGGCGGCGGCGGCAGCAGCAGCAGCAGCAGCGGGGATTTGGAGCTCTGGAGCGGCCGTGGAGCTGCGGAGGAGCCGCCGGTTGTTTACCGACAGTGAGTGGATGATGATGGAGGAGGAAAGTGGATCTGTGTGGATCTCTCCGTCCGTCTGCAGCCGCTCCTGCTCAGCAACAAGTGTGAGAGACCTCCTCGGCTGCTCTCGCATCCTGACTCATCGATCAGCTGGGTTTGCACACGGAACATCCGGGGCCTCTGATTGGCTGCTGAGAGCCGCCAAACCCCGCCCACCTGCGAGGCGCCGTCATGTTCTGGAAACGCTCCCTTTATCTCACCACACACACAAACACAAACACACACACACACAAACACAAACACACACACACACACACACAAACACAAACACACAGACACACACTTTAACCAATTAGTTCCTCTTTCTCACACACATGCCTGTACTTCTATCTTTGTGAGGAAACTCATTGACATATTACATTACACATTACATATTACAAATCTTGCAGATGCCATTAGGAGCACCGGAGGACACAGAGGCACATGATTTTTTTTTTCAGATTACCTGTCTCATGTACTACTGTCAGGATATAGTGACCGTTTTACAAAAATATATTTTTTTTAAATTATATTTGCTCCAATCTCGCCTACTTCTGCTTTAAGCTGAAGTGTTTACTGTGCTACGCAGAGTGGTCTAACAGAGCGTCAGTATGTGACGAGATGGGTTGAATATTTCTGCCATGTTTGAATTATAACACGTGTGAATGTTCACCAAGATGCTCAGGACTCGTCGTCTAGGGATCATAAAAATATTGTGCCAATCCATCATGCAGATGTTGAGATATTTCACAGAATAAGTGAAAACTTTAACTAGCTGGTGGCGCTAGAGGAAAAGTCAGTGGATTGTTGGTCAGTACAAAAAACATCCTCTGGGGAACATGAATGTTTGGACAAAATGTCCATCCATCCTATAGTTGTTGAGATATTTCAGTCATGCATGAATGCACACTAATCCTAAATTATACATTTAACCCTAAACTAGCCACTTAAGGAATAAAGAGCTTTATTTTCTACCACAGACTCAGCTGTCCTGTGGTCTGTCATTGTGATTTGGGTCCACCCTTCAGACTCACTGTTTACAGTGAAAGCTGCAGAGCTGCAGCCTGCTGCTCAGTTACTTCCGCCGACTCGACGGAAGTGCTAAAAATACAAGCGTGCTGCTGCGATACAGCAGAGAAAAGAGTTCCTTCAGGGTTTCCACTGATGGTTGATCTGCAGCTCATCAAGCAGCATTTGGGAACTTTATCAGACCTGTAATTAGTCGGTCAGGTGACTGAAGGATGATTTCTAATTAAGGCCTCAACATCTGAATTCATCAAACGTTGGTGCATCATTTCCTTTGAATGTGCAACATTTCAGGGGATCTTTTAGCACGATTAGCAGAAGTGGATTATAATATTCATAAGTATGTTTTCTTTAGTGTATAATCACCTGAAACTAAGAATCGTTTCGCTTAGAATGACTCCTTCAAATCTACATAGAGAGCAGGTCCTCTTCATGTTTCTCCTCCATGTTTCTACAGTAGCCCAGAACAGACAAACCAAACACTGGCTCTAGAGTGAGACTTTTGCGTTTCTACTAGGGCTGTCAATCGATTAAAATATTTAATCGTGATTAATCGCACATTTTTTATCTGTTCAAAATGTACCTTAAAGGGAGATTTGTCAAGTATTTAATACTCTCATCAACATGGGAGTGGGCAAATATGCTGCTTTATGCAAATGTATTCATATATTTATTATTGGAAATCAATTAAAGTAAAGGTTTGGGGTAAAAGCTTCATAAGGTGGGCACCCTCCTTCACTGGTGTTTCGATGATAGAGCCACAATACCTCCAGAGGGCTTATCAGCGATGTGCCCCCCTCTGCTTTTAACCCTTCTGATGCCGCTGGTGTTATTTTGGGGCCCAGGTGCCGTCTCTCCTCTTAATCCAGAGCCACCGACTTGCCTGCTCGGCAGCACTTGAGAGGGCTCTGATGGCTTGGCGTTGGGCTTGGCCTCAGAGTCCTTAAGCAGCCTGTTAGTTGACTTGCCTACGAAGCCTCTGCAGCCGACTTCAACTGGGCAAACCTCATCTGTTCAGCGGCGGCTGCCAGCTCAGCGTACTGAAGGCTTTTGCGTTCGTAGGCCTCCTCCCAGGGCAAAGTAAGCTCTGTGAGGCAGACGGTCTGAAGACCAAAGCACGCGATCTGGTCTGAGGTTAGTAACAGCAGAGCCTTTGATTCAGATCTGCCGATAACTTCCAGTCTCGTGCCCCTCACAGCTTGGCAGGTATCTGATTTTAATGTACAAAACATGTTCAAAACATACAGAAAACAAAACACCATGGATGACTTTTACAAAATCTGTATTTGCCAAAAAAAAAGAGTAAAATTTGCAAAGTGAAGTCTATGTTTTTTTTTTGTTTTTTTTTACAATACCAGTGAAATTTACAAAACAAGATGGTGCAGGAACGGTTGTTGCAATCCGATGTTTGACAAATTATGTCTACACTGCAACAAAATCAGCTTTTAAACAGAGAGAGGCGAGACAATGAAAATCATAACAGTTTTTTTGTCACATTTTATAGCGCAGGCTGGTTGGTCAGTAGATGCGAGTCCTAAGATGCTGCAAAGCAAGGCACTGAACCCTGAACAGCAGCACTGGAGCTGCTCATTGGCGATTAATAAAGAAATCAACAGAAAACTTTGGGAAGCTCTGGTAAACTGAGGTGAGAAGAGCGCCGAAGAATCCTCAATCTGAAGTGGTCTCAACGGGAATGTTAATGAGAGCCGTCAATGTTTTAGCCAAAAAAAGATCCACTTGAGATACAAAGACTTTTTCAGATATGCGAGATGAGAAGCATCATGGAAGTCTCCTTTCTCCATCTCTTAACAGTCGTAGTGTTGAGTCAGAACCGTAATCCGTCTAGTAGTGATTGTAAATGTTAAGGCAGGAACTCACACAGACAGCAGCAGAATAAAAACGTAGCTACAGTCTACCGAACAGTCAATCAGTACTCCAGTAAACAGATTTTCACATCAATAATCAAAGGAAAACTGATCTAATGTGGGGTTAGGAATAACAAGAAGTCTGTAAGTCTGTAGTACCACAGAGTGGTTGTTCACACCTACACCACAGGCAGGAAGGACAAGAGATAAAAAGTACATTATACTGTATATATATATATATATATATACTGTATATAGGGCGATGTACATTATTATCCCTTAGATAGCAGGAGGTTCTCCCCTTCATTATAGTCTATTAGTTGTCAATCCCCAAATAGTGTTTACAATTATTCAAAATATAGTAAGTAAGTGATGAATCAATATGTGCAGATTCAATATTCTAATTTGAGATTCTGACTGAGAAGAAAAAATGTCTCATCTTAAAATATCGCAAACAGAAACTGAATTAGTTCGACTACAACCTGATTGTCATTCAGCTCAGCCGTCACGTCTCTGATTATAAACATGAAACATCACAATACACGTTTCGTAATCTGTGAGTCGTTATCGGCTCGTCCCACACAAACACCAAATACCATCCAGAAACATCACACACAGATGAAGATTTACTGTCCGGTCAGCGGTAGGAGTGTCACCATTCTCCAAATCCACGATTCGATTTGACTTTCGTTTTTAAGGTCTCGATTTGATTCGATTTTCGATTTAAACATGCCATTGTTAGACTAGTCTTGATTCGTAAAGATCAACAGATCAACCACTTCCAACTGGACAAGTATCCGGATCTTCCGGCGATCTTCCGCATCAATTGGGCCCATGGAGCAGGCGCAGTAGCGTCCGCTCGGTCACATGGCTCGGTCACATGGCTCGGTCACATGGATCGTTCACATGGCTCGGTCACATGGATCGTTCACGGCCTCCCAGCCCTCGGTCCAGCCGCGGTCTGGGTCTCATTCACATGAACGGAGGAAGGGAAATAACTCTGGATTCAGCTATTAGTGCATTTTACAACTTTTACGACCTAATGATTTAAGGGATATTCAAGTGTTCATACTGGGGAGTTGATTTACCTCAAAAAAAAAAATTAACGGCTGAGTTACAGACGTCTCTTTCCTAATGTAAGTCTATGGGGGAAAGTCTTTTTGGGCCCAATGGCATCACGTGATGGACACGGAAGTTGTAGTACTGCCGTTTCGGCCACTACGAAAATTGGGATCAACGACTGGCGCTCTTCCTGGGGGCTTGAAGTAGGTGGGGGAGGGACAATCACTGATCCTGCTTTTGATTTCGATACTCAAAATCGGAAGTTCATTTCGATCGATTTACGATTTAGAATCGAAATCGTGACACCCCTAGTAAGCAGCCGAGGACACAAAGCATGACATGGCATGAAGTACACATGACAACTCATGTTTATAGGAAATGGAAACTACATTTTCTCTGCTCCCACTGGTGCTAAAAGTTCATAACTACAGCTTCAAGTCACAGACAACGATGCCTGGAAGGAAGCATTTTCACTGAAGCGTACTGCTGCTATTATACACCTCTTCCAACAAGTGTAGCTACACAACATGAATAAACAGTAAGAGTGGCTTTAGTTCTCAGACCATAGCTAGCTGTGCTTTGCAGGAATTATCAACAATGTTAGAAAACTACTTTAAAAAGCCTTCATCCTACTCCTCGTACATACAAGGCCTCACAGTCGTTGGTTTCAATATGTTCACTGTATCAGCAGCAGTACAACTGTACATGACAACAGGAGCATCCAAAACACGTCCAAAACACGTCCACCACCTCCCTCCTGTTTAGTTGAAGTCTTGACTTTTGGTAACACTTTATAATAACCATCATTAATAAATGGTAAATTGATATTTGATTTTGAATCAATAGCTGAATTTGAATTGATCATCATAATGAATGATGTTTACTAATTATTAGTAATGCGATCATTTGTTATTTTATCATTAGTTTGTGTGATATGAAATAATTAGTTTATACATTTTTTTGTATCATATCTGATAAGAGATAACAATTACCTTCTGATTACATTAGTACACTATTTATTAAGTTTATTGTTGCAAACATTATAACATTCTATATACTATATTTAGTATTTGTTTATGATTACCAAATGATTTGTAAACTTTTAAGAAACAGTTTGTAAAACATCTATAAACATTACATAGATAGTTGGACCAGAAACCAACTATTAACCGTTTAACAAGGTATTATAATCATCAGTTGCAACTTTATAACAGCCATGCAAATAATGTTTTATAAATGGTTTACAAACCAATTATTAACCATTAACTCATAAGTATGAGTTATATACTGTATATTTATAACTCATACTTATATTATTTCACATTTGTTAACAGTAAAATAACTATTACTATACTATAGTAAAGTTGAATTAACTATCAATTTACCATTCATTAATAATGGTTATTATAAAGTGTTATCTGACTTTTTTTTGTGGAGTCAAAAAGCGACAGAAGACGTCATTTCAGGGCGCTTTAACGAGCCGCAGATACTTTTGGTTCGGTTTCTCAGTGCACAAAGTAAAGCGGACCAAATATAAAATGAAGTTGCTGAGGGGCGTGTACGAAGGAGCGAATTTATCTTTTTCGTCTTGAAAGCTGCCACTTCTATGCAGGAAATCACAGACTGTTTAAGTTTTGATCTACTGTGAGTTTATCTCAAATTACTTCATAAACGTCACTATTTTTGTGGACTTTATTTAGAATATTCTTCGGCCCAGATGTCAAGCAAACATCAGACTTCTGCAGAAGTCCAGATGAGTCCTCTCCCACTCATGTTAACCTGTCGTTTATCTGTGTCCATCTGTTGCACTCCTTTCTGTGCTGAGTAGTGGAAGAGTTTTCCTTTATCGTTTATAAATAAAGCACTCTCACCATGAGGTGGTTTCAGCAGCGCTCGGCCAGACGCATTAACCAGGAAATCCAATATTAGTCGGTTCAATACTAGAAGGCGACAGCAGGCCGTTTACTGAAAACAACAGCCGCTGAGTGTTTGTTGAAGGAGAGCGATGACGTTACGAGGAAGCTGTCGTGCAATACAGAATAAAAACAACTCACTGATTGCCTAAAAAGCAGCTCAAGTTGATTTTCTATCAAAGAAGAGTCATTAGTTTGTGACGTGAGTTACCTCTACCAGCTGAAATAGTTAATCAAGGTAAAAAAGAGCTAAAACACTATGGCGAAAATAGAAAGAACGCTACAACAGTTTCTGTAAAACATTTCCTGCTCGTCTCGCCTCGGTTTATGATCAACACGTCACGTCTGGTCTAAAAACAACAAAACAAAATGAAATGTCTAGTGTCTATTATCTGGAATCAACCGGGAGTGCAGCTTCTATCTCTCATCGACAGTGCTTCAATAATCATCACATCTCACTCTAAAATAAACCAGGAAACAAATCATAATAATAATAATAATAAAAATAAAACAATCACAAAATAGAGATAGCAAAACATCAAAACTGATATATCTCTCTATGTTCATCGTACTTACACAGGAAAATAAGGAGGAAATAAGAGGAAAATTCATCTGTTAAAAAACCCCACAACTCCAGTGTTTACCTTTTGACTTAGTGTTTGTTTGCTTGTTTACAACAGGAAGCTAGTATTTATATGGCTACAAAATAAAGACTCATTTCTGGGTCAAAAGATTTCCTCCCTCAGTAGTAAGTTCTGGGTGTGATGAGGACCGAGTCTGGGATCCGTCCGCGGGAGAAGTCTTTGTAGTGAGAAAATTTCCAGACCGTCAAATAGTGAGATAAAAATGTGGCTCCGCACCGTCTCTAAAATCCGCCGAAGGCTCCTTCAAAGCATCCGATTGGTGTGCAAAACCCCACCGTCACACGTTAAATCCAGGTAAGGTCCGAATGGAAAAATAAAAACAGCCACAATCGTTCCAGGTCTTCAATTAAAACAAAACGTTTAAATGAAATCGGCTAAAATCACTCGACAGGCAAGTTCTCCGCTCTCACGCACATGTATGAGCCATGAAACACCGTCATGAACAGTGTTGCCAACATACATACACACACACACACACACATGTACACACACACACGTACACACACACACACAGCCTTATTGCCGCTTATTAAGGGAATACACTCCCTCGGTTCAATGATTCACATAAGAAAAGAAGAATACTCCTGCACACCCGGTTTACACTCTGCAGCTCTTTCCGAGAGCAGGACCTTTCCGATCCGTGACCTCTGACCCCCGTGGGCCGCCTCTCTGTGTGCAGGAGTATTCTGTTCCATCTGAACCTGCAGAGTCTGGAGGTCTCAGTGTCACCGCTCTCATCTCATCCTGTTCTGCCTCATCAGGGGGACGATGCAGGACGGCGGACCCGCCTTCGTCAGGAACGGGTGCTTGAGGAGCTCGCTGGCCGACGCCCTCTGAGCCGGGTCTCGCACCAACATCCTGTCCAGGAAGCCCTTGAGCAGAGGGGAGACCTGAGAGAGGGAGAAAAGTGAGCGGGAGAAAACATCCAGGTGTTAATTAGGGATGCTAACCGATAGCTCGTAAACCGATTATTAACCGTTAACCGACAAGGTTAGAGCGTCACATGCAGCGGTGCACCAGCTGCAGTGTATGAGCACAACAGACAACTGAGTCCCCAGTTCACCCGAATCATATCGTCAATCAAACCCAACAGAAACAAAATAAAACTCACCAAAACCATCTTGGCTTGTCTTTCCACCGGCCTCTTCCACTGTTCCAACAATACGGTTGACATAAACTCTTAATCAATAGCGTTAGAAGGGAAAGTGTGCCGACACTACATGTCGTTTTCTCCCCGTGTCTCTCTCTCTCCCCGCGGAGCAGCTGGTAAGGGTATGCGACGATTTTCGAAAAATAATCACCTCCACCTCCACCGCCTCTCCCAGCGCCCTCTGGTCATTGAAACGTGCTTTGAAAATACTCCATTCTACTGATATCTAGGATGTACGCTGTTTATAATTCAATCTTTATTTGATAGTAGATTGATAAAATTTCACATGCTCGATCAAATTCCTAACGACCAATTAATGGATCGACGATTAATCGTTAACATCCCTATGCAGGTTATAATCAAACCCTGCAAGTTGTCTTTTCTCTTCCTCTTGTAAAAGCAAAGGATTCTTGTTATAATACAAAACACTTTCTATGCATCTGATTTTGTTGTTTTAGCTAAAGGAAACCACAACACCAAAATCCAGATGTGTGATGTTATAATGACATCTGCTAATGGTGCTTCGTCTTTGTACCTTGTGCAGGTTCTTCAGTTTGGGTGGCAGGTTGTCTCGGATCATTTTCATGGCTTTGAGCGGCGGCTCGTTGAAGTACGGCGGCTCCCCGTCCACCATCTCTATGACCATGATACCCAGAGACCAGATATCCACCTGGACAGAGAGACAGTCAACAAGTGGAGGAGACGTGCTTGTTTACACAACAAATAGCAGTAAAATCCTGAGGGAAGGGAGAGTATTACCTCCGGTCCATAAGGCAGTCTGGATATGAGCTCTGGTGCCATCCAGTACGGCGTTCCCACCAGAGACTTCCTTCTTTGCACTTCCTTCGACACCTGGGCACAGAAACCAAAGTCTGACAGCTTCACCTGGAGACACAAAGAAGAAACAATGAATGTCAGGATTCTTAGAGTTTTTATTAACATCACGTTTGTTTATGTGAGGTTGGAGAAAATACAATATCTCTCTGACATAACCCTTTAGATCTTAACCCACATGTAGATAGAGTTTGAAAACACAGCGTAGACGCTGTTGGACCAGTACTGTAGCTACAGAAGACACATGGACTGTGAGCATTTCTGGTATTGTGACTTCCCTACTTTAAATAATAGACAAATGAAGAAATATAAAATACTAAAAATAAATATTCAATTTGAGGATCTGAGGCACAGCTTATGCTTCATTAGTCAAGGAGTCCAGCCCGTGAAATTTGCTCCTTGCTACCATCCACCCATCTTTCTGAGAAAGTTTGAGCATGGCTGGGTATCTAGACAGAGAAGCAGCCTTCAGGGCCGGCTGTTAGCCTCAGCTGGCTCAGAAAGAGAAATGAAACAAACTTGCTGTGAGAACCGGTGCGTACATGTATGAACAACTTTCATAGACGGGACCAGGGTCTGAAATTAGCACCCGCCAAATGCAGGCAAACTGTTGGCAGTGGCGGGTGAAATCATCATCAGCATTAGCAGCAGTATGAGCAACATGACACAGACCCTGCAGGTGTTATATTTTTTTTTTCTGCCTCACAGAGCAGAAGAAGAAGAAGTTGAGTGTCACTGTGAGGCCTGCCTGTCCATGCGTACTGCTGCAGGCCACAGCTCATAAAAACAACCACAGACACTCATCAGCTGTCTTCAAAGACGCTGTGGTTGACACGTTAGCTCATCTTAGCATCACATGTGTGACTTGCACATATAGGGTACGTTGGTGCAAGAGACTCAGTAAAAAGATCTACATCAGAGGCCTGTACTACGAAGTGAGTTCAACATACCCAGAATATCTTCTCGTTATCTGGCTTCACTAACCCTAATAACCAGGATCACGCTAAGCAGTCCTACGACGCTGGTTATCAACTCGGTAAATCAACCCAGGGTTTCTCAATCTGGTTATGAGCATGTTCACATGAAAGGTGCCATGTTTACAGCATGTGACCAATCTATAATATTAGATAAATACGAAGAAGTTAAACAAATAATCCAGACTAATAGTAACACAGCTGAAGCTGCTAAATGCAGGAAGGACAGCTGGTAAAAGAAAAAAATGCAGATGTGTGAATACGTAAATTAACAGACCTATTAATTTAACAGAATACTCAGAAGTCAGATATATTCGTCTAGATGAAGCAGTGATATTATAAAAAATCTTTCAAAACAGAATGGATGAATTGATCACACTTCATTCTGCCCTGTGATACTTATGTGGCGTGTATGACTATTTCAGCCTTCTCTCAGCTGCGTCCCTGACTCAGACGGTGTGAAACTTAAGAGCAAGTAAAAAAACATAAAAGAAATATTAAAAAGTAAATATAACGATAGAATTTAAAGCACCTACAGCATACAGCCAGCTGTCCTTTCTGCGTCTGTCAGTTTAATCTGATCATACGATCCGCGCACTGAGCTCTGATTGGTCAGTAGGCGGTGCTGCTCCGGAGTAGGTTACTGTAGGTGTTCAGCATAAGTTACCATGGCGATCCACTGTCGTAGGACGGAAAACCCAGAGTTAGACCTGAAGTTACCTCTAACCCCAAATCACCGAATCATTTAGAAACTATGTGATCTTTAGGATCTGACCAATATGAAGAAAGTCACGAACTAAACGAGAAGGCTCGTCTCAACTTTGTTGAAATGGTAAAAGAGTGGTTGAAACCTCAGCTCAGCAGAACCACACATCCATGCAGATTCAGCAACATCTGCCTTGTGTACTTTTTGTGCACGACTAGAAACGCTACAGCACAAACTCAGACCACTTGAAGCACACAAGAAGCCGAGTTCCCATTTGCCCTGGTCTCACAGTGCAACCATGTTGGTTTCATTTTCTGTAAAAAGCAGAAACGTTCTTTTCAGCAGGCAGGAAGCGATATGGCACCCGCCTCAGTTCTACAGTAGTGGTTAACAGAGTGGCACTTAGTTCCTTTTTACAACCCAAATTTTCCTTTTATTCTTGTAACACTGGGTGAAGTTCTGTCAGTGGCCTCATTAAAGCTGAAGTAGGCGAGATTGGAGCAAATATGATTAAAAAAAGTTATGTTTATAAAACGGTCGCTATATCGTGACAGTAGTACATGAAACAGGTAACCTGAAAAAAATCATGTTCCTCTGTGTCCTCCGGTGCTCCTAACGGCATCTGCAAGATTTCACAGACCGGAGGAAAACAAGCAGTAAGAGCGGATCTGAGGTCTGCTGTCCATCTGCCGTCTATGAGAGCCGGCTGTCAATCACTCGCGAACTCCGACCAAACGGTCAAACTAGGCAGCGCTGATCAAATATGAATCAATATTCTGTTACTGTAATGACTATTTCTCTCCTCAAATGTTTTCAGAATCATCCTATATTGTACTGTTTAGCTGTAAAATGAGAAAGTTAGTGTCGCGGTAGCCATTGTGAATTTTCTTGAAGGAACGCCGAACTACCATATAGGAAATCTCTCTATCTGAAATGACCTGTGATTGGTCAAAGTCTCTCGTCACGGGCTAGATTTTCTAAAGCCTGAAAACAGAGACATGAGGAGGAGCAGAAGTCTAGTTTTCTCTCAGAACACTTGAATTACAATATGCTGGTTATTATGGAATTTTTGCCCAATGAAGCCAAAAAATATTCTACCTACTGCCACTTTAATGATCGCTGCGTGATGATGATGGTCTACTGGATCATTTAAATGGGACAGATCTGAGGGACACCTGTGCTTGTCCCGCTATGACTAGTCAAAATGTCTGCAGAGAGAATGCTTTTATGCCACCTCAGCCACAGTGTTGTGGTTTGACACTAATAAAGGCAGATATGTGCTGCTACTAATCTGAAAAGCAAACTACACTATTCACTTGATGGTCCCACCCTTTAATTATTCTTTAATATCTTTTATAAAGAGCTCTGCCTGCCTAAAAAGAACTAAAGATGCAGCTGGTGTTATGTTGAGAAGCGTGTGGTACATACACGGCCGTCATGAGTGAGGAGGATGGAGTCACTCTTGATGTCTCTGTGGATCACTCCCTGTGTGTGGAGGACAGACAACGCCTTCAGGACAGACAGACACACCGTGGCGATCTGCTCCTCGTTCATCCTGCAGAGGGAAGGACACGCAACAGAGATCTGAAGTTGTTTGTATGAGCGGTTCTTGAGAAACACCGCAGGCCTGAACAGGCATGTTTTCAACAAGCACTGCACTAGTTTATATGATTCTGAAATAGGCCATTCTGCATAATGAGTACTTTTTAACATTTTGATGCTAATACTTATGTATTTTTACTTAAGTAAAATATTAAATGCAGAACTTTTACTTGTAACAGAGTATTTCTACACTGTGGTATTGCTACTTTTACCGTTTAAAATATCTGAGTAGTTCTTCCTCCACTGATGGTAGTACAGTACATCTCTCTGGTACATCTCAGTATATCTAATCTCTAATGTGCAGAACACATTAGACGACACTGCCCCCTTTGGGAAATTTAAAGCAGGATACAGAGTAATGGAGAGGCAGTAATAAGAAAAAGGGTTTTCATTTCTAAATAAAAGGCTTAAGTCACATGAAAAAATATTATTAAATAAAATATTTTATCGCGATTAATCACACAGTTTTTATCTGTTCTACATGTACCTTAAAGGGAGATTTGTCAAGTATTTAATACTCTTATCAACATGGGAGTGGACAAATATGCTGCTTTATGCAAATGTATGTATATATTTATTACTGGAAATCAATTAACAACACAAAACAATGACAGATATTGTGCAGAAACCCTCACAGGTACTGCATTTAGCATAAAAAATATGCTCAAATCATAACATGGCAAACTGCAGCCCAACAGGCAACAACAGCTGTCAGTGTGTCAGTGTGCTGACTTGACTATGACTTGCCCCAAACTGCATGTGATTATCATAAAGTGGGCATGTCTGTAAAGGGGAGACTCGTGGGTACCCATAGAACCCATTTACATTCACATATCTTGAGGTCAGAGGTCAAGGGACCCCTTTGAAAATGGCCATGACAGTTTTTCCTCGCCAAAATTTAATGCAAGTTTGGAGCGTTATTTAACCTCCTTCACGACAAGCTAGTATGACATGGTTGGTTCCGATGGATTCATCAGGTTTTCTAGTTTTATATGATACCAGTATCTTCTCTCTAGCTTTAAAACTGAGCCACTACAACCTCCGAAAGAACGATCGCGTTAATGCCTTAAAGAAATTAGTGGCGTTAACATGAAATTGTGTTAACTTTGACAGCCCTAATGAAAATATATTGATTACATGGAATAAAATGTCATATACCCACCCCACCACAGTGTTAAAAGTTGTGAGGCGCTACTTAAATGACTTGATACACATAAAAAAAGTTTCTCACCTGGTGTGGGTCACAATGTCGGTGAGAGCTCCTCCCTCCAGGAACTCCATGACGACCCAGAGCTCGTCTCCCACCAGGTAGCTGTTGTACATCTCCACCACGTTCTCATGGTGATAGTCCCGCATGATCACCACCTGCAGTTACCACGGAAACAGATGGACACACAGACAGGGTATAATTACACTGGAATCAAAAGAATGCAGGTAGCGAGACTATCGTGTGTCTGTGGGGTCGATGCTGCAATCGATCAACAACCATCGGACACACTCACTCACAACCTCTTACCTCGTTGAAGAGGAGTTCTCTGCGTTGTTGTTTCCTCAGATCCATCTTCTTCACAGCAACCAGTTTCCCGGTGGTCTTCACTGTGGCGATGCACACGATCCCCGTGGACCCCTCTCCTATCTTAATGTAGTGGTCCAGGTAGGTCCGCGGATCGCCAGGATCCACCACCATCTGTAGCGCCGCTCTGAACTGCTCGTGGGAAACCCTCTGGGGCTCCCTCTGCGGCGAGCGGCCCTGGGGCGGAGCACCTGGTGCTGGAGGCCCGGAGGATACCGGGGGCCGCGGGGCTGGAACGCTGGGGTGAGGGGTGTGGGGGTGCTGGGTGGCCTCAGGGGTCAGGCTGGGGTGGGAGGTGTGATGAGGGTGTGGGTGGCTTACAGGGGGCTTGGAGCTGGAGGAACCTCGGCTGGAGCCGCTAGAGGGGCCGTTTTGAGGGGAAGATTCATGGTGTCGGACCGGCTGGAAGAAAGAGAACGTCATCACAAACAGAACATATAATAAATCTAGAGCAAACTTTATTTGCAGCAGGTTATGTATAAATAACTTGCATCATTGAAAATATTAGTAACGTGTTAACGCTAGTATGACATATCTTCGGCGAGCTATTATGACATGGTATCTTCACTCTAGTTTTAAAACTGAGCCCGTTACAACCTCCGAAAGATCAATATCGCAAGTATGCCTTAATGCATTAAAGAAATTAGTGGCGTTAATACGAATTTGCGTTATTATTGCGTTACCTTAGACAGCCCCAGTTTTTTAACATTACAGCATGTAAACATATTATAGTAGAAACATTAAATAATAATAAATAAATGAACCTGAAAATGAGTATGATATGGGACTTTTCATTACGTGAGTACATTGATTTCATACTGATACAGCACTTTGGCACAATGTTCTTCTGTTTTTAAAAAGCCCTGAACTTGAACTGCTTGACATCACCAACAGCTTTCAGAGGGCAGAACCGGCTAAATTTAACCTGGAGAACAAAGAGGAAGGTGATAAGAGCTATCATCAATCAGCCAGCGGCTAAATTTGCGGCCGTCTGCCTTTTTCTCTCAGTCAATAGATTCCCTAAGGGCTGTTTCTCCTCCTGCCGTCCCTACCTGTCCTGTGGGGCTGCGTCCGCCCTCGCTGTCCGTCCTCGGGTAGGTGTTAAACGGCCTTGTGGTTTGTTGGGCGGTCTTCATCACTCCCTCTGTTACTGGCAGGTTTGGGGTGCGGATGTTGGGCCCAGAGAGAGGCCTCTTGTCCCTGGGAGACTGTGGGCTGCCATCCCGCACCATGTAGCTGGACTTCGGCCTGTGGTCGACGGGTTGATCCCTGTGAGCCGCCTGCTCCTGAGGAGAGGCATGGTTTGGGTGAGAGAAGGAGGGATTATCGGCATGTATGAAAGGGTAAATGGATAGAGGAAAGGTGAATCAAAATTAGGGTTGGGAAAAAAATTCACGAAAAATGTAATAAATAATTCCTAACAATAACTAATATATTTGACTTCAGGACATCTCTGACTACATACATGCTGAAAATCTAATATTTTACTGTATTAATCCCTAGAAGTGTATGATTCAACTTTTTTCCCATGGTCTAGTGTTAAAAAAAGTTAACAAAAATCACAATAAATCGTAATATCGAATCGCAATACTTAAAAATCGCAACACATATCGAATCGGCACCCAAGTATCGTGATAGTAACGAATCGGGAGATAGGTGAATCGTCCCAGCCCTAATAAAAATGAAGTTAACAAAAGTACAACAGCTACAGGGTGGACTTCCTGCTGCAGTGTCAAATTAAAGCAAAGATACTCAAATGTTTTCACCATTAGCTAAAATGCAAAAGCTCCCATGCATGTCTTTAAGAGTCCAAAACAATTAGCTGCCGTATTGTTTACTGTAAGGATATATAAATGTGGGAATTACAAACATGCCTGAAACCATATTGGTCTGGAAGATAATAACTGCATTGATAAATATTAAGATGAGGAGCTGGGTTCAGGGTTCATCTTCAGTCCCTACCTGGTCCCGGTCCCGAGGCTCTCTGTCTCTGTGAGGAGGAGGAGGAGGGCCGGAGCCCGGTCTGTCCCTGTGGGCCCGGCTGGGCTCTTGGCCCCGGGGCTGCTGCTGGGGCCGACCCTGGACCGCCTCGTCCCACTGAGGACGGAGCGCACGCTGACCCTGGCGGGGGTCAGCTCCGCTCTGGTGGCGGTCCGGTCTGGGTCGGTCTCTGAGAAGCAGAGCGATGCAAAGATCAGTGGCGATACTTGTGGTGGTGTAACGGCTCATTGGCTTGTATTGACAACATCTCTCCCATCGTTGAGTTATGATGTCAACATGCTGCAGTTGAACTACATACCTGTCTTGCTGTGAGTAGTGTCTGTGGTGAGGGTCTCCGTTCTCCTGCCCTCCCCCTACTGAAGAGCTGGAGTCCTTGCGAGGCTGGGTGGGAGGGCTGCCTCGTCGCAGGGAGTTGGAGCGAGTCACAGACATGGTGTCAAACTCATCCAACAGCCAGGTCAGAGAGCCGTCCACTCCAAGCTTGCTGCCACGTACAATTGTCTGGAGATTTTGAAAAAAAAAAAAAAAAAAGTGAACTATAGTGGATAGTGAACCGGATGAGAGAACCTAACATACATACAAAGCATATCTTCGGGTCCATCTTTTCCGTTTTTTTTCAAATGGAAACGCCCAGTTATTAATAATGTGAACGCTAGCACTAGCTGAGTCAACGTTAGCTGTAATAAGTTTGGAAATAACTGAAAGGGTTAGTTTGGATTTTTTTTAAGTGGGGTTGTATTAATACTCCTGCGTTCTGCAAGGTAAAATTACTGTTTTTGTGAATGTAGTCTGGTGGCTTTGAAGAGAGCGATATAACGGCTTCAGTTCCCCGTCGGAAAGGGCTGTCTGACGGCGAGGTAAAGAGGTGAAAATATTCTAAATATAGCGTAACTGAAGCCGTTGTATCAGTCTCTTCAAAGCCAACAGAGAAGACTCCATACACAAAAACAGCAATTTAACCTCTCAGAACACAGGAGTTGCTGGTCTACCGATGCATCCATCGGTTAGTTAGTTTGTGTTATTGTGTGACTATATATATATTATATAACCTAAAAAAAATAGATTAAATGTGTTATAATTGAGTCGAAATGCAGCTTGATCAACATTCACAAACTAATAAACATAATTCATCATGACATTCAACACATTATTTTGCTAAAACAACGTGTTTGTTGTTTTGATTTTTGCTCATCCCACCTTGCGTGGCTCTACAGTAGTGATGACAGTCGCGTCGATGAAGGGTTTGGGCCTTTTGGCCGTGTCTTCGATGAGCGAATGCCATTGCCGCGGCAACCCGACAAATTTCTGCTCCTGCTCGTCAAAGTCTGTATGTACGCGATGCTCAAAGTTGGATGGAGCGGAGATCTGGATACGAGACTTCTTCTTTTTGGTGAACATGATGGCGGCTGTGGCAGCTGCAGCCGAGCATCAGACCTGCAGAGAGGAAAGAGAGAAAAGTTAACAGGAAAGAAAAGCAAATGTAAATCTTTCACGTGGCACATGTAAAACATACCACACATGCATGCAGACAGGCATAGACAGAAACTTCAGAAAACTCTCAATTACACCTGAAAAAACTCCTGGTCCAAACAGTATTTAAAAAAATCGATCAGCATTTAAAATTTAAAGCAGGCTGGGTATGGTTTTCTATAAAATACAATCAATGATTGAGACAGAGTAAAACTATTATTATTAAATAATTCTCAGTGACTGACGGACAGCTTAGAAAGCAGCAACCAAACTGATGTACTTTAAATCAAATAAAAACTGAGCCCACTACAACCTCTGAAAGAAGCACAGCTCTCCATTTTTGGCTTGGGTGTGAATAGTCTCCCTCTTTGTCAGTGGGTATCAAAAGAGACACTCCCAGTAGTCAAACAGAGGCTCGCTAGTGATCAGTGTGGTATAAGCAGAACCAGCTTTCTTTTCATGTTTTTCTACGAAATACTGCACCCAAGAACTAAAAACAGGGGAAATCAAAAGCAAGGCAGTGAAAAGGATGCAGGGATGTGAGGAGCAGAAGGCGGATGGTGAGCTGAGTGAGAAGGCGATCTGGGCGGATCATAAGTTAGAGGGCATGAGTCACGCTGCAGCGTTAATAAAGCCTTTCACAGCAGGAGTGTTTGAAGTGTAGCAGGACCCGCCCAGGAACACACTGAGAAAAGTGAGGTTCACTGCCAACAATGACAACACCGACACAGAGTACACTGTATTAAAAACAGCCCAAAGAAACCAGGATACTTTGCTAATATGGATATTTATCTGCTGACTTACACTGAATGTGATAACATGGTGCAAAGCCAGCAGCACAGTATTTTACACACCAATCTACATGTCGACTTTATGATAATCACATGCAGCTTTTTTAATGCAGTATAAATGTATTATTTTCTCCTATTCTAAAATGTTGAGTTTGAATATTTCTGCATAGTGGGGTCACTAAACAGTGTTGAATTACATAAATTGGGTATCACTGTAAAGCTGAGACTCTTGTGGATCCAATGAGCCCAACTGTATTCACGTGTGATGATGTTAGTCCCAAAAGGAGCCATTTCATTGTAGTGAGACCATTTTTTGAAAACTTGACCTTCCTGTATAAAATGACCTGTGGTGACCTCTAGGATAATAACAGCCTCATGAAACTTTACAGCCACAAACTAAAGACCTAGAGCATTCAGAGGATGGATGGCTTTCCTAGCTAGATTGACAATAAGGGGGTTTCTGAGCAGTTTACACAACAGAAGTGCTCACCATCTAATCACTGAAAAATGCAGTTCTTGGAGAAATCTCCAAATGTCAAAAGCTTTTTCTATGGTGTTCCTCAAGGTCTTGGTGTCTTAATGTGGTATTTAGGAGGGATTACAAATCATTTTGATCAATTCTCGATTGGTAAAAAATGATAAAAATTTAGCACCAAATCTGTGTAACAAATGGTATCAACCCAAAAATTGCTGCAACAATTTATAAGACATAATAGAGAACGGGAATGACCATCATATACTTCTATCATAATGTTCTAAACCCTTAATTTGAATGAATGAATGAATGAAATCATGTTTATTTCTGATTTATGACTAGAACAACTTGACACACAGTGCTGAGCTGCATCTAAAATTAATCTTCAGGTTCCCAGCTTTCAGATGATGTACACCACTTCTATGTGACGTATACTGTTGACCTGCTATCTTCCCCTAAAGACCCCCTGTACCCCCCTAAAAAAGACAAAAACGTCTCTATTGTGGGTCTCAGAGGGTTAATTAATAGCTTAGCTTATAAATTACTATCTAATGTCATAGCTTTTTAATGACAACACAGAATGAGAATATGAATCATAATGTATTCCAGGAGTGTTTGTTTTCCAGAAGCTGCCGTCACAGTTATCCTCAAATGTTTAAGCTGATTTTCAGCACAATAATTAGACATTTTTCAAATGCATCAAATCAGATTTTTCACTATTGATCTAGTGCCAGTATCCTCAAAGTGGGAAAGTGATTTCATGTCATAGTCATCCATGCTACATTACCACATTATGATCTGTGTTCAGTTTACTCCACCCAACTACCAACTCTGGATTTAATAACCATTAGCAAAAGTGTCTCACAACAGCGAGGTTACAACACTGGTGACAAATGCCTCTTTGCAGTCATAATGAGTCTGGTGACAACAGAGAAGAGGCGTATAAATCACTGTCGAGGCCTATCATCAGTGCTGGACTGAGACAGCAATACAGCCAATCAAAGCATCCGAACTCTGGGACACAGATAGTAACTACTGCCTTAAGGCCGGCCCAAACGAAAAGATTTTTATCAGATCTTAGCAGATGTGTAAAATGTGAGAGAGCCCACACATGACGACATGTTATGTTAAATTTAACAGTTTTGTTCCTATAGTGTGTGGAGGGCAACGATTTGGCCAAAACAGCACAACACACCCTAACAGATTCATTCATGAACAACAAGAGTCCCGACTAAAAAAAGCGTACATCTCACAAAATCTCTAGCAATCAAACGTGACTTTAGTGTAAACAAACATGGCGGACGACGGGCAGGAAGAATTAGCGATGTTAGTTTTACTTTGTACTGAAAATTCATGAAGGATCGATGGATGAAGTCATGTTAAATAAACTTGTGTTATTGACACAAATCAACAAGTTGGTCCTCCATTTCTGAGCTCCATCTTACTACTACTTTATGCTTCACGTTTTGCATTAGCTAATGCATTAGCCGCGGCCACCATGATGGCGGTGGTTGTCTTTCTGCTTCAGTCAGCTTGGTTTTCAATGGGCTATTGTTCTTTCCCACGTGACTGCGTCATCGGCTGTCCTCGGGGTTCCCCACACACAGCAGGAGATCCGATCGTAAATATTGAACAAATATAGGGCTGTCAACGTTAACGCGATAATAACGCGGTAGCTGGAGAAATCATACAGAGGACAATAACATTAACCAGTATGTTCATGCACCCAATGATTAGATCAACAATAGGCAAGATGGGATCAGTTAGGGCTGTTAGTTAATGGCTTGAGTCCTAATATCTTATTGAAAGCATACATAGCTTCAACAAGCCGTAAATCAGTATGAAAAATGGTCATGTGGGGATTGAGAATGACATCGGGCGTCTCAGAGTCACAGACAGCGGTCTGGCTGTGAATCATGGAGGATTGTGACTTTCAGATCCTGAGCTTTTTTTTATTTGCAGCATCTGGAGATATCTGGAACTCTTAGGTTGAGTGGTTGTGGGTGAAAAACAAGATTTTACTGCTGCTGTCAAGAGCCAAGACACGATAAAGTTTAAATGTGACGAAGGCTGTTTGGCAAACGGTAAACCGATTACAGAGCTCTGAACTCCAAGAGTTTGATTTGAAAGAGAACTTTATTCACTTGGTGGCATGACTGTTTGTAGTACGAATAAACTAGGGCTGTCAATCGATTAAAATCTTTAATCGCGATTAATCGCACATTTTTTATCTGTTCAAACTGTACCTTAAAGGGAGATTTGTCAAGTATTTAATACTCTTATCAACATGGGAGTGGACAAATATGCTGCTTTATGCAAATGTATGAATATAATTATTATTGGAAATCAATTAACAACACAAAACAATGACAAATATTGTCCAGAAACACTCACAGGTACTGCATTTAGCATAAAACAATATGCTCAAATCATAACATGGCAAACTGCAGCCCAACAGGAAACAACAGCTGTCAGTGTGCTGACTTGACCAAACTGCATGTGATTATCATAAAGTGGGCATGTCTGTAAAGGGGAGACTCGTGGGTACCCATAGAACCCATTTTCATTCACATATCTGGAGGTCAGAGGTCAAGGGACCCCTTTGAAAATGGCCATGACAGTTTTTAAAACGTTAACGCATTATTATCGCGTTAACGTACGTAAATCAAATACACAAAATACACAAAAAGAAGATATTGAATATATTTTCCTGTATTGCACAAGCCTTGTACCGACAGACAGAGAGTCGGAGAGGTGTTAGGGGAACAGGTGAGCTGTAGGCATACAGCAAAGGAGAGTGATTAACAGCTGCAGCAGGTGTATGGTCACTCCGCCCCCGACCCTCACAGCCTCCAGGGCTCAGCCGACCAAACCCCCCTCCATATCCCCATCACCATAAAACAGGAACCACTGTGTGAGAACCACAGACAGGAGCAACAGGTGTCTGCTCTACCAGACCAATAGATGATTTGTTTCATTTAATAGACCCTTTTACAGCGTGCAAAAATAGATGACTTAGGTAGGTGTGCGCACGCAGTTTGGCAACAGAAGTACAGCGGATTGCAATGGCTGGTCAAGCTATGCAAGGGCATGAACTACCAGAGATCGCGAATGCAACCTAAACAAATTGACTTTCCAGATCCGTGTGCTATCAATGAGTGGGTGGAAGACATTACCAAGTGGCCCAGTATTCAGTCAGTCCAGATATACAGTATATACACCAGGGCTGTCAAAGTTAACGCGATAATAACATGTTAATGCAAATTCATTTTAACGGCACCAATTTCTTTAACGCATTAAGGCAACTTGCGATTTTTAGTTTCTAGTGGGCTCAGTTTTAAAGCTAGAATGGAGATACTGGTATCATGAAACTATAAAACCTAAGGAATCCTTTTTACACCATGAAGTGAAATTAGTTAAGACTTTTTGAGACCTATCGAGACATGCAGACACCCTGGTCCAACTACTACAGTACGAAGTGAAACAACAAGTCCACACAGAGAGTTCAAAGATAAAAGTGATCTTGAGTCAAGGTATAAATTATGTTGTGGTTTTGGACAGACAAATCTTTTCGCCTGAGGATAAAACAGTAGAAGAGCTACACTGCTGCTCCCTTCCACCTACTCCAAAAGTTTTAATGCTCTCTCTCACACACAGAGTAAAGCAGAAGCTATAAAAGGACTCCTCCTCTCACAGAGCAAAACAAGCAGATCCCTCCCTGAACACAACAATCACTGTAGTTATAGCTTCCCTGTGTTTCCCCCTCCCTCCTACTCAAAATCCATCAGTGTCTCATCACCCCCACCACTCCCCTCTAACTCTCTTTCTGCTCTCCCCCCCCCTATAACAGCCTCCCACTCTCTCCATGTATGCCTGGCTGAGCAGTGAGAAAGCCTGTCCGGTCAGCGGGTCAGAGCCCGGCTGATAAGCTCTGGATGAAGCTGCTGTCCTCTGGCCTCATTCAAGTACTGCACATGGGTGGTCCTGTCCACGCTCAGAAAAAGACACCGTCAGTCACAACAACACTATTGAGCTGTAATGATACAGTCGGGGTTGAAACGGTTGGAACCAAATTTTTAAGGGCGGCGAATTTGTTAAAAAACATGCTTTTTGATTCTGCTTATTGATTCCTGAAAACAATTCTAAAAGCTTTTACACACCTGGGGCGTGACGAATAAACGACACGAAACTGCGAAATACTCGCCTGCGAATATTATATGTCTAGGGCTTTTATTGTGAAAGGTAAGAACGGAAGGAGTGGATCTGGTATGCGCTGCCTTTGTCAAGGTTGATAAGAAAGTTTGACGTCCTGGTTCGGACAACGGAGCCTCTGCGTTCCGCACAATGTGATCGGTTGATGCCTTTGTGCAAAAGCTCAGAAAATCGACTTTGTTCCGAAAAAAATACTACAAAATAACTAAATAAAACAATATTATAAATGTCATTTGAAAATATGTTCTCTTGCAAACCCCATTGAAAAACAAAAATTTAAATAAATTAATTAAATTTTGCAAAATTTTAATGCCTAAAACAAGAGATGGGCGATATGGTTGAAATCAAGATCACAATGAAAATAATTCTCCAATACTGACTTAAAAATAAAATATATTGTATTCAAATTTTTACTACTATGAATGAAAAAATGATCAGACTTTCTACAATCCATTTACACTGGAGGAGATATTTTCAGTACTTACTTAATGAGCAAAATTTTAGTTCTGTCCAATGTGATGATTTAGCATTAAAGATGCCTACATATAAAATGTAATTTTGACAGATGAATGTCATCTTTAAATGGACAGTTTTTACTCAAATTAGGACACAAAACTGAACATTTTCTGTCAACTTGGTGATTTACAAAATGTATTATCGACAAAGTGGTGACCTCACATCAAGTAGGCTATCACTGATCTGTTTTTTTTTTTTGTTTTTTTAAGCAATAAGAGACAGACACCACTACTTTGCAAACACCTCATCAGCATCGGCCACGACAAAGAGCATGCACCACACATTTCCTCCCTCCGCTCTAATGATTTTCTGTCTGTGGCTCCATTGAGACATACCTCGCATAACTAGAATACACTAACAACACTCAGCCTATGTAAACACACTTCAAATAGCCAAGATAAATCTTTATGGCACCAGATGATTTATTTCAGAGAGCTTTTTACCTCATTACCAACTTGCAACAAGGCAAATTAACCCATGTAATTACTTGTTAGCTTGGTGAAGAAGACCATCCAGTTCTGCTCTTCAGCAAATCATCTCTTCCATATAAAAACTAATATTTACAAAAGTCAAGTTCATGGACTGAATATATGTATGAAGAGAATGTATAAAGAGAACGGAGCTGACGGGAGAGCTAGAGACGACCTTGGCGAAGTTAGAGGAAGCATACACGTGCGACTACGTTCGGTTTTCAAAATAAGGTGTCAACAAAGGGAACTGTATATACAAAATACATATATAGAAATAAGATTGATAGGATTATATTCACCAGAAGTATAAAATATTACATCTCCCTTATAAATAAAAAATACCACTAATTTGTGAGAGAAATGTCTTTATGTTTGATTTTTGGGTTGCTGGAAAAAAGGTAATAAATGATTCCTGACAATGACCGATATATTTGACTTCAGGACATCTCTGACTACATACATGCTGAAAATCAAACATTTTTACTGTATTAATTTAGATATTTTAAAAGTAAAAGTCCCTAGAAGTGTATGATTCAACTTTTTCCCATGGTCGGTGTTAAAAAAGTTAACAAAAATAAATCGTAATATAGAATCGCAATACTTAAACATCACAATACATATTGAATCGGCACCCAAGTATCACGATGGTATCGAATCGGGAGATAAGCATATTGTCCCAGTCCTACTGGATTTAATATAGAGCATGCTTTACCTAAATGGTCCCTTGAGGTTGGGTTCACCAAAGCTGAGAAATGAATACACACCAGTGTGAGCTCTTCACTGAGACAGTGATTTAGAAAGTGAGATGCCAAAAAGCAGACAGCAGTATTCAGGTTACCGTTGTTGTTGTTGTGGTGTTCTTACATTAGCTTGCTGGTGCTGAATCAGGGTGATAATTAATAGCCTGTTCTCTCACTACTGCAAACACACTTAGGACAGCACCTCTCTCCCAGCGTTTCCCAGATTTATAAAGTGCTGTGCAAACATACTGTACACTGTGTGACCTTGGAGCTACTGACTAACAACCATCGGCCAGCTCACAACAGTGTTGGAAAGTACACAAGTACTGTACTTTAAAGGGCGGGTGCATCTGCGTTCTGTTCTGTCTTTGTCAAATGGAAACAGTGAAGTAGGTTACCAAAGTAAGCCAATCAATAAGTTTATAATATGAACGCTAGCACTAGCTGAGTCAACGTTAGCTGTGCTAAGTTTAGAAATAACTGAAAGGGTTAGTTTGGATTTTTTTGAAGTGGGGTTGTATGTTTACTCCTGCATTCTGCAAGGTAAAATGCTGCTCTACCGCTGCATCCATCGGCTAGTTTGTTTTCTTGTGTGACTTTCGGATCCGAACTAACGTGGCGTCCACAGCAGTACATCGCTTAACTTCCATGCCGGTACTCCCGTCTGCTTCTCCAAACTGGGAGCGTGCTGACCGCCATCTAAGTTACTGTATGTAACGTTAATACACTGACTATCAGGATGTATATACAGTATACTGTACATGTAGCAGTGTCAACAAGCCACTGGACTAACCAGCTAACTGTATATAAAGTAGTTAGAACTGGCTCCACCTCAAAAAGCTACAACAGTAAAATGCTTCTTAGAAACTGATGCCTTAGTATAATAATAATCTAGTCGTATAAACAACATTTTACGGCAGAGTGACTACTTTTATTTTTGATACTTTAAGTGTATTTTGCTGATAATACTTAAGTACTTTTGCTTAAGTAGGATTTTGAATGCAGGGCTTAAACTTGTAATGGAGTATTTTTGACATTGTTGTACTGGAGTATAAGATCTGAAACACTGTGCATCTGTGTCACTCTCAGCTTCAGTTTAAGACTGAGTGGGCCTGCTAACATCTGTCTACTATTACAGTGAATTAGAACTGGTGGTTACAGTTCAGTTCACATGACATGAAACTGGATCGACCAGCTGATGTTAATATTATGAGATCTCTAAAGTAACAGGTTAACAACAGATTTCCTCGATTTCTTGCGATTTTTAGGTTGTAGCGGGCTCAGTTATAAAGCTAGAGTGAAGATACTGGTATCATATGAAACTAGAAAACCTAATGAATCCATTGGTACCATGTTATACTAGCTTGTCTGGAAGGAATAAATAACGCTCCAAAGTTACGCTAAATTTTGGGGAGGAAAACTGTCATGGCCATACTCAAAGGGGTCCCTTGACCTCTGACCTCAAGATATGTGAATGAAAATGGGTTCTATGGGTACCAACGAGTCTCCCATTTACAGACATGCCCACTTTATGATAATCACATGCAGTTTGGGGCAAGTCATAGTCAAGTCAGCACACTGACACACTGACAGCTGTTGTTGCCTGTTGGGCTGCAGTTTGAAAATTAGCACATATTTGATAAGATAATGCATAATTTGCAAATTTAAACGTCAATTTTCAGAAAGCTTTTGATAGAAAAAATAATTGCCTTAATGTAAGTAATCAACTGGGGAAGTTTCATGTTGATCTCAATTTGTTATTTTTTTTTATCCTAATTAAATTAAATTCAATTCAATTTATGTTTATATAGCGTCAAATCATAACAGAAGTTATATCGAGATGCTTTTTATATAGAGCAGGTCAAGACCGTACTCTTTAGCCTATAACCCTATTCACCTGTAGTGTGTCAACATGAAATGCATGAAACAAACTTCCTGCACAAAGGAGCAACTTCCTAGCGAGTTTTACCACAAAGACAAAGTGTGAATCACTACCAAATTCATCTCCATGTATCACCAACACTTGTGCAAAGAGAGACAGATGACCTGGAGTCCAACAGCTGCTTGGACAGTCACAGATATGAGCAGTCAGCAGAGTTGCCAAGTCCATTTATTATAAGCGACTTTGGGCTTCTTTTCCTGAAAAGTCGCTTACAAATATTGGTAGTCGCGGGTTGCGTTTTTTTTAGCTTGTTTCTAAACTGTAGTTGCTTATTTGGGCTCCGGTCTCTCTCCAACCGTAATAGTAAGTGTGATATACGAGCACATCATGCCGATCGGGTTCAACATGTTAGCACTAAAAACATAAAAGAAACGCAGCACCGTTCTCTTTAATGAGGCTTACCGACACTGGATTCACAGTCTTTGCAAAAATGCAAAAATAAAACGAAATGCAAAAATTTAATTAAATGTTCAACTTGTTTAAGTACAAAAAATGTAAAGTTACAAGCTAAAAATGAAAAACAAAAATGAAATAAAATGTTCTACTAGTTTAACTTTAGTTTTCAGCAAAACGCGGCCCAGTATTATGACGTCACCGGAAGGAGGGAGGGAGGAGAGAGAGAGACGATGAGAATTTATATTACTTTTTCTTTATATAGATGTATATATTTTGTATTATTTATTTTATTACTATAATAAAAAAGAAAGAGAGAGAGAGAGATTAGGACATTAGGTGTCTATTAGAAACCTTATGTCCTGTCAAATAAGTAGTTATTATTTATTTATTTACTTTATTAATGTACCCCTTTTTTTATGTATATACTGTTAATGTACTTATATTTTCTGAAATTTAAAAAAATTTAAAAAACAAAAAGAGAGAGCCGATGGGAATTTATTCAGAATTTATATTACTTTTTCTTTATATAGATGTATATATTTTTTATTCTTATTTTTTTTTTTTTACTATATTAAAAAATAAAAATGGATGTAAAAATGCAACGCAATGCAAAAATGAACTGAAATGCATGCAGTCCAAAATAAATTCATACATATACTGTATATGAAGTGATCAAGTGGGCGCCTCTCTCTTTCTTATATTGTGGTAGGTAAGGTCGCTTGTTTTGGGGCTTTTTTGGGGGGAGAGTTGCTTCTTTTGGGCTTGTTTCTACAGACCTGGTTGCTTGTTTCTCTCACAAGATCTGGCAACACTAGCAGTCAGTGACAGGTTGGTAATGGTCAGTCAGGAGGAGAGCTCCCACACTCCCTCCCTTCACACAGGGCAAACAATAAAGTTATTATGCTTTTTTTTTTTTCTTCTCCTGCCTCTCAGTTAATCCATGCTGTGAGATTTTTAACAACAGAGTTTTGTTGTTGTGGCCCAGATTAACTTGCCAGCAGCAGCAGCAGCCCTTACCACACAAGTTGTGCTAAAACTAAAGGAGTTAAAATATAACACAAGCGTGTATAAATAAAACTACTTATCGTCGGGAAATACTCACTTTGAGTCAGGTACAGCAACACACTATCCACCTGATCTCATGTCGGAAACGCAGCGGAGGACGAAGAGGAAGAAAAACTGCAACAAAGTTTCACTTGAACTCGTTGTTCCGTCTTTATAGAACACCGGAGCCGGTGACGGTTAACGCACGCTAACATATAGGCTGTGTATATTTACAGCTACGGAGAAAAGTGCCGTAGCTTCTTTAGGGCTGTGAATACAAAGTGTGTCGCATTCCTATGGTTTCAGCAAAACGCGGCCCAGTATCATGACGTCACCGGAAGGAGGGAGGGAGGAGAGAGAGGCGATGAGAATTTATTCTGAATTTATATTACTTTTTCTTTAAATAGATGTATGTATTTTTTATTCTTATTTATTTTATTTGTATTACTTTATTAATGTAGCCCTTTTTGTATGCATATACTGTTGATGTACTTTTATTTTTTTTTAAAGTAACAAAAATAATAAAAAAATTAAATAAAAAAGAGAGACGATGAGAATTAATTCAGAATTTATATTACTTTTTCTTTATATAGATGTATATATTTCTTATTCTTATTTATGTTATTTTTATTACTTTATTAATGTACCCCTTTTTGTATGCATTTACTGCTGATGTACTTTTTTTTTTTCTAAAGTAACAAAAAAATAATACATTTTTTTAATATTATATAAAATATTATATAAATATATAAATTTAAATAAAAAAGAGAGCTGTTGAGAATTAATTCAGAATTTATATTACTTTTTTTATATAAATTTATATATTTTTTATTCTGATTTTATGTTATTTTTATTACTTTATTAATGTACCCCTTTTTGTATGCATATACTGCTGATGTACTTTTATTTTCTAAAGTAAAAGAAATAATAAAAAAAATTAAATAAAAAAAAAGAGCTGCTGAGAATTTATTCAGAATTTATATTACTTTTTCTTTATAGAAATGTATATATTTTTTATTCTTATATATTTTTATTTTTTTACTATAATAAAAAATTAAAATAAAAAGAAAGAGAGAGAGAGAGAGATTAGGACGTTAGGTTTCTATTAGACACCTTATGTCCTGTCAAATACGTAGTTATTGTTATTTATTTACTTTATTAATGTACGCCTTTTTTGTATGTATATACTGTTAATGTACTTATATTTTCTAAAATAAAAAAAATAATAAAAGGCCAAACAACTAATCGATTAATCGAGAAAATAATCGACATTAATCGACAATGACAATAATTGTTAGTTGCAGCCCTCATAATATTTTTACAGATTAGCTTTTACATGACATCACATGACAATATGACTCACTTTGTGGCACAACAGGCTCTGACACTAATTATTGCTATTTATAGCAGTCTGATGAAGGCAGGCCGCTGTGAAATACCATGTCTGCCTGCTAATATAAACAGATCCATCACCAAAGACATTACACACATTATAAACAGATAGGAAGGCAAGGCTACATGCCAAAACACGTCAACACAACAACACTTTGGCCAAGGAAGTGTTTTAATCCCATACTTTAATGCTGCTTGCAAAGAAAAAAAAATATTGACACTGTGTTCGTTCTGTTACCCAAGGTGTCAATCTAAACAGCTAAAACAGTGGCATAGTTTTAACACACTAGCACTATTATTTTCATTGTCAATTACTTTCTCAATCAATCGATTAGTTGTTTGGTCTATAAACCCAAGATGACGTCCTCAAATGTCTTGTTTTGTCCACAACTCAACGATATTCAGTTTACTGTCATAGAGGAGTAAAGAAACCAGAAAATATTCACATTTAAGAAGCTGGAATCAGAGAATTCAGCTGCAACATTAAAGTCATGAAAACATTAATGCATCAATAATTATAATCCAATATTACTCTTGAATGGGCATGAGTACTTTTACTTTTGGTACTTTAAGTTTATTTTGATGCTAAAACTTTTGTACTTTTACTTACTTTAAAACATTGAATGCATGACTTTTACTTGTAAAAGAGTATTTCTACACTCTGGTATTACTACTTTTACTTAAGTAAAACATTGAATGCATGACTTTTAGTTGTAACAGAGTATTTCTACACTGTGGTATTACTACTTTTACTTAAGTAAAACATTGAATGCATGACTTTTAGTTGTAACAGAGTATTTCTGCACTGTGGTATTACTACTTTAAGTAAAACATTGAATGCATGACTTTTAGTTGTAACAGAGTATTTCTACACTGTGGTATTACTACTTTTACTTAAGTAAAACACATGACTTCACCTCTGCTTGTTGGCATACTGACTAATATGTAACATTAACATCACAGAAGTTATTTCAGTCTATAAATGAGCGAATAAACCTGCTGCTTTAAATCTTATGATAACCCCCACAGATTCTTTTTCCTCTTTCATAGTTATTTAACATCAAAACATACATTAAAACACAGTTTATAATAGGAATTCTTTGTCAAAGCCAGCCTAAGTGAGTACTGTTAAACACCTCCATTTGTTTCACTATCTGCACTATCTAACAGACTACAAGGTGTCAGCTTCAATAGGGAAAAGGCCTGTTGACATTCCTCTGAGAGTAAAAATACAGCAGGAACAGGTCCGCTCAACGAATCGGAGCCAGACAACACACAAACCTGCCAATCGCGAGGCCGAGTTCAAACAAAGCATGCAGTGTTGCAGCCAATGAGGGCTGACTTCCAGAAGCAGGTTGTGGAATGTGGAAAGGTCAATGATAAAGACAGAGAGAGAGAGAGAGAGCGCTACGTAGATCAAACAAGCTAGCTCACACATATTTCAGCACACATACACAAACAGACCTTTGCTTGCCCTCCACTTACTGACTGGAATATCTAGTTCAGAAAAGTCAAGTTTACTGGAAAGAGTTCACAAGCTACCTGCAACTTCAAGGATGAATTGGATGTTAAAAGTCACCACACACAAGAACACAATAAACATTTAAAAAGAGAAATAGAAAAAGACATCAGGACGGGTCTATTAGCAACCTCATGTCCTGTCAAATATAAGTTGAAAATAAAAGAAACCTTTTTCTCCGCTCTTCCTTCCTTCCTGTCACACATAATACATCTGCCTGTCACAGGAGTATATTGTTACCTGTACTGCAGTGGTGGAAGAAGTATTCAGATGCTAGAAGTAAAAGTAGCAATACCGCACTGTAAAAATACTCCACTACTACAAGTAAAAGTCCTGCATTCAAAGCCTTACTCAAGTAAAATTATGCATCAGCAAAATGTACTTAAAGTACTAAAGGTAGAGAGAGACAAATCAGGGCTCCAGACTGACTTTTTTCATTGGTTGCACTGGTGCGCCTAACTTTTTCATTTAGGTGCAACAGCACATAATTTAGGTGCATCCAAAATTTTTCACTGCACCTTTTGGTATAGCAATTGTACATTTTAAGCGTTTTGTCAGTTCCCATAGGCCTACACCAGAGATGTCACCATACCAGAAATTTAGTAGTCGATGCCAGTACCAGTGAAATTCCACAATTCTCGACAACAATTCAATACCAGTAAACACCGGTAAAAAATAAAAGTTATACAATAAATAAATGTCCACGGAGCTGACAGCCGCCCGCTCGCTCTCTCTCCTCCCCGGCTCTCTGAAGCTCTGTACACCGCTGTTTCCTGGCAAAGGCAGCGCTTTTGCTTTTTGCTTTGACACCAAATTCTCCGCCATCGTCTTGTCTGTCAACTCCGTCTCGTCCCATGTGTGAAATCTGCTCTGAGCTGAGACTCCGTACGGAGCAGACACTTTCACTTTCAGTTTGTAGCGTCCGACGCCCAACTGTGTATTGATAACACGCCTCTGATATGCCAAAATTCACTCAGAACGTATGTTAATGCCAGGTCTCAACAGGGCCATTGAGACACACACTCTAATTTTCAAGAGAGACCTGATAAAACTTGTTGGCAACATACAGGGGGCCACCTACAGGGGATATTTTGTGGCCATGGGCCATTGGGCCATCGGGCCATGGTTAATGTCAAACCTTGCATCCTAATCTGAAAAGTAACTAAGTTGTCAGATAAATGTTGTGCAGTAAAAAGTACAATATTTACCTCTGAGATGTAGTGGAGTAGACGCATGAAGTAGCATAAAATGGAAAAACTCAAGTAAAGTACAAGAACCTTGAATTTTTAATAAATTACAGTACTCGAATATGTACATGTACTTAGTTACATTCCACCACTGCTACTCAACTACTCTCATCATAACTTATTGCAGAATGATGGTGTCACTTAAACATCAAACATACTGTAAAACACATGAGTCAGTGCAGCACCATCATTACATGCTGATGGCATGTTGTCAAAAACAGAAACGATGAGGTGATGTTGTTGTGAAGAGGTCAAACATCCCATCAATCTCCCGTGTCATTAGTGAGGCCAGTCTTCACTCCATCAGCTGCTCTGAGATTTACTGTCTACGGGGCAGTTCTTAAATTTAGCACCAAGTCTGTGTAACAAATGGTATCAACCCAAAAATATAACTCTTGAGACATAATAGAGCATGGGAATAGACATCATATACTTTGATCATAATGTTCTAAACCCTTATACACTTTTACAATTCATTTAAATAATCAATTAATTTGTGTTTCTTTCTGATTTATGACTAGAACAACTTGACACACAGTGCTGAGCAGCATCTCAAATTAGTCTTCAGGTTCCCAGCTTTCAGATGATGTACACCACTTCTATGTGACATATACTGTTGACCTGCTATCTCCCCTGACAGAGCACTGCAACAAGAGTCCTGTCTGTGTCATCCAGACTATTCCAGAGTTATGAGAGTGCAAAAAACATTAAGCAGCTCCCCCCCCCCCCATCCCCCACTATAGCATACTGCTATTCACTAGCATTGCAACACCACCAGTACAACTGAGGTGAAACGCAGCCACCATCCAGAACTCTCTTTGTATTGTTTGTGAAACCTCCGTATCATTGGAAACGTGCAGGTCCAAGCTTGATTTTTCAGGCGAGATTAAAACGACGGTACATGCAAATACAAGAACAAAACTCCTCAATCTGTGCAAAGTAAAAGACACACAGGGAGGAACAGCACAGAGTTTACCCGAACAAACAGAGTACTATTATAGTATTAAAATAATGACTCATTATTCATTATAGATTAATAGACGATAAATTTCTTGATTCATCAATTAATCTATAAAATGTCAGAAAATAGTGCCATCACAATTTTGTTTCTTTATAGTGCTTGTTCTGTCTGACCAGCAGTCCAAAACCAAAAGATCTTCAGTTTACAGTAATATAAACAAGAGAAAAGAAGAAAATCATCACTTTTGAGAAGCTGACTCCAGAGAACGTTAAAATTAAACAGTTAATCGATTATCTAAATCGATTTATTTTCTTTTGATCAACTAACCACACGATCTCTGTCAGAACAGAAGATGAATAATAATGTCTCCATTAAATACAAATTATTTAACACATTCACATGTGGGCTCTAAATCAAATACAGGAATCTTATCATTGACATTTTGCTAGGGACGCACCAATACTGGATCGGATATCGGTGACAATGGGGCCGATCTATTCAATTCTATTCTATGTTTATATACTACATACATTATATTCTGTAATTTGAATTTCTGTTTTAGTTTTGACCAATTTGTTGCTCCATTAAAAAGGTTTACACTTGAATTGTAATTCCTGTTAAATTTGAAGATTTTTTACCAAGTTGCTGGTGTGCAATTTATTATTTTAATAATAAATAACAATTATATATATTTATATCTATGTATTTATTGGTCACATTTTGTTTTACACATAAAAGAATGATCTCAGTCACTTCCACACAGTGAGGCATACAGCTTATTAATTAAGCCCAGGTATCGGTATCGGTATCGGTATCGATATCGGGCCTGAAAAAGTCGGAAAAAGTCATTGAATCGTATCACATCGCTCTAGATGAGCCAAATATCGTCCTTAAATCATATCGGAACCATGGAAAGTGACAAATAACTTGCAGAGCATGAGGTAGAGATGGGGGTTGATTTCACTGCTGGGGTGTGTATATGTGAGATAGAAGAGTGACCCCTTCAAACAGCTCTGGCATCCCAGGAATGTGTGGTGTGCCCAGCACTAATCGCACAACCTTGCTGACAACTAACTGCACGCAAAATCTCTTTTCCACTCACTCACGCACACAAACGCACTGCAGACATATGAATAACACACATATATATATGCCAGCTGAGAGAAAAGCAAGAGGAGGGAACAACATTAAAGACCAAAGGACGGGAGAAATGACTAGTGCAATAAAAAGTGGAGTCAAGGAGGGGAGAGAGCAACTTAATCTCAGACAGACAATATCCTCTTTCCTCTTTCAGCCTGGCCAGACAGCATAAGGCTGAAACACACACACACACACCTGCTTCACAGGTGATAACTAAAGTTTAACAAGGTAGTGACTAGGGGTGGGAAAAAATCGATTCATCTATACTATTTTTAATAGCAGAATCGATATATTTGCTTCAATTGAGTCTATGTGGATGTAGAAGGAAGTTACCGTTTTTATTGTTGTAGTCAGAGTAACGTGACGTCATATCCGTTCCGTATCCGTCAACCAAAACAAACCGCAGCGAGCCGAAACGGGTAGTAGAAAACAGCGGAAATCTGGGTGGATACGACCTGCACCCTCACATGTTAAATCCAGCGTGGTAAACACTACACATACAGTAAAGTATGGTAACACTTTGGGTTTCACACATTGACAGGAAAAGCAGAGCTCGACATCACGGCCCTGATTGAGCTGACCATGGATGGTTAAAGAGAACAGAGCTGACGGGAGAGCTAGAGACGACCTTGGAGAAGTTAGAGGAAGTATACACGTGTGACTATGCCCGGTTTTCAAAATAAGGTGTTAACAAAGAGGACTATACAAAATACATATATGTAAATAAGATTGATTGGATTATATTCACCAGAAGTATAAAACATTTCATGTCCCTTATAAATTAAAAAGAAAATACCACTAATTTTTGTCTTTATTCTTTCATTTTTGGGTTGCTGGAAAAAATGTAATAAATAATGCCCGACAATGACTGATATATTTGACTTCAGGACATCTCTGACTACATACATGCTGAAAAACAGTTTTACTGTATTAATTTAGATATTTTCCAAAGTAAAAGTCTCTAGAAGTGTATGATTCAACTTTTTCCCATGGTCTAGTGTTAAAAAAGCTTACAAAAATCACAATAAATCGTAATATCGAATCGCACTACTTAAAAATCGCAATATATATCAAATCGACACCCAGTATCGTGATAGTATCGATTCGGGAGATAGGTGAATCATACCAGCCCTAGTAGTGACTAACAGGAACAGGTTAAACATAGCTGTACATGTGCATTGTACTATCAATAATCAGTGGTGGAAGAAGTATTCAGATCCTTTACTTTCGTAAAATTACTAATACCACACTGTGAAAATACTCCACTACAAGTAAATGTCCTGCACTCAAAACCTTACTTAAAGCTGCAGTATGCAAGATCGGCGCAAATATGATTTAAAAAGGTTATTTTTAGAAAACGGCCGCTATATCGTGACAGTAGTACTTGAAACAGTCAACCTGAAAAAAATCATGTTCCTCTGTGTCCTACTGTGTCCTCCGGTGCTCCTAACGGCATCTGAAGGATTTCACTTACCGGAGGAAAACAAGGTCCGCTGCCCAGCTGCAGTCTATGAGAGCCGGCTGTCAATCACTCGCGATCTCCGACCAAACGGTCAAACTAGGCAGCGCTGATCAGATATGAATCAATATTCTGTTACTGTAATGACTATTTCTCTCCTCAGATGTTCTCAGAATCATCTTGTAGTTACTGTTTAGCTGTAAAATGAGAAAGTTTGTGACTCCGCCGCCATTGTAAAATCTGTTGAAGGAAGCCAAGTTCTGGTCACGTGACCGGAGCACAGCCAATAGGAACGCTCTCTCTCTCTCTGAAATGACCTGTGATTGGTCAAAATCTGCCGTCGGGGCTAGATTTTTCTAAAGCCTGAAAACAGAGACATGAGGAGGAGCAGAAGTCTAGTTTTCTCTCAGAACACTTGAATTACAATATGCTGAAAGGTTATTACGGAATTTTTTGCCAAATTATGCCAAACAATTGTTGCATACTGCCGCTTTAAAGCATGAAAAGTAAAGGAGTAAATACAGTACTTGAGTAAATGTACTTCAGTTACATTTCCACCACTGTCATTAACAGGGAAATGAAGAGAGAAGTTGGCTGCTGTGTTTCATGATAGCTGACAGACAGATATAAGAAAAAGCTAATGTAACCAGAACCAGCTTTTCTCCTGGATTTGCCTTTAAGCTTCAAGCTCAGAGGGTCTTAGAGCAAAGAAACACACGTTAAACTAGCTCGGTTATGTTCCCAGAGCTGCGGCTTTTAAAGTGTTTAACAACTTTCACAAGTGACTCATCACCTTGTAACGTTACCCTGGAAACTACTCCTCACACTCAGAGTAAGAGTTTCTTCAAACAACACACACACAGAGAGAGAGAGAGACAGAAAACACCGAGGGAGGTTACTGTTGTCTCCTCTAACCCAGACTTTGAAAGAAGCTAACGTTAGCCACTGTTAGCATCTAAAGCTAGCGCACAACAAACTACTCATTATTAAAACAAAAATGGTCTTACTCACCCCAAAACTCACAGTAAAACTTTCTTGCTGCTGCCACCTCGGTATGGAGATAAACTTCCCTCTGTTTAGAAGAGCAGAAGCGAGCTAACTTTCGGGCAAAACCGAACTGAAGTCTTTACTTTCCCGACGCCATGTTGGAACTGGGGGAAATACTACATCCGGGAAACTGCAGCAAAGCGCCATGGCAACCGAGTCAGTGACGGGTCGCCAGGGAGACGAGCGAGGGTAGAATTACTTTTCTATTTACCCATGTATCTGTTTGATTTAAAGTAGTACTGTTTATTGGTATCATTGTATTGTTAACTAATGTAAAATAAAAAAAAAAATAAAAAAAAATATATAATATATATATTTAAAAAAATAATAATAATATATATATATATATATATATATATGTATATATGAATTACTTTGTAATTTAGTCCATTTATTCATAGATTAATAAATACATTTGTAAACAAACGTATTAATGCCTATTTTTTATTGTACAATTAGTTACAACTAATGTAAAATAAAAATTTAAAATAAAAAATATATATATAAAATATATATATATATATAATATATATATATAAAATATATATATATGTATATATGAATTACTTTGTAATTTAGTCCATTTATTCATAGATTAATAAATACATTTGTAAACAAATTTATTAATGTCTAATGTTAATTTTATTGTACAATTAGTTATTAATCAATTAAATGTTTTATTACTATTTCCGTGACTCTTGTGGTCCTCCATAATATATATGCAGTGGTGGAGGAAGTATTCAGATCTTTTACTTAAGTAAAAGTAGCAATACTACAGTGTAGAAATACAGTTTTATTAATCTATAATATTACATCATAATATATTTGTTGAGTATATTTTGTATTATTAATCTGAATCTTCAAAGTAATTAAAGCTTTAAAATAAATCCAGTGAAGTACAATATTTGGTTCTAGTAGTGGTGTTGAAGTATATAATAGCATAGAATAGAGATAGTCAAGTAAATGTAACGGATGTGAGTGGGGCATAGAAGGAGGCGACTCATGGACTGTTTTCCAGCATTTATTTGCTCCTGCAGAAGACAATGAAACTCATTAATTGTCTTCTGGTCTCTGTTTTCTGCACCTCTGC
The DNA here is from genome assembly GCA_916701645.2 of Sebastolobus alascanus. Classification (NCBI taxonomy): domain Eukaryota; kingdom Metazoa; phylum Chordata; class Actinopteri; order Perciformes; family Sebastidae; genus Sebastolobus; species Sebastolobus alascanus. Next base: position 518,704 of record CAKAOJ020000412.1, read on the forward strand.
TCCCTAAGCAATGCAAAACAACACTGTGTGGGGCTCATTTTACTCTACAAATACATTAAAATGGCATGAAAGTATGTATTTAACTCAGGGTACAAATGAATTGCCAAAAGCTACCAAAATTAGCTGAAAAACATCTGACCTACAGTGAATAATAACAATAAACCTCTTAAAAACCATGAGAAACAGTATACAACAGGAAAAGCAGTGACACCTGGTGGGCAAAGTAAAAAGGCACATGTGGCTGACATTTCTCAAAGAAAGAATATACCTGCAGAAGACAATACAACTCATTAATTGTCTTCTGGTCTCTGTTTTCTGTACGATGGAGTATTAGGGCCACATTGAGGGGGGAAAAAAATCTGAGATTTTGAGAATAAAGTCATAATATTACAAGAAAAAACTAGTAATTTAATGAGAATAAAGTCATACTATTTCAAGGGAAATAGTCGTAATATTACGAGAATAAAGTCATAACTTTGCGAGAAAAAAAGTAATTTCCTCCTCCACAAAAGAGGCAATTTCCCCCAGGTCCATGTGGTTCTGGGAACCTGAAGATTAATTTGAGATGCAGCTCAGCACTGTGTGTCAAGTTGTTCTAGTCATAAATCAGATATAAACATGAATGAATGAATTAATCAATTAATTAAAATAAACTGTGAGAGTGTTTAAGGGCTTAGAACATTATGATAGATGTATATAATGGTCATTCCCATGCTCTATTATGTCTCATAATTTGTTGCAGCAATTTTTGGGTTGACAGCTCTTGTTACACAGATTTAGTTGAGTTCAGTTCAGTTATCAAGCTGGACAGGAGCTAATGCATCCTGGGATAAACTTGGCTGTTCCTCTATTGTTTCCTGTTTATCTGCCGATTTCTTTATTGTGACATCCAATGAGGGCAGCGGTTGCTGTGGCAACCAGCGGCCTTCCCTTCCCGTGGGACCAATCAACTTCATTCACATTCACTGATGATTACTGGCAAAAACAATTTTCACAGCATCACTGCTGAGATTAATGAAAAGGAAATGAAAACATCATTTTATTGAAATCACATTTACAAACGTCAGGGAATCGAAAAATGACTCATCACAGTTTAAGTCAATCAATCAACTTAGTGTCTTAGAAAGTGTGCTGTCTAAAATATAATGTATAAAAACTCATGAATTAAACATGATCAAAATATGTTACATCGATATATTGGCAATGTGTATATAAAAAAATATAGGTAAGCAAAGTATGTACAAAGCAGGGAGGGAATGAAGGATTAAAGGAAGGAGGTAGGGAGGGAACAAAGAAAAGATGGTTGGATTAGGGGAAGGAGGTGAGGATGCTAGAAAAGGTAATTGGAATTTTTACATCAATTATTCACCCCGATGGAGCTGACCATGGATGGATAAAGAGAACGGAGCTGACGGGAGAGATAGAGACCACCTTGGAGAAGTTAGAGGAAGTAGACACGTGTGGCTACGTCCGGTTTTCAAAATAAGGTGTTAACACAGGGAACTGTATAATACTTTTATGGAAATAAGACTGATGGATTATATTCACCAGAAGTATAAAACATTACATGTCCCTTTTAAATAAAAATAAAATACCACTAATTTGTGTCTTTATTCTTTGATTTTTGGGTCGCTGGAAAAAAAAAATGTAATAAATATGTCCTGACAATTCCTGATATATTTGACGTCAGGACATCTCTTACTACATAAATGCTGAAAATCAAACATTTTTACTGTAGTAATTTAGATATTTTCCAAAGTCTCTAGAAGTGTATGATTCAACTTTTTCCCATGGTCTAGTGTTGAAAAGGTTTACAAAAATCACAATAAATAGTAATATTGAATCGCAATACCTGTAGATTTGCAATACTTAACAATACATATCGAATCGGCGCCCAAGCATCGTGATAGTATCAAATCGGGAGATAGGTGAATCGTCCCAGCCCTAGAAAAAAGGGAGAGAGATGAATTGAAGTAAATGGGGGCTGCGTTTAACAACAGCAAAACTATATCAAAACATCTGTTTACAAACTCTCACAGCTTGTGCAGTATAATCCAAGTCTCAATAAGACACATCAGGTGACTTCAGGTGTCCTGTTGCTCTCTGTGGTAAAGAGAGAGAGAGAGAGAGAGAGAGAGAGAGAGAGAGAGAGAGAGAGAGAGAGAGAGAGAAAATAAATACATTAAAAACCAACCCCGCTTTGAGAATCACTGCACTAAACTGAATAAGGTCTATTAGTAAAGCAGACTTGTAGACATATAGAGTAGTCCTCTCACACATCTGACTGGACACAATCGAGCTGCTGTGGCAGCAGATTCAGAACTTTTCGACGATAGTGTGTGTCTACGCGATCTGTACAGTAAGTTCACTATAAGTTCTCTGTGTGAACCAGATATTTTGTTTTGTATTATGTCAACAGAAACGCCATAAATATTCATGTAGAAACAGACTCTTTGTCCGAGGCAGGTTGAATAGTGAGCTAGTGACCCACACACACACACACACACACACACACACACACTCATAATAACACCCCGACTCCCCTGTTGCTGCACAGACACACACACACACACACACACACACACACACTCCTGTAGCTGTCATGGCCGTCTGCGGCGGCCTGATTAGTGAGCTGGTGTCACGGCTGAGCTGTGACTGATGGCTCACTGACAAGCAGGCCATTTAACCGCTGCCCACGTTTGTTTTGATTTCATACAGGTACATAAACACTCAGACAGCGGTGGGTGTAATTTGTCTGGCTGCCGGCCCGAAACGCTCAGCTCTCCTGGGATCAACAACCTGGCGAGGAGAAAGAGGCGCTTTTATCTCGGCCTGTGGACCAGTGATTTTCAATGTCATGGTGCTGATTTCGACAACAGGTCACCTCTCGCGAGATTTCAGAATGCAGTTGCCCCGAGAGATGACATTACAGCCCGTTTAGCAGCTGCTGCCTGCAGCATTATCCCTCAATACTGTTCCCCACAACAACATGTTAAAAATATGGTCCAGGTTGAACACTTTAAAGCTGCAGTCGGTAACTTTGACAGTAGTAGGGGTGTCACGACTTTGATTCTAAATTGGAAATCGATCGAAATTAAAAGCAGGATCAACGATTATCTCCGTCCCCACCCGCGTGCATGACGTCACTGTGTCAAAGAATTGCTTTTACTCATACATGAAGTACAGTGGGGAAAAGGAGTTTGAAAGTGGCCTGGAGGAACATGAGATAATGCTTTAGATCACACTGGGACACACACCTGGTTCTGACCCACCTCAGAGGCCCAGACAGACCCTCAGCTCCTCCAGCGTCAGGCCTCGGTCTCCGTCCCTGTCACAGTACTGAGCGAACTTCTTGGCGCACCGTCGCGGCTTCAGCCTCTGTCGGAGGAACTGACGAAGAGGTCGAGCCTCGCGTTCGCTCAGCACCCCGCTGGAGTCCACGTCCAGCTGTCCGAAGTGCCACCGCAGCACCACCTCTGGCCTGGAGGAGTCTACGGCCTCCGGAGCAGCAGGAGAAGCAGCATCCGGAGTGGAGGAGGAGGAAGGGGTGTTGGAAGATGGAGAGGGGGAGCTGGAGGGGGGGGTGTTTGAGGCCCTGGTGGAAAGAAACGGGACAAAACCAAAGAGGGGAGATGTATAAGTGACACCAGTTTAAAGGAGTACTCCACTGAAAATCGGACTTTTGTGGATTAAGAGCTAGTCGTGGTTAAACGTTGTGTAATAGGTTATATCTATCTTTATCTTTTTAAGTTGTTTTCACCGCTGAATCAGTTTGACATCCTGATACATCCTTCAAACGCAGATTGAAGACACTTACGCTATTTTCGTATTTTCAAAAATGATCTAGATATTCATGGAGTTAGTGACAGTGTGGGCTCTATGGCAGCTCTGATGGAGTAGCAGCGGGGAGCGGGGCTTAGCAACGGGTCAATTTCAACTCCCTTTTTAAAAACACACAAACTTTATTATACCATCATAAACAAAACTCTGTTTATACATGTAAAAAAACAATATTAATACTGGTAGTAGTTTCTGTAAACTGAGAGGGTTGTAACAAAATCTAAATGCATTCAGTTAGATAAAACTTGAATATCTGATTTCAAGTTTAAGTGAGATTATAATTGAGACCACAGCAGGCGTCAACAGGCTGAACAGTGGGCATCTTCAGACTCCCGTAATCAGATTTATTGAAAACCAATCACTTCTATTCACACTATTCCTGCACTCAATAAATGTACGAGGACGTGGCATCAGCGAGCAAAAACCACAGCTTCAATTTTCTGTATCAGACCGAAACACAAACAAACCTGGAATTCATTTATTTGAGTTTGCAGCAGTGCTATCAGACACAACGAGGCCTCTGTTATACAATAAAATGGTAATGTTGGGAGCTGAGAGAGCGAGACAGAGAGGAGGGTGCAGGACGGGATACAGACTGGTGAAAATGAGAAGAAAAATGTTATGACGACAAAAATGTGAGTAAAAAAAGAGGGATGTCTGTAAATGAACTGAGAGAGAAACAGATGGAGGGAATGAGGTAAGTACTGGAAGCTGATTGGCAACGAGAAGCACAGAACAGGGAAACAGATGGAGTTGGTCTGTTCTGTTCTTCCAACAGTTAATCAGGTACTTGATCAGGTCCGTGTCGTTCACTGAAGTGTGAAATTGGTTTTCATTTGTCATTCTGAGCAGCATCTCAGGACTGCAACACACCAGAGGAATTTGGCCTGTGGAGTTTTTGACCACTCGGTAAAGGCTCCGACACACCAAGCAGACGGTCGGCCGTCAGACAGTTTGGGGCTGTCGGTGAGCGTCCGTCGGCTCTAGTCTGCCCACGTCATAGTTTTTTCGGCGCTCGTCAGTGAGAGAAATCGTTCTGATTGGCTGTTCAGCTTATGGGAATCGGTGCAGGAGAAGAGAAACGGAAGTGAGGAAAGCAAGCCAACGAGTAAGGTCAAGAGGAAAAACACAGGAGGCTCTGAAGAAGGCTGCAAGCAGCAACCGGAGGCCAAGCATCAGCCCGTTCCGACTGGGTACGTTTTGAACTGCACAGGTATTCACTAATTAAAGACAAACTGAGGTTGTGTCACTCCCTCATTCACTCATTCAATATTCAGATCTCTCTATATAACAAACACTCAATAGTTTACCCAATTTATAGTAAATAGGGAGTGATTTTGGACCCAGTCTTCACTGGGAGCTTCACAGTGAAGACTGTGATGTGCAGTAGATAGGAGATAGACTTACTGGTAGGGACTCAGACTCCCAGCATGCTCTGCTTCCAGCTGCAGAGCTCTAACCAGACTCTGCAGGAACTGCTTCTTACGAGCTCCGGGACATCCTGCGGGAACAGAACAGAGGAGACGGTAACCCTGGATGTTCAGTCTGCCCTTCCTTCCCTTCTGTTTCATGCATAGACTGTATATAAGAAGTGGACGTTTATAGGCCTCGAGTTCGGCATTTTGGCTGTCGCCATCTTGTTTTTTTGCAACCAGAAGTGACACGAGAGGGTGGAGCTAAGTACAACCGAACGCTGAATAAGACGTTTTTAGGCGACCAAAATGTTACTGTTAACTTTCATGAACTAAAAATACACTGTGAAAAAGTTGTAAGACGAAAACACGAACAACGCCGTGGTAGCGACCTGTCAATCACAAGGTAGCCCCGCCCTAAAGCATCCCCTGCTTTATGGTCTATTTGACTCTAAATGGGACCATAATTTACTAAATGAACATCATGCTGTATTGAAGAAGACTTGAAACTAGCGATTGAGACCATAAACCCATGTTTACAATGTTTACTGAGGTAATAAATCAAGTGAGAAGTAGGCTCATTTTCTCATAGACTTCTATACAATCAGACTTCTTTTTGCAACCAGAGGAGTCGCCCCCTGCTGGCTGTTAGAAAGAATGCAGGTTTAAGGCACTTTTCAGACCCCGGAGGTTGACGCCTGGTTTAATGTTTGCTGCTCTGTTTCTATCACCTCCCTCAAGAGCGAGACAAACAACAAAATGTTTTATAAATTATGAATGAAGTAAACAGGATGAGATTTTCAGATGATTTTCTAGAGAAAACACCTCAAACGTTTTACAGAAATCTTGCAATTTTAAAATCATATTTACCAGGCAGAGGTTTTTCCCTGTACCTCCTGTCCGCTGGTGCCTCCTCTGCCCCAGTGCACTCTGGGATGCGATTCCTGCATAGAAACAGAAAGAGCAACTAAACCAACATTACACTGAAAGTATATATTAGAACTAGAAAAGCCAAGAATTGTCAGCTGATTTTGCAGGTATTGCATTATAGTGAAGGGAGCTTGTAATTGTTGACCACTCCATTTATTACAAGGAGGTAGACTAAATATAAGAAACACCTCAACAGCCTCCAAAAATGACCATAAAGGTAAATGAACGCGTCTTTAAAACAGGGCTCTGGGACAAGAAAGAAATGAGTTAACAGATTGAAAACTATAGAGGTGTCAGAGTGAGTGATGACCTTGCAGAGGTGCCCGGTAGCGGCCTGCCGCTGTCCACCCTGACACACCAACAGTAACCTGTAGCAGCGTGACACTGCGCGGGGCTGTAGCGACCGTCTGCAGTGCATTCTGGGATGAAACGCTCTTCCGGCCAGGATGAACTCATCTGAGAGAGCAGCGACGCTCGCTCACGCTCACACGTCTGAGGACTGTCTGTACAAACACACACACACACCCACACAACATTACTACAGTATATTTGAGAGAAATTTTACTGACAATACACTTCATTTAAAATCTTTATCCCACATCTAATTCAGTTTGTGATCCCTAAAATAATCCTTTTTCTCTCTTTCATAGGTCATAGTTGAGGGTGGTGTTGTACTGGACTATTGACCTGTCAATCACAAGGTAGCCCCGCCCTAAAGCATCCCCTGCTTTATGGTCTATTTGACTCTAAATGGGACCATAATTTACTAAATGAACATCATGCTGTATTGAAGAAGACTTGAAACTAGCGATTGAGACCATAAACTCATGTTTACAATGTTTACTGAGGTAATAAATCAAGAGAGAAGTAGGGTCATTTTCTCATAGACTTCTATACAATCATACTTCTTTTAGCAACCAGAGGAGTCGCCCCCTGCTGGCTGTTAGAGAGAATGCAGGTTTAAGGCACTTCATCATTGGCTTCACTTCTCAGACCCGGATGTTGACGCCTGAACAGTAAAGAAAACCTGGTGGCATTTTTGTGGACTTACTTCTCAAGTGAAGACATACACCAACGTTTGGAGAAATAATTTTCTAGTCATCATATTATATTTGCAGACTGAGAGAATGTAATTGGCACACTGACTCTTACCAGTGGGTCGTCTGACTGAGCGGTTTCCTTTGGGGTCAGAGTTCATCAGGATGGTCACCCAGAACGGAGGAGCCGTCAGCTCTGGACGAGAGAATCAGACTGTCAAAGAATGACTGAAGGTATTTGTGCTTGTGGAGATGTTGTGCAGAGGAGAGCGAAGGAAAGGTGGGAGAGAGAAAATCTGAACATCAATACCAGTTAACAGCACTTGTCCATCTGTCTGTGATGTTTTGCACCAAAACAAACCAAAGGGACAGGACTAGGGCTGCACAATTAATCGAATATTAATCGTGATCCCAATTATGGCTTCCTACACTTTCATGAACAAGATTGCCTGAGATATTGACGTTTAAAATGTGCGTTCTGCTCAAAGAAAACTGCTGCACATCAAATCAAATTATATTCATTGCAACACAGGATCCTTATTGGAGAAGGTTCGGTTTGTCACCTGTGGGTTTTCTGGGGTCTAATGTAGGTCCAGGTTCACCAAGTTCATCTGGAACACAAGAAAAGAGTGAAATTAACGGGAATAGAGGTTGTAAATAGTCGTCACAGAGGAAGAAAGCATGTGAAGAACGAGAGAACGGAGGGAGTCTTGGCATGTGGAGCGGTCTGTGAATGCTCCACTTCCTGCAGGCGTGTCTGGCAGAGAAACACCCAGAGTGCCACGCCAGGAGACGCCAGAAAAAAAAGCGAAAATGAGAAACATACAGCACTTTTTCAGCGAACGTAAAGCACTAGTATGTATTCAAGTCTATATCTAGAATGTGAAGAAGAAAAAGGTTTTCATAAAGAGCAATGCTGCCTTTGTGAATCTGGAGTAAAACATCATTCTCACCTTCGATTAGAGCAGAATCTGCATCACTGGTCTGAACCAACTTGGCGATGTGATCTGTTGAAACACAGAACACTTCAGTGTGGACAATACACAAACTTTCATGGAGATTTAATTTAAGTAATAGAATTGTGACCTCACATATTTGTCCAAGATCATCCTGAACAGCCAGCAAGAGACTAAAAAAAATCCTCTCTAGATATACAAAAGTGCTAAGGGTATAATTATAATATCAACTAAAAAATTTCACAAGAAATTTTGACAGTGTGCCTGGTACTTGGTGTGCATCCCATATCCTGAGTTTCTTTTAGGAGAGAGTTACTCTATGGAGCTTTTATTTTGAAAAAAACAACAACAACAAAACAGCCTTGTCCTGAGTTCCCCTTAAGAAACCGTTACCGTCTGGGGCTTTTATTTTGAAAAACTAGGTCCATCCCTAGTTTCCTGTTAACACAAAGTGAAAGTTGGAGGCTTTTATTTCTAAAAACAAGCCTCATCCTGAGCATCCTGTTAGGATAGAGTTTCTCTATGGGGCTTTTATTTTGAAAAAAAAACAGTCTCGTTCTGAGTTCCCTGTTAAGATAGTTACCTTCTAGGGCTTTAATTTTGAAAAACTAGGTCCAATCCTAGTTACCTGTTAACATACAGTGAGGGCTAGGGGCTTTTGTTTTGCAAAACAAGCCTCATCCTTAGCTCCCTGTTAAGATAGTTACTCTATGGGGCTTTTATTTTGAAGGGGGGGGGGGTAGTTTTTCCTTTAATTTGTAGAACTGTGAATAAAGTATATCTGACCAGTGCAGTTGGGGATCAGATGGAGGACCGAGGTACCGCTGACAGGTTTGCCGTCGGGCATGGAGCACCAGCAGTATCCGGTCTGGTTGTGGCACTGCGCCGGCAGGAAGTGACCGTCAAGACTGCACTCTGGCACAAAGACGGCAGCCGCTGGGCTAACATGGCGGTTGTGGGCGCCGGCCTCCAGGGCCTGAGCCCGGGCCAGCTGGCATTTGGACTGACTCGGATCTAAAACGAAAGGGAAATAAAGACATTACTATCCACGTGTGCTCAGTGGTGGAAAGTAACTAAGTAAATTTACCTGAGCAGTGTGCTCGTGGAGCGAGGCGCAGCTGTGTGTTGATGCACTGGGCTCTCTGGAAAGCACACAGTGATTTATACAACCTGCCGTTGCTGCCACACACGGCTCTGTGGCGACCCCTCTGGCAGTCCAGGACACAACCGCGAGGCCACATGTTCTCTGTGATCAGGAAAGGCTGCAAACACACAAAAATATGTTTTGGAATAGCTATTAAAACCTGTAACCAACCTGTATGTTCTACAGTTAAAGCTACTACAAGGAACTTTCATTTTGAGGTGATTTTGGCGGTAAAAAGCGGTAATTTTTCCAAGTACCAGTGTCCCTTTAGAAAACCTCTCATTTTAGTTGCAGCAGAGTCTAAACAGTTCAAATATCTAGCTACAAATTAGCTAAAAGTAAGGGATAAACATTTGAAATAGTTAGCTAGAAATTAGCTAAAAGTAAGGGATAAACAGTTGAAATAATTAGGAGGAGATGAAAGGAGAGGAGGAGACTAGGAGAGGAGAGGGAACAAGGAGAGGACACAAGGAGAGGGGAGGAGAAGTTTAAGGTGGAGAGGAAATAAGGAGATGTAAACAGAAGATAAGAGGAGTGGAAACAAGGAGATGAAAGGAGAGGAGGAGATTAGGAGAGGAGAGGAAAAAAGCAGAAGGGATGAAAGAAGAGGAAACAAGGAGATGAGAGGAGACGAGGAGAGGAAACAAGGAGAGGAGAGAAGAGGAAAAAAGGAGAGTAGAGGAGATGAGAGGAGAGTAGGAGACAAGGAGAGGAGAGGAAAGGAGGAGACTAGGAGAGGAAACAAGAAGAGGAAACCAGGAGAGGAGAGTCTGGCAGCGTGATGATCTAAATTACTCCCACATGCTCCTGGAGGAGCCCGACAGCACACTCAGCTCAGGATCAACCACAACTTCACACGTCTCCAAAACATACATGAGATTCGTCACACTGCCACACACACTCACTGAAAACACCTGAGAGACACACACACACACACACACACACACACACACACACACACACACTGACTCCACCTCCTCACTCTTCATCAGTGCCTCTTTGTCCATCAGCTCTCTCTCTCTCTCTCTCTCTCTCTCTCTCTCTCTCTCTCTCTGAGCTCTGCTGTGTCCAACAGTGTTGACATAATGTAGTGGTGAATGAGACCTCTGTGCCTTAACGTCCAGACATTAACTGATGTATTGAATGACTGCACAGGTGAAATATTAAATATAACCCGGTTTAATTAAACTAGTCTCAGACGACAGAGAAAATAAACCAGCAACTATTTTTATCATTTGTATTATAGGAAGTAAAAAACAACAACAATCATTTGGTTGAAAGGGGGGATGAAGGGAGGAGAGGGAGGTTAGAGGGAACAGAGGAATGAAGGGAGGAGAAGAGGAGGGCCGGAGGAGTCCAGGTGCAAAGCGTTGGTCAGACTAGGTTTCCTGTCTGTCAGGTAAAACTACAGCAACTATACAATATCTTCAGTGTTAACCAGAGTTTCTGGGCCAATACAACTTCAGCCATATGTGTGTGTGTGTGTGTGTGTGTGTGTGTGTGTGTGTGTGTGTGTGTGTGTGTGTGAGAGAGTGTTTGCACAGTTCTCACTAATTTGTATTTATATTTTTTAACTGGCAATGTCTACATCTTTCTATTTTTGTCTTAAGTTGTACTGTACTGTCATCTGTACTGTACATATATATATATATATATATATATATATATATATATATATACATACAGTCAGTTGATTAAAATAGTAAATCAAGATTAATCACATTAATCACACATTTTTTATCTGTCCAAAATTTACCTTAAAGGGAGATTTGTCAAGTATTTAATACTCTTATCAACATGGGAGTGGACAAATATGCTGCTTTATGCAAATGTATGTATGTATATATTATTGGAAATCAATTAACAACACAAAACAATGACAGATATTGTCCAGAAACTGCCTTTTTAGTGCTTTTAGTACTTTTATACTGCCATTTTAGTGCTTTTAGTAGTTAAATGCTGTCTTTTTAGTGCCTTTAGTAGTTATATACTGCCTTTTTAGTGCTTTTAGTAGTTATATATTTATTTATTAAGAGCCAAATCACAATTTTTCCGTTTCTACGTTTAAGTTAAACTTGACCTATTTTGATTTATATATTTGATTAAAATGTTGTTCACACCTCTCTTTATTCCAGTAGATCTTTACTTATTTTCCGTGCATTTCTAGTTGATATTTCACACTTGCTTTGGCAACGTAAACGTATGTTGAGACAGGAAGTGAGCGAGCAGCAGAGAAAGCGAGAACAAGCCACCACTGTCTCCTCATTAACTCACACATTCCTGCTTTAGGAAAACATAAAAAACTCATCTCCAGAGCTTTTACCAAACACCATGTTTGTCCTGGAAAAGGGTCGCCGATGCTGCTGAAAGGCCTGTTGACAACCGGCGGCGGGATTCAGCGTCTCAACTAACTGCCTGTGGAGAAGTGAATCGCTCACTTGTGAACGCAGCCATTAATCCGTACAGCTGAGCAGTTAAACCGATCATTAACACACGGAGGGATGACATGTTTAACATCTCAGAGGTGTGTGTGTGTACAAACACCTTCACACACTCTTCAGAGCCGATGACATACGCTGTGATTGGAGACACAAACACACAGTTTACTCTCCTGATGGAGATATAATCTTCCTGCAGGTATACAGAGTGTCTGTACTGCTCACTTTATATGTAAGCAGACAAATAGTTTCATATGTTTTAACCCGTTAACCACAAATTACCTGCACTTTACATTAACTGTTGACCATCTCAAAAGCATACGCACAGTTTATGCCTTTATTTAGGGCTGTCAAAGTTAATGTGATAATAACGCAAATTTGTTTTAACGCCACTAATTTCTTTAACGCATTAACGCAACTTATGATTTTTAGGTTGTAAAGTGAAGATACTAATATCATATGAAACTAGAGAACCTAAAGAATCCATTGGTACCAAACATGTCATACTAGCTTGTGACGAAGGAGGTTAAATAACGCTCCAAACGTGTGCTAAATTTTGGCGAGGAAAAACTGTCATGGCCATTTCCAAAGGGGTCCCTTGACCTCTGACCTCAAGATATGTGAATGAAAATGGGTTCTATGGGTACCCACGAGTCTCCCCTTTACAGACATGCATACTTTATGATAATCACATGCAGTTTGGGGGCAAGTCATAGTCAAGTGAGCACACTCTCAGCCGAATAAATATCAATTATTGGTATATTTCCACCAGGCTTCTTTGTAATATTCCTGTTGGCTCTTAAGCTGCACATTTTATATCCAATAGTTTGTGTAATTAATCTCCTCTTTTTATTAACCTATGTTAATAAAACTACTGCCATATTCTACTGGAGTTTATAGACTTTAGTGACCTCATTTCATATTTTATCATATTTCGACATGTACTCTACACACAGTGTAGCTGTGATATTTGTTTAGCATGCTGTTAAAATATATTATAGGATTACTGGGTCTCTATTTCATTAGAGTTCTCACTTTCTCTCTCTCACACACCTGTCTGTTTCCCCTGAGTAGCAGCTCAAATATTTACCTGGCAGCAACGTGTGTGTGTTTATGGTTTGGTCTTGCTGGCTGGTGTTACCCCGCCGTCCTCCAGGGACACACACACACACACACACACACACACACACACCACACAAATATGAAGATTAATCTCTTTACTCTGAGAAGCAATATTGTCTTTGACGCCGTCAGAATAACCAAAATAATACCAGGCAGTTCTGGGTTTTGTGTTGTCGAGTCTGTTCAGTGTGACGAAACAAATTAAAGCCAAAGTTGATGAAACCTGCTGATCTGGAGCCACTGTGGTGAAGCAGCTAGTGGTCCCTCAACAGACAGCCAATTAGATGAAAAACAACAACAACACACACACACTTTTTACCGCTCACAAGCTGGTGGATTCTTTTCTGCTGTTTTCTTATTTTTCTCTTCCTCTCTCTCTTATTTGGTCCGTCAGAAGTACGTTTTAATTATTAAACGGAATAGAGTTGTGTAGGAATGAGTCCTAAAACCCAGAAAGGAGTTAAAGTTTTAGCACTTCCTGTTCCCTCGTCTGGAAGTCAATAGGATTTTAGTTAGATGCCTGAAATAAGGTCTGTGGTTAACACAAGCTGAAGAGATTTTAACGTTTTGTTCTACGTAGGGCGTCAGTCGATTAAAATATTTAAAATTATACGCACATTTTTTATCTGTTCAAAATGTACCTTAAAGGGAGATTTGTCAAGTATTTAATACTCTTATCAACATGGGAGTGGACAAATATGCTGCTTTATGCAAATGTATGCATATATTTATTATTGGAAATCAATTAACAACACAAAACAATGACAAATATTGTCCAGAAACCCTCACAGGTACTGCATTTAGCATAAAACAATAAGCTCAAATCATAACATGGCAAACTGCAGCCCAACAGGCAACAACAGCTGTCAGTGTGTCAGTGTGCTGACTTGACTATGACTTGCCCCAAACTGCATGTGATTATCATAAAGTGGGCATGTCTGTAAAGGGGAGACTCGTGGGTACCCATAGAACCCATTTACATTCACATATCTGGAGGTTAGAGGTCAAGGGACCCCTTTATTTGTCCACTTCCATGTTGATAAGAGTATTAAATACTTGATAAATCTCCCTTTAAGGTACATTTTGAACATATAAAAATGTGCAATTATTCGCAGTTAAGTATTTTAATCAATTGACAGCCCTAATAGTAAGGTTTTAAAGAAGATGCATGTGTTTGGGAAGCAGTGAGCATATGACTAGATAAATGAGACTTTTTAATTATACTGCACGAGTTGTGTGAGAGTTTGTAACCAGATGTTTTGATACAGTTTTGCTGTTGTTGAGCACAGTCATTGTTTTGTGTTGTTAATTGATTACCAATAATAAATATATATATATACATTTACATAAAGCAGAATATTTGTCCACTCCCATGTTGATAAGAGTATTAAATACTTGACAAATCTCCCTTTAAGGTACATTTTGAACAGATAAAAAAATGTGTGACTAAATATTTTAATGATTAACAGCCCTAATAATAATATATCTTTAATAAATGAGTGCCTTGGAAACACAGATTTACAATTGTCAGTTTTATAAACTGGTGATTTCTTAACTTAAAAGTTGTTAGGCACAAACCTCAAAGCATATATTAAAGCTGTAGTATGCGATATTGGCGCAAATATGATTTAAACAAATAATTTTTAGAAAACGGCCGCTTTATTGTGACAGTAGTACATGAAACAGGTAACCTGAAAAAAATCCTGTTCCTCTGTGTCCTACTGTGTCCTCCGGTGCTCCTAACGGCATCTGAAGGATTTCACTTACCGGAGGAAAACAAGGTCTGCTGTCCAGCTGCCGTCTATGAGAGCCGGCTGTCAATCAATCGCAAACTCCGACCAAACGGTCAAACTAGGCAGCGCTGATCAAATATGAATCAATATTCTGTTCCTGTAATGACTATTTCTCTCCTCAAATGTTCTCAGAATCATCTTGTAGTTACTGTTTAGCTGTAAAATGAGAAAGTTTTTGACTCCGCCGCCATTGTAAAATCTGTTGAAGGAAGCCAAGTTCTGGTCACATGACCGGAGCACAGCCAATAGGAACGCTCTCTCTCTCTGAAATGACCTGTGATTGGTCAAAATCTGCCGTCACGGGCTAGATTTTTCTAAAGCCTGAAAACAGAGACATGAGGAGGAGCAGAAGTCTAGTTTTCTCTCAGACCACTTGAATTACAATATGCTGAAAGGTTATTATGGAATTTTTGCCAAATTACGCCAAAAAATTGTTGCCTACTGCCACTTTAAGTAAACCTTTATAGTTTTAGTATACTACACTAGTACAGTTAGTAGTTTTAGTGAGTACTATCTCTCTGAGCAGTTTGCAGACATCAACACCACAGAAGTTTCACATGCTCAGTAAAGCAGTAAAGTAATAGAGTCCAGGTCCTACCGCTGGTCTGGTTCTGTCCGTCCGAACCGACTCCGCGAGCAGGAAGACGAGCAGCGCGCGGCAGGTGAAGGTGAGCGCGAGCATCATTGCTGCCACAGCGGACCAGAGGAGGAGCGGCCGCGCGCCCTGAGCTCCCTGTTGGTGTTGTGCTGGAGCTTCAGGAGCAGCCAGTCTGTATAATGAGGAGGAGGAGGAGGAGGAAGTGGAGGAGGAGGAAGGGTCTAAACAGACACCGGTCTCGGCGTCACTCTTTCGGATGTCACCAACATGTTTGGTGGTCTCGAGCTGCTCTAAGGTATAGTGGCGCACCAGCGCGCGTAAAAGGCAGGTCGGTGATGCGTGCGCAGATCTCTCCTCTCCACAAGGTACAGCCCATTTCCGTTCCTCGTGCCCAAAAACAGTATAAAATCCATAAGGTCTGCTGCTGGCAGTGCTCCACCTCAGTGATGAAGCCTGCAACAACATCTGGGCCCTCCTGACACCACATGTGGTTACAGTAAAAGTACATCCAGACTGAACTGAAGGTTAACAGTTCTCTATTTAATATCCAGAACATTAATATAGCATCAAACAACCATTTATTTAAAGATATAGAGGAGTAATGTCTACCTGAGCAGGAAATGAAGTCCCTCTGTGCAAGCTTCTCCGTGATTTGTTTACATAGCCGATTGGCTAGTACTCACTGCCTTCATTGGTTGGATTGGTTAGGTTTAGGGATGAGGAGTGAGATTGGTTAGGGTTAGGGTAAGAATATCATGGTAAGCCAATAAGAGGCAGAGTAGGGCGGGTCCATGGATGTAGTAAGACAGGGGTCAGCAACCTTTACTATCAAAAGAGCCATTTTAGACAAAAAAAAAAAAATCTGTCTGGAGCCGCAAAACATTTGATCATTGTGATGAAGGTAACACAGTTTATAGTCTAAGTATATAGTATATAAGTCTAATGCAGTGAGGGCCCAAATGCAAATGTACTACGGAGTATAAGGGCCACATTGCCTGACTTTATTCTCGAAATCTCAGATTAATTTTTTTTCCTCAATGTGGCCCTGATACTCAAAACAACAAAAAAACAGTTATTCATTTCCACTATTTTTTTTAAAAATCCACAGGGAGCCACTGGAGAGGGGCTAAAGAGCCGCATGTGGCTCCGGAGCCGCAGGTTGCTGACCCCTGTATTAAGAGAACTGGATACAGCGTTGGAGGCGGGGCCCCGTTCATTTCTATGAAAGTTGCTCAGTGGCGCAGGAAGCCAAAATGGCTCGACTTCCGACTGGAAAAGTACCCGGATCTTCCGACAATCTTCTTATAGCAGACCATTGCTATGTATAAAAGACCGTTGCTATGTATAAAAGATCGTTGCTATGGGCGCAGTTCTAATGTCAGACTCTGGAGGACCATTTTTGTGTCAAATTATTGATTTCTAAAGTAAGTAGCCGTGTAATAAGCCGGATAATGTACAGCTAGCGGGTCGTTGTTGTGAAATAAACCCCGACAGGGTGATGAGAGACTCCTCTGCTCTGCGTCGGGGTTATCTTATGTTACGTCATGCTAAACATGCTAATGTCACATCAAACCTTCACGGCTACATTATCATTGTAGCTCAAGACCATTTGAGCTAAAACCAAGTAAGTTGCCATTAAAATTAGCTATGCCCTTTTTTTTTTACATTTGAAAAGGATATAAAGTGAACACAAACTTTCTATGGGATTAAAGTTTTCGCAGCCTTTAGTCTCAGTCACAGACTGTATATAAAGATGGCCGACGCATCTCTACTTCCTCCCACTGTACAGAAGTGAAGCCAAAATATATCAGATACGGGATATCTATCCATCTAGACATTTTGGAGCCAGAGTTTGCGGAGTAGTGATCGGGCGGTGGCGCCGCAGTATCGTGGTCACCCGCCTGAACCAATCACGAGCCGAGCACGTATGCAGCTCGTTAGCGAGAGAGAATCACAGCTGTCAATCACGACATCTCAAATAACTAATTAAAAACAAACTTGAACATACATCAGCGTGATAAGAACTACCTTAAATGACAGAAACCTTCTTGAGAAATATTTATTTGACGTGTACTTTGACTTATTAGCTCATGTCCCATCTGCTAACATGGAGGAGGCGGGACTTATTTATTAATCTATACTGCAGCCAGCCACCAGGGGGCGATCCAGATGTTTCGGCTTCACTTTTTTTCCATACAGACAGACAGACAAGGACAAGAAAAAAAGACATGAAGACAAGCAGAGGTATTTTGTAAGGAAACTTTTATGTGTGCTTTGTGAAACTCACTTATCATTAGAGACAGAAGGCGTTGCAGTTTCCAGTACAGCAGATAAGGTTTGATATTAAAGAGTACAAAAAAAGGAAAATCACAATTCCAGAGTTCATTTCTCTCCAACCTCGCAGGGAAAAAAAGAGAAAGGAGAAAAAAAAAAAAAAAGAAACAAGCTTTTGGTCCGAGTCTTTTCTTCTCAGTTCCTTCCCTGTCTGTCCCTCCCGTCCGTCTGTCTGTCTGTCTCCCCCTCCTCACCCCCGTAACAGCCAACAAACACTGGAGAAATCCTCTGTATAATTTAGACAGGGAGGGCCTGATTGATGCCCACAACTTTCCCCAGATATTGAACACATTATGATTGCATAGTTTTTTGTTTTTTTTTACATAACAATTTCCTTTTTTTTTTTTTATATTTGCACATAATGGAATGTTTACATAAAGACCCCTCCCCGATCTTTCCCCTCCCTCCTTCCTTGCAGTAAATTTTCTTTCCCTTTTCTTCAGAGACAAATGACGGGATGTAGAGAGAGAGGGGGAGAGAAGGGGGAGGACGTGGGAGAGTGAGGTAGGGAGAGAGTGACAGGGCTGTAGCCACCAACAGGCACATTTATTTTATTTTATTACTTCCACCATTTTTCCAAAAGTCACAGGGGGAGCTCTGTGGTAGCTCTAGAAATCCAGGAAGTGCAAGAAACCTTCATTCAGCCAATCAAAAGCATCCACGTGTGTATATTTCTGCATGTGTGCGATTTCTGGTATATAAAACTGGACTAACTTTGACTACTACAATCTTTCCTATCATATAAATGTATAGTTTTTGTATTTAAATAAGCACCTGAAGCCCACCCCAGGAGGAGAATAGTTTCACAGAAGCAAATATTTGTGGATAATTATGGTGTTGCCTGTCATGGGATATTTATACAGGAGAAGGCCTTTAGGTACACAAGCCTCAACTTCATGGCTACCAACTTTTTCCATTGCGAAAAGACAAAAAAAAACCTTCTGGAAGCTCAAAGCTATCCACTGGTGAAACTGCTCTCTCGGTGTCGCTATCATTGGCTTTTCAATTTCTGTGTTTTGTCATTTTATTTTTTTAATAAATGTCACTTTGCCCTACTGGAAAGCCTGCCATCGATTATTCTCAACAACTGGGACTGTGTATGTCATTCCTCGCACTGAAAAAATAAGTATGTACAGCGCTGAGCCCGCCCTTCCACCCGCACCACCACCACCACCACCACCCGACCCGACCCAACCCGACCTGACCACCACCCACCTGCTCCAGAAAATAAACAAAAAAAAAAAAGAAGACCGAAGGAGGAAAAAGAGCTGAGGTTAGACAGGTCACCTTATCCAGCAACATGGGAATTATGGGTAAATATGTCATTTTATCTCTGGTTGGTCAACACCCCCCCCCCCCCCCCTCCCGACCCCTTACCCCGCAGCATATATCTCTCTAGGATCTAATACACAAACCTCGCCAGTCGCCACGTCAAACCCCACGCCGCCCTGCCCCTGCCCTGAACCCCCCCTGGCAAGAAGAAAGAAATTATAATAAAATAAACAAAAATTAGCATAAGTATCAGATTAGCTTGAGCCCCCCCCCTCCCCCTCCCCCTGTCCCTCCCCAGTTTGACCCCACAAAGGCAGAGAGGGTGAAGCTAAGGACCCGCACTACAGAGCAACTGTCCCACAGCTGCCCCTGGATATGCCTCTTCATATACGACAACTTGATTACTCTTGATCTGTTTACGACATAACGGAGCTGGAAAACGTTGGACAGAGGTCAAACCCAACTATCAATCAACAAGCTCAGAGTCTTCAAACACTTCTGATGATTTCTAAACTGGCACACGCAGGGGCACCTCACAACTGCCACTCAAACTCTTCCAAACGCTCGATTCCTGGCGTCCTCTCTACGCACAGAATAACTCTCTACCTCCCTCCCCTCTTCCTCCTCTCCCTCCCTCCCTCGTCCGTCTAGCTCTCCTCTTCCTCTCGCCTCCTCTACAGGTCGCTCTCTCCGTACAGGGCGGTGGAGAAGGACATGTAGTCGAGGGCTCCGGGAACGGCGTCGGGCCCCGTGTACGGCGCCATGCGGGCGATGCAGTACTCCGCCTGGTCGGCGGGGAGCTCCCTCTTCAGCTCCTCGGGGGTGATGAAGTTCTGATAGAAACCGAGAGGAAGGTTCAGTGAGTGTGGAATCACATCTCAAATGACCACATTGAGAATTAAAGCTAATTGTATGTGTTGTTCAATTATGTTCAACCAGCTAAATTTGAAAAGAAAGCGGAAAAAAGGAAAATAGCGACTTTAATTAGAACCTCTGGTTTTCTTTTTAACGAGAGCGTTATGTATCATTTCATTCAATGCATTTTATTTTAAATACTAATCTAATTACAAAACATCATACAGAATACATGATTTTGCATGATAAAACACACACTGACCTTATCAGCGGCCAGGATCTTGAAGGAGGCGATGACCTGGTCTGCGGTGTCCGTGTCGGTCGTTTCCCTGGACATGAAGTCAATGAAGGCCTGGAAGGTGACGGCGCCGCTGCCGTTGGGGTCCACTATGCCCATGATGCGAGTGAACTCGCTGTCTCCCTGGCAACCGAGAAACAACAGGTTAACCCAGGAGAGACGGCACTTTGTATTCACACACACAGACAGTACTTTAAGTGTGTAAAACATCAGGACCTCCAGGAAATAGACCGAGTCAGAGTAGATGTAAAAGTTGTGATTGCGGTCCAAATATTTTATATTTCACACGTTGACACATACATGACATGATCACGGGTTAATATCAACGGGAGAGACAGACAGGTGAGGGCACTGAGGACAAACATCTGCGTATAATTTGGATGGTCTTCATGAAAAATGACATTTTCCTTCAGTCAGTAGCCACCGACTAGAGCAGACGGGCAGCACGTAGAAAAGCAACACAGATGAGACAAAATAAGAGAAGCAGCAGCGAGAGGATCAGGGTGTCTGCAGGTGGACATCACATCTAAATATACTTTAAACTCAAACAGAGAGTAAATATTTATAGATATATACGTTAATAGGTCTGTCAAATTTAACGTGATAATAACGCAAATTTGTTTAAACGCCACTAATTTCTTTAACACATTAACGCAACTTGCGATTTTTAGGTTGTAGCGGCTCAGTTTTAAAGGTAGAGTGAAGATACTGGTATCATATGAAACTAGAAAACCCAATGAATCCATTGGTACCAACAATGTCATACTAGCTTGTTGTGAAGGAGGCTAAATAACGCTCCAAACTTTTGCTAAATTTTGGTGAGGAAAAACTGGCATGGCCATTTTCAAAGGGGTCCCTTGACCTCTGACCTCAAGATATGTGAATGTAAATGGGTTCACTTCACACGCTTTCACTTCTTATTAATATATGTTCTTTGGTTACTCTACAAGATAGATATAGATACTGTAGATATCCAGCACTAATCATTCACTGCTTTCCAAACACGTCATTTAACGGCTTTGACTGAGTCAAGCTGAACTGAGTGAGGATGTTTGTTGGACCTGCAGACACCCTGCGAGAGGAGAGCATCATGCCAGCAGCAGTACCAGGCTGTTTCCTGTAGAAATGAGTAGAGCCCGGAAGTCCTCCGAGACCATCTGTCCTGATCTCTTCTGTGGGCCGCCATAGCACAGCACAGCAAAGGCCACGGCGAGGAAGGGGGGGGGGGGGTTGATGAAGGGGGAGTCAGAGATATACAAGTAGCAGAGAGGAGGATGAAAAGAGGGAAGGAGTGATGAACAGAAATATCAAAATGTTGTAGAGAGAGAGTGAGTAATGTTTGGGGGGGTGAAAAAGAGATAAAAAGCACAAACAGTTAACAGCGAAAGTAAAAACCTGACAGACAGAGGAGAGGCGAGAGAGAGCCTGAAGCAGCACAAAGCAACAGAGAACCCCGGTGGACAAACAGGGACGCTACATCTCTGTCCTCCATGCTGACGGACTGAACCCCGTCTGACCCCGTCTGACCCCGTCTGACCCCCGGAGCACATCACGAGCCTCAGAGCAGGAGCGCCGACTCATCACCGACCAGTTCGTTTTATACGAGCAGAATCACGTGTAAGTTTGTCAAATCAAGGCGAGACACTACAGATTAAAACATGGCTTTTCATGTACTGGTCAATTTTTAGGCTATTTCGCTTCCATAACTTCTTTCAGACTAGTGGAAAGAAAACATCTAAAATACACATTTAAATGTTTATTTTATTACTTTGTCTATTTGAGTCTGTAGATTTCTCCTAAATTTACCAAAAGTTAGCATTAGGTAACGCATCATTTGCATATTTAAACTCTTAAATTTAAGTTTCATGGTGATATCGATTAGCTTGTTTTACTCTATTCACCTCTAGTCAATTTTACAATGTATATCTTTAAAGGCTGTTTTCTCTTTGAGGAAAATCCTACTCATTGTGTCTTTACACAATCAATGAAAAAGCTGAAAATAATCAAAAGCTTTAGCGTTAATTCCGACTGACTGGCAGTGATCTCCGCTCTGCTCTCCTGCTCAGAGACCCGACAAACACCAACTCTTTCCCTGGAGCTCCTACCTGCTTTTCGTTCTCCACATCGTAGCCCAGACTGATCAAACAGGCCTTGAACTCCTCGGCCATCAGAGCCCCGCTGTGATCCTGAGGTCGGCCAAACACCCAATGACAGAGCGCCACGTCATGAGGATGAACCAATCGCAACACGGGGATGGTGGTGGATGGTGGTGGTGACCATGAGATCCACAGCAATGCACGGAGACGATGAGGACATGGAGGATGGAGGGACAGACGGACGGATGGACATTCATGGATGTTTAGACAATGTCAACACACACGACTCAACAGGCAGCCATGATGGACCCTTTTTCAACACATCTCCAGTTATTTAAAATACATTAAAATTAGGGCTAGAGTGAAGATACTGGTATCATATGAAACTAGAAAAAACCTAATGAATCCATTGGTACCAACCATGTTATACTAGCTAGGATAAATAACGCTCCAAAATTACGCAAAATCTTGGCGAGGAAAAACTATCATTGCCATTTTCAAAGGGGTCCCTTGACCTCTGACCTCCAGATATGTGAATGTAAATGGGTTCTATGGATACCCACGAGTCTCCCCTTTACAGACATGCCCACTTTATGATAATCACATGCAGTTTGGGGCAAGTCATAGTCAAGTCAGCACACTGACACACTGACAGCTGTTGTTGCCTGTTGGGCTGCAGTTTGCCATGTTATGATTTGAGCATATTGTTTTATGCTAAATGCAGTACCTGTGAGGGTTTCTTGACAATATCTGTCATTGTTTTGTGTTGTTAATTGATTTCCAGTAATAAATATATACATACATTTGCATAAAGCAGCATATTTGCCCACTATCATGTTGATAAGAGTATTAAATACTTGACAAATCTCCCTTTTAGGTTGAATTTTAGATTCATTCAGATAAAAAATGTGCGATTAAATAATTCAATTGATTGACAGCCCTAATTAAAATTAAAATTTATACACAGAAACAGAAAAACTCACTAAAAGGTTTTCTGATTAAAACTACAGAAGGATACTATAAATGGATTATTGGGCTCCACATGCAGATTTCTAAAAACGACCAACTATCTCAGCACACGTTAACGGAGCAGTGAGCACGTCCACTCTGATTTAAAGAGGTAACGAGGACGTTCCTCGTGTTGTGTGGAGACTCTGAGACATTCAAAGATTCTCGTGTCGTGCTGTGAAGGAACACGAGATGTGTTGTGTGCCCAGAAACTCTGGTGTGATGTGATGGGTGAGTGTCAGACAGTAGCATGAACCAGTGACACACAAAGTGATGCACACACAGTGGTGTGAGATGGTGAATGACGGCGTCCTTCTCATCCTTATGAGTGTCATAAGATCTGTAATCTATCAGGTTTGACAACGACCACAACACACATGTGTTTGGTGACACATTGGGCTTTTTTACACCCAACTAAGCACCGTTGTATCCTCACTATCAGAGTGTAAGTCTGCATGACCAGGAGAAATTTATCACTGAGAAGAATGAAGGGATAGTTCAGGTGTTTTGAAGTGTGGTTGTATGAAGTACTGATCCATAGTCAGTGTATTACCTACAGCAGATGACGGTCAGCCAGTACCAGCACAGGAGCAAAGTGATGTCAAATCACTCCTATTTTAGCCGCGCTGCATTGGCTGCCAGTGAAGTTCAGGATCAATTTTAAGATGATTTTGATCACTTAGAAGGCACTCCAAGTTTTACTAATGTTTTACAATGTACTGCTGTGAACGGGGGAAGCAGCGAAATTTATTTTAGACACCTAAAAAAATCAATATCAGTTTAAGTGTAGTGTTTAGCTGCTGCCCCCGTCCACAGCAGTACATTACTTTGCTCCCGTGCTGGTACTCCTGTCTGCTTCTCCATCTACTGTAGGTAATACACTGACTATGGATCAGTACCTCATACAACCCCACTTCTAACTATCCCTTTAACTAACACAAGTACAGTCTTTTTTTCCTGGATCTATGATGGGATGCCCACATCATTTCCTCACTCGTCGCCGACTCGGTTAAAATAAAAGCCACCAACGGCACCTGAACACACCGATACACTCTCCTCTGCACAACACCTGAACACAACACCACCTTCCCAACATGTGCTCGCCAGTGTGAAACATCAGGGTGAATACTCACACGCTTGGCTCCTCTCTCACCCCCTTGTAAGGTCTAAACATTCATTCACTCATGTTACACATCCGTATAGAACAGGCTAAATCCAGCTAATAATGTACAGTAACATTACACACTGCCAGTGGCTATTATATACCATGAATAACACAAGTATTTGGGTTGAGAGCTAAAGGTGTGTGTGGTGGTGAATCATCATTGGTATGTAATTACTGGGATGACAAATGCACCTTTCTTTACAGTTTATACTTAAAACTACAGTGTATATTTACTGCTAAATTTACTATTTACTGTTAAATAATTATTAGACATGTGTATAAAACAAATGTTTGTATAAAAAGAGATGAATTCATACAAACTTGTCAAACTTACAATCTAAACAATCGTCAAATTGCATTGAAGTCTATGAGATCTTCACTTTTCTTTCCCCCCAAAAGGGGGCGCGGCCTTGACTTTTAGCGAAGTACCTGTATGAGCCGGTCTGATGTATTAACATAAAAAACAAAAGCCAGGGTGCTCCTCAGGTATAAGCTGATATAGCTCCCAACCCAAGTACTGATTCTCCTGACAGCCACTTTAACACGGTGATACAGTGAGTATAAATAATGAATAAGTAAGCGGTGAACCCAGAGCTCGGGCGCCTGACCTTGTCAAAGTGGTTGAAGGAGGCGCGGTAGTCGTAGAGCTGCTCCTGGCTGATGCCCTTGGCGTCTTTCGTCAAGATCTGGTTCTCCACCTCGTTGATGGTTCTGGCGATGGTGGTCAGCAGCTGCTCCCAGCCCACACGGAGGTGCTGCAGGGAGAGAGAGAGAGAGAGAGAGAGAGAGAGAGAGACAGAGACAGAGAGAGAGACAGAGAGAGAGAGAGAGAGAAAGAGAGGAAACATGTTACACACCCGACTTTCACTCTCTTTACTTCAGTGGTCATTTTTCATCAGCTATTTTAGATTTAATCTTAGTCTTAAGATGAAAATGCTTATAAGTTTTAGTCACATTTTAGGGTCAGTGTATCTTTTGGTCATTCGATTTTCCTTTCACAAAAGGATATTAAAATACAAAAAATGAGTGGTTATTTGATTTTCGTTTTAAAATACAAAAATTAAAATTGAAATACAAGGCGGTTTTCTTTATCAGGGTCAAAAAGGGATGAACTAAACTTAAAAAAACGGGTTCATTTTCATTTTTTATTTCTAAAAACAAAAAATAAAATCAAAACCTTCAGTTACACAGCAGTACCGTGCTGCTTTTTTCTCTCTCATACACGGCACCGTCCTCATACCATGGATGTATGCCTCATACGCGCTCTTACGCAACTTACGATCGCAGAATATGAAAAAACGGGCGTTTTTCTCGTTTCTGTCTTCTATGATTTTATTTTTTGTTTTTAGAAATAGAAAATGAAAATGAAAATCAACCTGTTTTTTTAAGTTTAGTTCATCCCTTTTTGACCCTCATAAAGAAAAACGTCTTGTATTTCAATTTTAATTTTTGTATTTTAAAATGAAAATCAAATAACCACTCATTTTTTTGTATTTTAATATCCTTTTGTGAAAGGAAAATCGAATGACCAAAAGACACATTGACCTTTTAGTCATTTTTATCGTTCATAGTCAAAACGTTTAGTTCAGTTTTAGTCACCGAAAGTCATTCAATTTAAGTCAAAATGTTTTCTCTCTTAATTTTGTCGGCTATTTTTTTCCCTTTTAGGTACATTTTAAACAGACAAAAAATGTGCGATTAAATTGCGATGAAATATTTTAGTATTTAGTATTCTGCATGTAAATGTAGTCACTGTGATGATTGATTCACTCATGAAGGTTTTAGATGTGTGTGTGTGTGTGTGTGTGTGTGTGTGTGTGTGTGTGTGTGTGTGTGTGTGTGTGTGTGTGTGTGTGTGTGTTACCTCCATTGTGTAGGAAGTGTACTGGTTGTCGAAGATGAGGGCCTCCTGGATGAGCTGATGGTATCCCTCCAGCGTGTTGATTTCCGGCATGTAAGACATGATGGTGGTCTGGTAGTCCTTCAGGTTGGTCAGCTGGTCCTCCAGCGTGCCGTTCATTTCGATGGATATCCTGCCGATTTCCTGCCGACACAGAGTTTACCATCCTGTTAACCCTACACATGTACAGTTTATAGATGCAGCACAGTGTGAAATCTCTATCCAGCACCGGAGGACACAGTTAAATAAAAACCCTTTCTAGAGTTAACATGTGTGATAATAAAGACGTCATTCTGTGACTTCAGTGTTCTTTCACACCTGTAGTCGGTTCATTTGGTCCGGACCAGGAGGAACAAAACTACACCTGGTTGTATTTTAGTTCTGGTCAACGAACCAGAGGAGTAAACAGGAAGTTATACAGACCGACTACAGACTGACTGTCATCCTGCATCATCACGACCCAAGTGGGGAAATCACATTCTGGTGACTGACAGACGTTTATGCAGCTCTTTAATGCTTCTGATGTGTAGAGTTTAGTGCTGACAGAGGTTAACGCGATAATAACACGTTAACTTGTGATTTTTAGGTTGTAGCGGTTTTAAAGTTAGAGTAAAGATACTGGTATCATATGAAACTAGAAAACCTAATGAATCCATTGTTACCAACCATGTCATACTAGCTTGTCGTGAAGGAGGTTAAATAACGCTCCAAACTTACGCTAAATTTTGGCGAGGAAAAACTGTCATGGCAATTTGCAAAGGGGTCTCTGACCTCTGACCTCAAGATATTTGTGCTAAATGCAGTACCCGTGAGGGTTTCTGGACAATGTTTGTCTTTGTTTTGTGTTGGTAATTGATTTCCAATAATAAATATATACATACATTTGCATAAAGCAGAATGTTTTTCCACTCCCATGTTGATAAGAGTATTAAATACTTGACAAATCTCCCTTTAACAGATAAAAAATTAGATCAATGAGACATTAATAGACATGAATAAACATAGTGAGCAAATAAAAAACATGAATAAGAAAAACTAGAAACCTGAACGAATGCGTTCACCCATCTGAAAACTCTGAAGCACACTTCAAGCTGTTCCTAAAGCCTGTCGACTCTTTGCTCTCTGAGCTCACTGTTGGCCTGTAAACTGTGACCAACTACACACAGCTGTGCAGAGATGAACCGCTTCATCACCGTGGTGACGGTCGGTCGGTCAGAATCCATTACCTCCATTTTGTCCTGTATGTAGGCGCCGACGGTGTTGGCCTGCGTGGCGAACTTGGCTCTCAGATGGTCGTTGGAGTTCTGCTTGTTAAGCTCTTCCAGCAGGGCGTTATCACGCTGAGGAACCATGTCCATCGCCTGCAAACACACACACACACACACACACACACACACACACATTAGAAACACTCACAGCTGTAACAGAAACGTGTGTGTTCAGAGACATTTTTACTAAAAAATTTCCAAGACTTTTCCATGCCTCTGAGGCACATTTTCATGACTGTCTATGGTAGAAACAACAGCATCGCTGCCGTATTTATGTCTAGATGACGTTATGTTGAGTGTTGATGGAGCAGCTGCATAGCCTGGCACTGATCCATCCAAACTCCATTCAGAAAACAAGCATTTTAAAAGTTGTTTGCTTGTTGTCTTGCGGACGGACCTGACAAAGCATGAATTCAGACTTTTTACAAATCGGCATCATTATATAGTTATTTCGGCATCATTTTGATCTGTTTATTGCAATTAAATCACAGCACAATCTGTTTATTTTGAGGTCATACCGCTGTAACGATGTGTGGCTCACTAGATCCAGTCAGTGCAACGGCACCGTGTGTGAATACAGCTCGCCGCCGGGGGATGTTATGAACCTAGACACGACAGCGTTTGGTTTTCTGACATATCTGAGACTTCACCAACATGTACAAAGCAGCAACAGTGGTTATTTCTTCCATGGTTGATGGAGGAAATGGTGGAAAGAAAAGTTGTCGGTATCTATGGAGACAAGCTCCGTCTCCTTCTCCACCGCGAATGAACACAAATGATGACGGCGGTCAAACTCACGTAAACTAAAGCGAGGCGAAAATTTGAAATCATTAGAAAGCACAGCCCACCTTTTCCCATTTGCTGTCGATGCTCTCGGGTGTGATGGTGGTGTAGGGGTTGGCTCCGCTCAGCTTGATGCCGTTGCTCTGGGCGATCTTCTGCACCTCTGCCTGGATGGCCTGGATGGCCTGGCGCTCCTTGTCGGCATCCGTCAGGGTGGACTTGAACTGCTCGTGAGCTGTGATGAGACCCTGAGGGAGGAAAACACACACATCTAGTTTTACCTCATCACACAGAAACTATAATAAAATCCATGTTATGGCAGATATAGTTTGTTATGTTATGTTGTTATAGTTAGTTGTAACTTTGAAAAATCATAACTCCTACGCCATGAGTCCGATTCAAACAAAAGTTGGGAGAGAAATCCATCTCTGTTCACTCTAAAATAAAGGCTCTTGGACCACTAAAGTCCGCCCGACTACATTTTCCGCCATTTTGAATCTTTTGAAAAACACATCTCCTAAAACACATCTCCTAAACCGTAACTCTGTGTTGACTTGAACCCCGGAATCACTGCTTCATCTTTCTTCCTGGACCTCGGCAGTATTTGAGCCGGTTTCGGGCGTTGCACCTATCTGGACCAGTCACCTGGATCTCCTCGATGTTGTGGACGATGAACATGTCCTGCAGGTCCTCCATCGCTCCCTCCATCCAGTTGTTGAAGGGCGCCGCTCTCTTGGCGTACTCCAGGTAAAGCTCATCTATCGACTCTAGCTGCTTCTCTGTCCTCTGTTGGCAAGAAAACAGTTTATCAAAATTAACTTTATTGACTTAATAGCAAGAATTTCAATGTGTGGATATTAACACTTGATACGGAGTAAATACTTTATTAGCTATTACGGGACGGATATGACATCATGCATCAGTGAGAAATTATTCAGTGTCCCATGATCAAAAGTCCACCATGTGAGGAACATTATTTCATCAACAGCATCACACACACATATAAGAGACGGATACGTTGGTCGTACCTCCAGTGACTCTTTGCGGCTCTGAGTGAGCGCTCCCAGGCTGTCCCACTGATCACAGATCTTCTGACAGCGAGCGTTGACGCTGGCAGAGTCGTAGTAGTCCAGCTCGCTAAAAACACACACAGAGATGAATGATTCAGTACTGTAGAGTAAGTTTTACCAAAGAACGTATATAAATAAGAAGTGAAAGTCAATTGTTCGTTCCATTGCAACATCAGCGCCCAGCAGCAGAGCTACGCCTCCGCCATTTTGGACTGAAAGCGACTACCAGACGCCAGTAAAACATCCGCCTATAAAGAGCCGTACAAAAGTAAAACAAAACAATTTCTATTATATTGTCATGATTTTAATGTCACACTTCCTCCTTACTTGAGTTCCTGAGCGATGGCGGCGATCTGCTCCACTCTGTCCTGATGGGCTGCCAGGTCGCTCTCAAAGGCCTCGTGTTTCCGTAGCAACGCCTTGACTTCTGACAGGGTGGAGGTCTCGTAGTCTTTCTGGGTCAGCATGGCCTCCTTACCTGTATGCACATACAATTCATTCATCCACTGAACCTGTAAGTCTCTGCACATGCTGGTAGTGTTAACTTAATCAGCTTTTTTTTTCTTTAGTCTGACGTCGAGTTCACACCAGGCAGCGGCGAAAAAAAGTTAAACTTTTCCCAAATTTGGTTTGGCCGCACTTCGCCGCAGAATCACACGTCCGCAGCTCGCTGAGCTCGGGAGAGGCCGCCGCAGCTTTTCATAGACATTGCATGACAGCTCGCCGCAGGCCGTACTTCACCGCTGCTCTGGTGTGAATGTGGCGTTAGCCTTAGTGCTCAAGTCAGATTTAAGTCATACGGAGGCCACTTAAATCAGCGCTTACGCTTTCATTTACAAGTTGATGTGCAGTGGAAGCCAGCGAATTCCTGAGCAGATGATAACGAGGACGAGGACGGTCGAATGTATCGAGTACAGTTTTTTTTGGGTGTGATTTTTGGCATTTTATTTTGCTAATTTAATGGTCTGGAGGCAAGATGTATAGAAAAGAAGAGGATCCAACTTGATCCCAGAAAGGCGATTCAACACAGTGTACAGTATGTTCACCCAGTGTGGATACAGTATGTGTGTGAAGATCCCTTTACGTACCATCGGTCCAGGACTCGTGGATGGCAGCCTTCTGGTGGAACTTCTCGGCCAGATGTTCCAGTCTCTCCAGACGTCTGATCTCGCTGAGGATCCACTCCTCGTAGCCCTTTTCTGCTCCCTCCAGAGTGTGCCACGCTCCGTTGATATCCTGAGACCAAAACAGCAGCAGTTACTGATTTTCTGCAGTCTATAACAACTAAGAATAACATTCAGATGTCTTCAGATACGAATGAGTTATATGATCTGCATACATACAGACACCATGCGTCCCTCTGATGGCATGAAGGCAGGTCTGTTGCTGAGTCTCAGTTTAGTCTGCAGAGTGTTGAAGCTGATCTCCAGCTGGCATTTCTCTTGGACCTGAAGACAGGAGGGGACACATTCAACAGAGAAAACAAGAACCTCTTATAAAAGTACTGAATGCACCGTCAGGACATAGATCCATACTTGTCAACCCTCACGATTTTTCCTAAATCTCCCATTTTTAATTGCCAATTCTCCCGTATTTCTCCCGATTTATGACACATTTTCTTCTTTTTCTTTATCTCAACCTGCTTCTGGCACTGCACAGCGTGTATAAGCACTACTGTTTCCACCCAGATGACAATACAGCTACACCTAATGTATAATGAATGAATAAAAACTGATGAATATTAGTTTATACCACAGATTTACACTAGTTCACGACAGAGGGGTGAATTATTCATTTTTCTTTCCTGACAATTAAGGCCTATTCAACATAAAAATGCTGTTGCAGTGTACTTATTATTTAGTTATTTTCATTCTTTAAAAGTCACCAGAATACAGGAAACAAGGTCACCCGCCGCTTTGCTTTTGAAATCCTCCCTATTCTGCATATTTATGGGAGCAGAAAGCACTGCAGAAGTTCTTCTATACCTTGGGTGGTTTGTGGACACAGCGGTAGTCTCTGAAGTCCTCCTGTTTGGCCTGCATGTCATTCACGGTCTTCTCCTGGGTTCGGTTCTCCAGCCAGGGGATGGTCCGACGGATCCACTCCAGCAGCTGGAGGCAGACAGGAAGACAGTCAAGAAACATAACCATCCGTTGGAAAAGAGGCTCCGACACTTTCTCAGGTCTTCCCAGAAAGTCTAAACATCACTTGATCGGTGTATCTGAAATGTAAGGTGTCGGGTGTAAACATGCTGAAAGGTTTCGTCCTCACCTCACTGGCCAGTTTCTCGTAGTCCTCCATCATCTGCTCGTTCTCCTGGTTGACAGCCAGCACTTTGCAGATACGATTTGCGGCCGTCTCAGCCTATCAGGAGACACAGTGGTGAGTAGCGCTCACAGTGATTGGATAAAACAGTCAAAGCTTAGTGAGAACATTCATTTTTTAAGTCACTAAAACAAACTGAAAATGAGTGTCTACTGCTCTTTATAACTACCTCAACCTGGGCTGTCATTACCAACGTTACAATAATTCATAGCTGTTGCTTTCCAGATTTGTGCGAACACACTCCACACACAGGCAGTGAATAGGAATTAATCTACGACAGCGTGTTAGGGCCACTGTAGGAAAAAAATTATAAAATAAAATGGATATTCTTTGAGATTAAAGTGGCAATTTTTACGAGAAAAAAACAAGAATATCTAATTTTTTTTCTTGTAAATTTATGACTTTATAATCTCGCAAATTTGTGAGTTTTTCCTCGTAAATTTGCCACTTTAATCTCAGAGAATATCCAAGTTTTTCTCTCATAAATTTATGACTTTAATATTGGAAATTTTGAGTTTTTTTTCTCACAATATTACCCTCTCCCCCGGCTCCGTAATTTCTTTCTTTTTTTTACCTACAATGGCCCTAAAACGCTGTCGTATAATCTAACCATAAGGTCACACATTATTAAAAAAAAAAAGTGCACATAAACTCATAAATCAATAAAAGCCAAATGACTAATAAAAACATGCTCCAGCTGTTGATGGTTAGTTGGAATGTGCCAAAAATCAATCTGTGTGTTTTAAAGCTCCATGCGTCTCCCTTCACAACTCAGGAGTCAGTCCATACATCTAGTTACAGGTTGATGTAGCGCTGTAGTCCACATCAGTAGGTCTGCCTACGGTCATATTACACTACTGTACCACTGGAATAAAAACAAACAGTACACAGACTCAAAGCTGATATATTCTGTACAACAAACTTTTCATTTCTTCTATCATACATAGTGAGTTTAAATATTTAAAGTCTAAACTAAGATATTCCATATATAAAAATAATATCATACAATAAAACAAACATTTAGAGTTGAGAAGTGTTAATAGCTGAAGAGAAACTGGAGGGACATCGACCAGCGTTTCCCACAGTAATAAAGGTGTGCTTTACCCAAAACCACATCAGTACAATGATCGTTCATGTTTTATTGTTCTCCACAGGAGAAGACATTACTGAACATACATGTATTCTGGAATATATTCGATTATTTTAATAATCAAGTATTCTTCCATTGATTAGTTGAGTAATCAGATAAAAAAAAATAAAACTACATGTATATCTTTAAGGAGTAATAGTTAATATACAAATTTGGGTCGATTATTTATAGTAATCGAGTTTCCCGAGGAATCGTTTCAGCCCTAGAATATACTGTAAATATATATATACTGTATATATAAATATATTTATAGTCTTCAGTTGTCCAGCTGAGCTATTCAGAAACTCAGCGGAGACTCGAGAGAGAAATTTGTCACTCACTTCAGTAGGTAGAGTACTATAGACGATCACAATACTAACACGGGTTTGGGAATTTAAATTCAAACCATAAAGCAAATCTCTTTTAGGGAAACACAGTCGATGTCCAAAGAAACCGAGACGGAAGCATCAGAAAGCGTTTGATATTGTTGTTGTCAGAGTTCCCATCATGCTCCTAATCTGTTGATATCTCCTGACTTTTCTCTGAGTTTCCAGAACCACGACCATAAAACTATAACCTGATTTCCTCTTCAGTCGTATCCAATGAGGGGAAACATAAAGCAGCTCCGTCCAATAAATGTTGGGGAAACATTTCAGTATATTCCTGTGATTTGACCCATTTCCTGATACTAGCTGATCTTCACTAAACTCCCCAGGAAACGGATCGCTGTTGTTTCACTATCTGGAATAAAACACTCACGTGATGATTGATGGAAACCCTGTTAATGTGAGTCTGCAGAGTGAGAAGCTCACCTTCTGTGCGCCAGAGAAGGCATGATAGAAGCAGGATACATAGGTCATTATGGCCTTCTCATCCGGCCTCAGCGTACCCACGATGTCTACGCATCACCCAGCACCCAGCAGGACAGAGAGAGGTTGGCGAAGGAAGGAAAACAGAGAGAGAGAGAGAGAGAGAGAGTGAAGCCAAAGCTGCCCAAAGCTACATGGTCCTCGCTCCCTACAGGATGTGAGAGCGAAGGTTGGGAAGAGATAGTGGCTCCGTCTTTAGGTCTTCAAGTTCCTCCTGTTAACATCACCCTCCCACATGGACGGGAGGAGGAGGACGAGGAGAGGAGGAGGACAAGGAGAGGACGAGGACGAGGAGAAGAGGAGGACGAGGAGAGGAGGAGGACGAGTGTCCCCCTGAAGAGAGCTGAGGGATACTGGAGCCCCAAGTTCAAGGTTGGGACACAAACACACTCACCATCAGGTGGTTCCTTCAGTTTGGTTCATTGAGTAGGTGAAGTTATACAAGTAATATTATTATTTTCATTATTATTGTTTTCATGACTATTATTGCTGTTTTTCATTTATTATTAATTATTACAATTATTGTTTTTTATTATTTATTTATGTAATTTAATATTTATATATGTTATTATTTATTTATTTCCATACAAAGAAAATAAAAGGTACAAAGGTTTTTCATTTATTACAATTACTGTTTTAGTATTTATTTATTTTTTTATATATATATATATTATTCAATATTTATTTATTTTCCTTTTTATAAATTATGTATTTATTTATTTTCATACTTCTGAAGAGTGTTCTTGTTGTGTCTTAGCATGATTTTTATGCTTATTATTGCAGTTTTTCATTATTATTATTTATTACAATTATTGTTTTTATTATTTATTTATTTTTCAATATTTATATATATAAATATATACATTTTATTATTCAGTATCTATTTATTTTCCTTTTTTTATATTATGTATTTATTTATTTTCATATTTTTGAAGGGTGTTCTTGTTGTGTCTTGACATTATGTTGGTTTATATGGAAAAGAAGCATGGCATTACTATGTTTCGCTATCATCAAATCGTCAGTGATGTTTCATTATTTTGGTTTTCATGAACTTAAACTGATATAGAATATAGAATAAATCCCAATAGAGTGGACAGAACATCTACTGCTTTCACCAGCACAGTTACACTCACACTATTTCTGTCTGTTTGAGTGTGTTTGTGTCCCAACAGATCCAGCTCCGTATTGAGGCTCAGGCTTAGCAGCGCTGAGAGAGTGAGGCCATGCTGGACAGGAAGCAGCACCTTGTTAGTATCAGGGACGGGGTTAAAGGTCAAGGTCAGGGGGGGTCAGAGGGTACCTTCTGTGCTCCAGAGAAGGCATGGTAGAAACTGGACACATAAGTCATTATGGCTTTCTCATCTGGACGAGCAGTGTTCACAATGTCTACAAGGGAGACCGTGGTTATGAAGACGCACACACACACACATATATATATATATATATACACACAGCACAGGACACACATGGAGCAACATGCACTCACATATTATACACACACTTAACAAGCTGCTGACAGGACGATCAAAACTCAATTCATACGCGAACAGAATACAAATACAAGATTTTAAATTGAAATAATCATTTGAATTATGTGTTTTTATGCAAATAACCACTATAGACGACAACAACAAAGTACTGTGTACAGTACTGTGTATAGTACTGTGTACAGTACCCTCCCACCCCAGAAAAATAGGGCTCCCCCAGAAGCTACAGTGTAATTCAAACACTGTAATTTACCATGCATATAATGTTTTTTATATGAAATCTAACAAACATTGAAAGACTGACTACAACACATTGATTTAATTCGATGTTTAGATTGGTCTGTATTACAGTTTGACTCCATCAGAAAGCATTGGGACCTGCAAACAGCTGAAAACTGGAGTACTTAAATGTAATAACTAATCACAAATTAACTCTTAATCAGACTTCTGCCCACCGTGTTGCATGTAAACACTTTGCATTCAGTAGATACACAGGAGGACGATCCAGTATTAACGACAGCTGTTCCACAGTAAAACTCAGACCTACCTTCTGCGTCCAACATCTTGGGGATGTCCAGGTACTTCTCAGCCACCTCAAAGGCGTTGTTCAGGTTGGTCACGGGGTCATCCTAAACAACCAATCACAGCGTTTTTAATTACTGCTCATTTGAAATGTTTTGTAGTTTGCTTCAATAGCTGAAATAGTGTGAAGCCGTCTACCTTTCTGAGTTTGTCGTAATCGATGAGCTCAGGTCTGTGTCTGTGGATCAGAGCGTTGAAGGCGAGACCGTCCTTCCAGCTGTTGGAGACAAAAGATGAGTTGAGGCGTTGGTTCACTGAACCCCACGAGTGGCCGTAGCCAAAAATGCACGTCAGGATTTAAATAAGATCTAAATTTTTTATAATAATACAGAACTATTAGTGCGTTATAATTATGAATAATATCGATCCATTGTTGTGTCTTCTTATTGACAGAATAATAAACCAACAAGATATTTGTGATCTTTTTATTTACTTATAACATCTCTGTCCACACTGAAGCAGTTAAATATGCACTTTCTGTTACGTCAAACAGAAGAATGCTGTTGCAGTGGACTTATCATCTCGTTATTTTCATTCTTTTAAAGTCTCCAGAATGCAGGAAACTACGTCTCTGAAACTCACATTTTTGTGTCTGATATCCTCCCTAGTTTTAAGGTCTCAAGGTTGGCGAGAACGCCACGGACGCTCACCGACAGTTTCTAGTGTGTCGAGGCCTTAATAACATTAACATGACAATCATAAATCACATAAGCTCAGCTGCCCATAAAACTCCTCTTCATTGTGACTTTGGATTAAATTTATGAACTGACTGAAGTTAAAAGGCAACAGGAGGTCACAATGACATCACAACAGAAATTCATTCTTGACCTTGAACAAAATCATCTTAACTGGAGCGTGAAGCACTGATAATAAAAAGGTTTTGTACTTGGTAACGTGCTGCATACAGTACATGTACACATGGACGTGTACTGTAAGTAACCGTATAATATGCATTTTGACAGCTTCACATATTTTATTCTTTTTTAATTTTCAAATACTCATCCCATTAAGGATGTTGAGCAGTATGTGAAACCACTTTGTAATTTGACTAAGAAAAAGACTATTAAGGTTTTAATATTGTATATAAGTGTGATATACCCCTTGCTCTTTTGTTATTGTTGTACTGAATGTGAATTGTCTTCTTTTGTTTAATAAAGAAAGAAAGGAGAGATAAGTATGTTAAGAGCTATGGCAGCAGTGGGCTTTAGTTGTATTTAACATGAGATTGTGTACATTAAATGAAATTAGGTTTTATTCTTTTCTGTTTTTTTTTTCTATTTCAAAGGTTTTCCACCTAATGGCTAAAACTAATTCCTACTGAACTATCAACTAAACCTACAAAATAAAGGAGGAAAAAAGGAAAAGCTGTTAGGTCGTAGAGAGGAGATCCAGGTAGAAATCTTGGGGTAGATGCATCAATCTCTGTCACATTGTCTGAAGAAATAACTTGTTGAAGTGACTTCTGACGACTTCAGAGCAGTGAAACATGTTCCAGTTTCTCCAACAGGGGGCGACCTTTATACACTGTTATTATACACTAGTTCATCTCAGGAGTATTTTATATAGACGGCACTGAGCTGCTAACAGTGCTAGCTTATGGTGCGTCTATCCATACATACATACAAAGTCCCAACATGTTCAGTCACACACAACTATGTGTGCTGCTGCACGACAAATGGGAGCGTCTGTATGTTTTCGTTTGATAGACGACGATATGTTGGCTCTGATATCATGAAAGCTCCTCTGCAGACTGCAGCTAACCAAGGGAACCCAAGGGAACTTGAAAGCTCTGTTAAAGGATTTTCTAAACTCGAGATGAAGAAGTGGAAGTGCTCCATAATTTAGGAAGAACTTTTTGGTCTCTAAATTTATTGAAAACTGGCACAAAAATATTGACTGTCAACAGATTTTTCACCCGAGAATAACACTAATGACCCTTAAAGAAGGGAGTTTTTACATCTTCACTGCTCTAAAGGGAAGTTAGCTAAGTTCACGCCCAGTATCGACCTTACTGTATGTGTGACCGATGCAGGCTTTCACATTTGTTCTGGTTTTTCTCTAAAACTAAATAGTTTCTGGCGGTCAATATGTTTTGGAAGTACCCAGAGAACCTTCTGCTATTACTGCAGTATTCTGAGTTGCAACACAAGATGTATACATCTTAGTCGCCACTCGCCAGGCAAAGAATATGAAAGCTTTTGCATCTCTCTTAGCTGGAAGGAGAAGAACCCTCCAACCTTTTAGGATGTGGATTAAAGATCTCGTACATCACTTGGTGTTGGAGAAGATTCTCTGTGTACTACGAGAGGGTGTGCTCAGAAATGTTATGCTATATGGAGACCTTTTTTTAATCTATATAGAAAAAAATGGATGCCACTGACATTGAAGTCTTAAACTGCTGATCACATATTACATATAATTCACAGCTTATATTTAAGTTTTTTTGTTTTTGTTTGTTTATTTTTATTTTTGTTTTTTGGTGTCTCATCTACGTTTCTATCGTATCGAATTAATTTATATGTATAAATGTAATTGTTTATGAAATTAACAGCTTATTTAATGGTGCAGTAATATTGTTATAGGGATGGGGCTTCGTTGGAGCAGTATCTAGCGGGGGGGGGGCATAATGTGTTTATACAATTATTTCTGTGATTTATTGAATTTTGTACAGAATAAAAAGACTTTGAGCAAAAACAAAAAAAAAGTGAGATCAGTCTAAACTTAAAGTGTGTGTGTGTGTGTGTGTGTGTGTGTGTGTGTGTGTGTGTGTGTGTGTGTGTGTGTGTGTGTGTGTGTGTGTGTTACCTAATGTGGAAGTTCTGCACATTGACATTCTTGTAGGGAGCGGTCTTCCTCTGGCACCACAACAGAAGACCCTCCTTCGCAGAGGTCTCTGCAACGAGGAGGAAGAGGAGAAGAAAAGGAGCTCTGGATTAGTGTGTGAACTTCTTTTATTCCATTAACAGTGCTGAAGAACAGAGAGAAACACCGTTTCTGAGCTTTCTAAATATAAACTGCCTCAGTCTTCACCAGCGGACTGAAAGTAGAAGGATGTTGTTGTTTACAGCCTGAACAAACATCAGTCACTAAAACTGAGAATAAAATATATGACTCAATATTCCTTCTAGTGGCCCACGCCCACCAGAGTTAATTCAACACAGACGGTTTTAATTAGCCACCACAGAGTCATCACAGCGCTGATCCTCCAGTCAACATTTATCAAGCAGAATGAATGAACACGGCGTTCTACACCTATCGCTGTTTATGAGCGTTTAATGATCAGTGATGAATCGACTGGTTCATCGTCAGGAAGTGAAGGAGGATGAAGGAGGATGTATATTAGTGTCCTGGGTTTTTAGACTTTTGGTAACAGAAAATAATTCATTTGAAGTCGTCACCTTGGACTCTGAGAACTCGTGATGGGCATTTTCTGACAGACTTAAAGAGATAGTTTGTGTGTTTTAAAGTGGGGTTGTATGAGGTACTGATCCATAGTCAGTGTATTACCTACAGTAGCCGCTTTAAGCTTTGTTTATACTCGCGAGCCTCCGTAGATGGCGCGCACACTACGAGCATGCACAGAGGCGTTTATGCTCAGCTCGTTGCAGTATGCTCCAAAACACCAGGAGGCGTACAAACTAAATATTCTGTGGATAAGCAAGAAGTCAAGGAGTGGTCCCGGAAATGAAAGTAGGTTGCCTGGCAACAGTAGGAAACACCAACGTACCGGCAAGCATTGCATCTGTGTGCTGTAATTATTACCGTCGCTTACCTCCAAGTCTAAATTACTTTCCGTCTCTCGGTGCTTCCCCTCGGGTCGCCACTCTTTCCATGAGACCTTTTTTTTTTTTAGCTTTTACAAAACGATCTCTCACATTCTTTCACAGCCTGCGTGAAAAGGCCTCTTCTTTCTCCAGTGTGTCGCATATTTCTTTATGTTTTCTTTATTTACGTGGGAGAGCCCCACATAAAGCAGGAAGTTGTACCTTCTACAGAGATGTCCTGGATGGCGAAGCGGAGGATGATGGTCCAGATCATTCCCAGGGTCATCTTGGCGTTTCCGTCCACGATTTCTGCACAAAAATAAATAAAACCGACTCAATCAATCAGCACATTTCTTTGGTTGCATCGAGATTCACTGTTTCTACAACATTACATCTGCTCTTTCATTTAATAACGCCAACACGCCCACACACAACCGCACTTCATGTCCCTCAGCTTCCAGGTTTTCTTTCTGGTGAGCTGCTTTAACATCTTTCATGAAATATATTAAACTCTTGTAGATATAAAATACAGTCGATTGTTTAGGAGACAAATATTGGTATTTAATCAATGGCACTGTGAAGGTGTGTGCAGTGAAATCAATATTAGCCTTTAAAACATCTAAAGACATGATTAATGAGCTGGTATTAGTCTGGTATTTCAAATATCATGATCTCAGATTCCCCACCACGATCCACAGATATCTGGCAGGTTAATGAACACAATGGTGTGTTAGTCAGGAGGTGTGCATGTAGTCTGGGTCACATTCCACTCATAGTACTGAAACTATTCATCCATTAGTCCTTTTCTTCTTTCCTTCTTTCACTTGCTTCATCTTCCAGTTTATCAATCAGCTGTCTGTTTGTCCCATGGGCGCCGGAAGTACACGTTACGGCCCTGTCCCACTTTCTTTTTAAGGTTGTGAATCACTGCAAATGCCCCTATATGTTGCAACACGGTAAAAAAGACGTTTCAATCGATCCCGTCCACCCCGTCTCGTTTACCATGATTATGCTGAGACTCTTTGCCATCAGCATTCATAACCAGACAACCTTTATGATTAAATTGTTTACTAGAGCACCAAGTTCTTCACACATCTAGCCTCGTAGTTTTGCTCTCAAAGTGCTCCAGATTGATGCATTTAAATGTTGAAAGTTTTCTTCTGGGGAAGCAACTATTTCTGTAGGACGTCCTCCTCTCTCATCCCGTCACCACCATCCCTCCATATTTTCCTCTTCAACCTTCTAAGTCTGCAGTTTTCTCTCCGTCTGTTTCCAGCAGCTGACCTTTAGTGGGCAGCTTTCATAGAAGGCCAGAAAGAGTGTGTGTGTGTGTGTGTGTGTGCGTGCGTGTTCAGAGTGTGTGTGTGTGTGTGTGTGTGTGTTCAGAGTGAGTGTGTGTGTTCAGAGTGTGTGTGTGTGTGTGTGTGTGTGTGTGTGTGTGTGTGTGTGTGTGTGTGTGTGTGTGTTTGTGTGTTCAGAATGTGTGCAGTATTGCAGTAATTTGGGCAACTTTCAGTATCGGCTGTGTCATGTGGCAGGAACGTGACGTTTGTCCTGATAAAGTAGGAGAAAGGTCACTGTCCTCCAGCTGACAGGACAGTGTGATATACCCAGCTCTGGAGCTCCGTCCTCAAGCAGCAGAGCGCTGTCTGACTGCTGTCTCACCGTCTGAATGAAGTACGTTTATTCTGTTATTAAGAACTGTAATAATTAAAGACGTCATTAGAAAAGAGCATCAACTAAATGCTCTAAATTTGAGTTAGTTAGTTAAAGAAGAACGGAGATGGAGGAATGAGATGTAGTTTGAGGTCTGGGGATGTTTTAGCTCAGCAGATGGACGTTTTTGGTGTGATGTGCATCCATTTGGGGGGGGGGGTCCTCACTATATTTGTATGTGTGCACATGAATGCATGCTCACCCTCTGCTCCAATAGACACCAGCTTGACTCCTTTGCCTGCGATGTAGTCCAGGGCTTTGTTAACGTTGTTGATCTTGTGGACCCTCATCTTGCCTCGCTCAGGCTTGGGTAACCGTTCGCCTGCATATATAACACACACACACACACACACACACACACACACACACACACACACACACACACACACACACACACACACACACACACACACACACACACACACACACACACACACACACACACACACACACACACACACACACACACACACACACACACACACACACACACACACACACACACACACACACACACACACACACACACAGGGGAACAAACAAACAGTGAGCTGTGGTGACGAGAGCTGAGCATGTTTCCACAGGCTCAGCAGAACAACAGTCAGTACGGACAGTTAAAGTTACAGCAGCGACGTTGGCGTGAAACAGGAAGCCAGATTTCATTCAGCTACAACCTGCAATTAAACACAAGAAACCTGGAGAGGACCGCTGCCATGACGGATTATCTACAGCAGGGTGTTCCCACCGTTTCTTTAAAGGGATAGTTCGGCTGTTTTTGTGGACGGGGCCAGCAGCTAAACGCATTTTAGACACCTAAAAAAATCAGTTTAAGTGTACGCTATATTTAGATTATTTTCACTGCTTTACCTCGCCGTCAGACAGATATACAGTCTAAGTTTCTGACGGGGAACTGAAGCTGTTATCTCTGCTCTCACCAAAGCAACCAGACTCCATTGAAAAAAACTTTAATTTTACCCCGTGTTTGTGTTATTGCGTGACTTTGGTGAATCCAACTAACCCTTTAAAACCACCAAAGTCACACAATAAGGATGCATCATACACATGCCCATTTTTTTGCACCCTCAAATCCATTGTTGTCAATGTAGACATGCGGAAGGCGCTCAAAACGTGAGAGCGACGCCGTCACGGCATGCAAGCGTTCCCAAGCTCCTATTTTTATCTCGGGGCTCAGCCGTCACGCCCCGAGATAAAAATAATTCAACTTTTGGAACGCTGCAGCGCGCATTGCATGTCATGTGACGGGGAAAAAAACAATCACAGGCGGCAGATATCTTTTCTTTGCTCCGTAAATATCAGTTTATGGTAAATATACGGAGGAGAGGTTCATCATTCTAGTGAAGGGCCACCCAGAACTTTATGATCTGTCCAACGGACTATTTTACTGGCTAGTGTTAGTTTAGTCGGTGAGACTTTTACTGCTAAATTACCGCGACTTCATCATCATCGTCTTTGCAACATGCAGGTTTTGGTTGCTTAGTAACGCCAGGTGCACAGGAGCGCAACCTCCGAAGCACATTGGGGAAAAAAAAAAAACGTTTTTCCACGCAATCGATCCGAGGCAGCGGTAGACCAACAACTCCTGTGTTCTGTGAGGTAAAATTACTGTTTTTTCAATGGAGTCTGGTGGCTTTGACGAGAGCATAGGTAACAGACTGTACAGCTGTCTGACGGCAAGGTAAACCGACAAAAATATTCTAAATATAACGTACACTCACTCACTCATCTTCAACCGGTTATCCGGGGTCGGGTCGTGGGAGCTCCAGCAGGGAACCCAAACTTCACTATAAATGTACACTTAAACTGATAATGATTTTTTAGGTGTCTAAAATGCGTTTAGCTGCTGCCCCCGTCCACAGCAGTACGTTGCTTTACTCCCGTGCTGGTACTCCCGTCTGTTTCTCCAAACTCCATCTACTGTAGGTAATACACTGACTATGGATCAGCACCTCATTAAACCACACTTTAAAACACCCGAACTATCCCTTTAAGTGCCTGTGATCCATACTGAGGCTGGAAACGCCCTGGAGATGTTGTGCATCTTTAACATATGAAAACACTTTGATTGACAGCTCAGAGACGGCTTTGAATATCAGTGTTTGTGTGTGTGTGTGTGTGTGTGTGTGTGTGTGTGTGTGTGTGTGTGTGTGTGGTGGGCTGGACGGGTACTGAGCTTAGTTTTCTGGTGCTTTAGAGGTCGAACGTACCTGAGATGACCTCCAGCAGCAGCATGAGTTTGAGCCCATCCCTGAAGTCCTCCTCGATGTTGTCGATCTGCGTGCCGGACTTCCTCAGGTGGGAGTTGCACCACGCCGTGAACGTCTGCACGAGAGCACAGAAACAGGAGAAGAAGTGGTGATTATTTAGAGCCTTCGCCTTCATGTTTTTCCAGCTTTTATGACAATAAACCGCTTTGTATCAAGAATAAAAAAATTCAATGGACAGGAAGGGAGGTCGGGGAGGAGGCTTTGATAAGACAGGAAGTAGCAGAAGAAATATACAATACCTAAAGCGAAGAGTGATCTCAAAGAACTATTTAAACTATAATATGTCACAAAGATAATGAATAAAACAATGCACACCAACAGAGTCAACACCCACTTTCTACTCTTCATCTGCAAACCTTAGAAATAGATCCCCTCTACGACGTAGACAGAAATCAAACTGAACATAACGTGTAATTAGATATCAGGATGGCGTACCAAATCACAAACACAGACATCTGGGGAAAAGACAAAACCAGCAGAAATCTCACACATCAATAGCCGGTTGGAATCCGTGTTTTTGTGCTTCTGGTCAGCCAACATTCCTCAGAAATGTGTTTTGAATTATTTTATTGTGAAGCAGTTTTGTGGCACTGAGGTAGGCACGGGACTGTGGAGAGCTCTGTCACGCCAAAATCACAGTTATGGCTCTTCATCAATCAATGTGTCAAAACACTTTTTTACTGACTTGTTACATA
Source organism: Sebastolobus alascanus (assembly GCA_916701645.2). NCBI lineage: Eukaryota > Metazoa > Chordata > Actinopteri > Perciformes > Sebastidae > Sebastolobus > Sebastolobus alascanus. The sequence goes on from CAKAOJ020000412.1 coordinate 562,875, forward strand.
ATTTAGGGGCTAAAAATGCCCCAAAATACATGTTGAAGGTCGAGCCTGCACACTCCATACTCTTAATACTTCACTTTGAGAGAGATCAGAGGTGGGATCAAGTCACAAATCAGTCTCAAGTCTTAAACTTTGAGTCCTAAACAAGTCATAATGCGCTCTTCACCAGATGTGATGCCATTTTAACAACAGAGTAACTGGCGCCAACTGGCTCTCCGTAACGTTATTTCCTGATTTTCTCCTGCAACAACTCAAGAAACAGGAGAAGGTGGAAGAAGGAAAGTGGATTTAGATTCTCAGCAGGAACACACAGCTCAATAAGATCAAACAGACTTGTTACAAGACAAACAGCAGCACAAAAGTGTAGTTGCATCTTCTAAAATGATGCTTTCCTCAGTTGTATATCTAATCTTAAATTAAAATACCTTTGACTTCTGGACTGGGAAATAAAGACGAGCATATCATCATCATTATAGTGTTTATTTTACTCTATTTTGTTTAATCATTATTATCTCTTTTATTCTATTTTATTTTATTAATATTTCATTATTTTAATACAATCTGCTTATTTTGTGCAGTTTCATAATTTCTATTCATTTATTTATTTTTATTGTTATTTTTATTCCTTGTATTTTATTTATCTTTTATTATCTTAAAACACCCATCTTTTATTGCTTTCTTATTCAATGAACTTTTATCTTGGTTGTTTTGGTGTGCATTAGTCTCTAAATCCATTTTTAACACTCTATATTTTTGTCAATCGTCTGTCCAGCACTTTGAATTGCATTTGACTTGATTGAAAGAAGCTATATAAATAAAGTTTTATTGATTGATTTTATTGATTTATTGAGAGGGCTGCAACTAACGATTATTTTAACTGCCACAATTAAACACATTTATTTTCTTGATTAATTGATTAGTTGTTTGGTCAATAAAATGTCAGAAAATGTTGAAAAATGTGTTTCCCAAAGCCCAAGATGATGTCCTCTAATGTCTTGTTTTGTCCACAACTCAAAGATATTCAGTTTACTGTCATAGAGGAGGAAAGAAACCAGAAAATATTCACATTTAAGAAGCTGGAATCAGAGAATGTAGACTTTTTTTCTTACTCAAACAATTATTTTAATCAATTACTACGAGAGATGAACTGATAATGAAAATAATTGTTTCTCTTCAGGCTCACACCTTTGCACAATTTGACATAAACTTTGAACAAAACATCACTGAGTATCACTCTAATTGACCCTTCTACCTCCTCTATTCCTGCCTCTCTCCTGCGCTGTGTGTTCTAAAACATTATGACGGGGCGCTGCTCGCCGCCCGGCCCCTCTCCCCGCCGTCCCACCGTGGCCACCGGCACAAAGCGTCCATTGAGCCTCGTGGATAATAGCACCCTTCAGCCCCCTGTACTCTCCCTCAGCCTACTCTCTCTCTCTCTCTCTCTGTGTGTGTGTGTGTGTGTGTGTGTGTTTGACCCTCCCCCAGACCGCCCGATACCAACCCCCAACTCCCCCCAACACACACACACAATTATATATATATAAATATATAGAGCTCCCTGTCTGAGGCTGGACCAGGACACACACTGAGGAGGGAGGAAGGGGAGATACATTTCACATAAACAAACACACATACAGACAAAGTTCGGGGGGGCCACCTCTAAAACACACACACGACAATGCCAACAGGAAGTGGCGCTGCAAAGACAGGAAGTTCCAGCTTAGTTTAACACAGAGTGAAGCTGCATCCATTACTGATTTAAACACAACAACCTCCAGTTTGTGACCATCAGAAAACATCAACAAGACGGGTATTAGTTCTTGTTTTAGGTAAAGAACGTTGATCCTTTAAACTTCAATGTTTTTAGATACTTCTGGGATGTTGTGGTATCAGAGTCGGTGCTAATCTGGTTCAGTTACATGTAACCAGTGTAGAGATTTAACATGTTGTTTTACATTTATTAGCTCCAAAAATAAATGAATAAATGAACAAATGACTTAATAAATAAATAAAATATGTAATTAAATGCAGCAAAAATAATATTTAAAAAAAAATTTAGCCATTAATTAATTGATAAAATGTGACATAAATGGATATTTTTGTCCCCATGATGACACACGTTGAGTGACAGCCCCCTCAGGTGCATAATGAGGTAGAAATGCATAAAGAAATGTAGGGAAAATCATGCAGAAATAAACAATTACATAAATAAATATACACATTTAAATATAAATTAAATAAAATATAAATGAAAAAATAAATAAATAATAAATGAAAAAAAGTATTAATAAAAAAAAATACATAAATAAATAAAAGGGAAAATTAAAGAGAAGGGTAAATAAATAAGGGAAGGAATAAAAAGATAAATAAAGAAGAAATATAATTTTTTTGTCACATTTTATCAATTAATTAATGCTACATTTATTTTCAATATTACTTTTGCTGCATTTAATGACATATTTTTGTATTTATCATTTATTTATTTATTCATTTAATTTTGATTTAGATACCCATTGTTGTTTTGTCTTACCGTTACCATCATATATGCAAAATTCCTTTAACATTTTTTAAATTTAATTTATTGTTATTACGGGGGGGAGACAGGTTTTAATGTCATTATTTATCGATTAATTAATTAATGAATTATTATTATTATTATCTTATTACTTATTTTTATTATTTATTATTTATTTATTAAGTATGTCTTGTCTGCCTTGTTGCAAAACCACTAGAAAAAAATATTTAAAAAATAAAAAATAAAAAAGACACCCCGTTAGACCATTGTCTCCAGCAAAGTGAGGAACACGGAGGGTTTCTGGGAAGTTTAGGAGCGTGAACTGTACCAGAGAGCAGCTTCACTAAACTTGGGCTCTGTTCCAACAGGAGCGCTGCGACTGGGAGTGGCGGCGAGGACGAGAGTAAAACAGCAACAGGTTGAGACCTGCAGAGCGCCTTTACGTTCTGTATGACACGACAACAGATTCTACAGCTTTCATCCCCTCCCTCCGAGGCCAGGGGTCAGAGGTCAGACCCTGTTAGGCTCTAACTATCAGCCTGGCTTCATCCGAGCTAGAAGTAGCTCTTTACGCTGCTAAGAGAGGACTACAGGCTGTTCTGGGTCTGTGACAACGACTTCAGTTAGCTTATTGCATTGTGGGTAAATGCAGCATGCCTCTGGCTGCCTCATGTCACTCCGAGACGACGAGGTGTGTCGCTGCTGCGCGTTTGAAACCGGCCCAGACACGCACACACAGCTCAGGTGGAGACTGAACCAGCTGAGTGGACACAAGAAAACAGACTTCATGTCCTTCATAATGTTGAAGTTAATGCCCACAGTTCAGCATCAGGTGCAGCATGTGACAACAACCTTATCATGTGATATCTCACATGCACCGTGTGCCTGACCTTTATTTCCCTTGTGCAAACATGTTGGCAGCTTGTTGATGGAAGTCTATTAAACTTCACAAGCATTAGTTTAACCACTTCGAGCCTTTGCACACCAAGTCCGGATTTTTCATCCGAAATTGTCGCACGTTTAAAAATAAATACGACTTCACGTTGTGTCACATTTACACACTGACTCTGGTTGCATTAAAGTTAGATATTCATTTCATATAAAATGTCATTCTCCAATGTCTTGTTTTGTCCACAACTCAAAGGTATTCAGTTTACTGTCATAGAGGAGTAAAGAAACCAGAAAATATTCACATTTAAGAAGCTGCAATCAGAGAATTTAGACTCTTTTTTTCCCCCTTAAAAAATGACTCAAACCGATTAATTGATTATCAAAACAGTTGCTGATTAATTTAATAGTTGACAACTGCTTAGGTTTAGGAAAAGATCGTGGTTTGGGTTAAAACAACTCTGGAAGTGGCGTAATTTAAGTACGGAGGTTTGTTATGTGACAAATGAATCTATGTTGACTTCTGGTTTCAAACGCGACGCGAACACCGGTTTCCTGGGCGAAAGTCTGGTGTTTTTGCGGCATTTGTCGCTCTTTATACTTCCTGATTACATGGATTAAATATGGATTGGTTTCGTGGGATATATATATATATGAATTACGGTGCATTACTTTTCGTAGGTAAAGCTACAGTGTATGAGAACAGCCTGACCCAGTTTAAAATGCTGATTTCAATATTAGTTTACAAGACTTCGGTATGTTTAAGTATCTCTTCATGTCACCAGAGCTCCACTTTTAATTCTCTACCTGCTGAATTGACTGAATTAAAAGTGAACTGAGCCTAATTCCTGGAGAGAGTCCAGTGAAGCCTGTTAAACCAGCTCTGTGTTGGCTACACAGATCAGATCAGATGAGAGGATTTCTGACCTGAGCTGAGGACACAGATAACAAGCTGACGGCTGAGCAGAGCTGGACCCGAGTGTTAAGACGGTTCACATGCTCGGTGTCGTGCTCTAATCCTCCAGTGTTTATTGCATAAGAGTTGTTGTAGCCACAGTGAAGATCATCGTCTAACCAGGACACTACTCTGATCTAACCGGTCAATGTTTAACCTCAACATGTCATCATGTTAGAGGATCATCATGTTGACTAGACAACTGGCTAGTTAGCTAGCTTGCTAACTCCGGTGTGTGAGCGATGAGGGTTCAGAGAACTTTGTTGTTTGTGTCCTGGAGAAACTGTGAGTGTGTCTGGAAGTGGTTAAGTTGTCCAACACGTCTCCTTCTGTGGCAGATATACAGCTTTGTACTCACTGCTTTACGGTGTGGAGACCAGAGGGAGGCTAACGGGGTCTGCTGGGGTCAGCTGTTTGATCTCTCTAACCCACACACACACGTATATATATATATATATATGTATACCTGTGATGGAGTCCCCCAACTGTCTTTCAACTCTGATCTCTAACTGGGCCGGCGGGGTCAAAGGTCAAGGTTCAGATGGATATCACTCGTTTCAAAGAGAGGACCTCGGCAGTAGTTTTAAACTCTAAAAGGCAAACATTCATGCACAAACACAAGCATAAAAACATGCATGCGAGACAACAGTGTTGTCACGATACCAAAATTATGACTTCGATACGATACCCTGCCTAAATATCTCGACACCGATACTGAAATGATACCGCGGCAAAAATCTAAAACATCAGTGTTTAATAAGGGTTATGTTTTTTTTGTCCCCACTGTGGGACTAATAAAGGAATATCTTATCTTATCTCTCTCTTAAACATGTTCAATATTTACGATCGGATCTCCTGCTGTGTGTGTGGGGAAACCCGAGGACAGCCGATGACGCAGTCACGTGGGAAAGAACGATAGCCAATAGAGAACCAAGCTGACCACCGTCGTCATGGCGGCCGCGGCTAACGCATGAGCTAATGCAAAAGGCAAAGCATTAAGTAGTAGTAAGATGGAGCTCAGAAATGGAGGATCAACTTGTTGATTTGTGGCAACAACACAAGTGTTTATTTAACGTGACTTCATCCATCGATCCTTCATGAATTTTCAGTACAAAGTAAAAACTAACATCGCTAATTCTTCCTGCCCTTCGTCCACCAGGTTTGTTTACACTAAAGTCACGTTTGATCGCGAGAGAGTTTGTGAGATTTCCGTTTTTTTTTTTAGTCGGGACTCTTGTTGTTGATGAACGAATCTGTTAGTGTGTGTTGTTGCTGTTTTGTCCAAACACACACTATAGGAACAAAGCTGTTAAATGTAACAGAACATGTCGTTATGTGTGGACTCTCTCACATTTTACACATCTGTTAAGATCTGATAAATATTTTAGTTTGGGCCGGGCTTAAAGCAGAGCGCTGCACACACACACACACACACACACACACACACTGCTGTTGCACACTGATGCAAGTCATGGGAAACAGCCTACGGCTCTTACACTATCATTAAAGTACAGTTACTAATAAAACGGGGCATCGTGCCATTTTCAACGGGCGGGAATAGTGATACATTTCTAGTATCAGTATCAGACTACCATAAAACACTATGAGACAACACACACACACACACACACATATAGACTGATGCTGTCCATCTTTACACCTTTTACTGCTCGCAATCACACACACGCACACGCACACGCAAACGCACACCACTCCTTGGATAGGAATGTGCTTAAGAGACACAAGAATCAACGTCTAACTACACACACACACACCTATCATATCTTCGTATAGCCCACTTCAACTCTATTTCAAGCATACGTACACACCAATTATTCCCACACCCGATTTCTCAATGAATGTGCACTTTTCTGACTACATGGGCAACTTAATTGTATGTATAGCCACACACACGCACGCACACGCACACAAACACACACACACACACACACACAGAGAGAGGCAGATAAGGGTGTGTCTCGCTACACCTGGGAAGAATGAGCCAGGTTGAACACAATGTTAAGTGCCTGTCATTCTATGCACGACGTCAGGTGTGTGTGTGTGTGTGTGTGTGTGTGTGTGTGTGTGTGTGCGTGTGTGTGTGTGTGTGTGTGTGTGTTTTCTACATCACACACCCTTATTTTCTTGCCAACACTGAGGAGCTCACTCTTAAAACACACCGACAGTCTGTTGTTTCTGTGGCAGCTCGTCATTTCACACACACTTTAAACACAAGTCTTCTTACTGGTGTCACTTCGAACAAACAACTAGTATTTTCTTGTCTCCATAAATTCTTGTATATACAGTATATATGTACATATTTATTGTATACTTATTTTAGTTTCATATACCTCTTATTATTCGTTGTTATTATATTCTCTATTTATCTGTACTGCTGTCTTTATATATATATATATTCAGTATATATTTGTTTTATTTTAGTCTGTAGTATTTAGGGTTGTCAAAGTTAACGCTATAATAACGCATTAACGCAATCGATCTTCCGGAAGTTGTAGCGGACTCAGTTTTTAAGCTAGAGTGAAGATACTGGTATCATATGAAACTAGAAAACCTAAAGAATCCATCGGTACCAACCAGGTCATACTAGCTTATCGACAAGGAGGATAAATAACGCTCCAAACTTGCACTAAATTTTGGTGAGGAAAAACTGTAATGGCCATTTTCAAAGGGATCCCTTGACCTCTGACCTCAAGATATGTGAATGAAAATGGGTTCTATGGGTACCCACGAGTCTCCCCTTTACAGACATGCCCACTTTATGATAATCACATGCAGTTTGGGGCAAGTCATAGTCAAGTCAGCACACTGACACACTGACAGCTGTTGTTGCCTGTTGGGCTGCAGTTTGCCATGTTATGATTTGAGCATATTTTCTATGCTAAATGCAGTACCAGTGAGGGTTTCTGGACAATATTCGTCATTGTTTTTTGTCGTTAATTGATTTTTTAAGTAATAAATATATACATACATTTGCATAAAGTAGCATATTTGCCCTGAGTTTAAACGGCTGTATGCAAACAGCTTAGTGGGAATATTGTCTTTTTCACAATAAGGGCAGAATATTGAATATTGTATGCATGTAAACGTAGTCAATGTCAGATTGGTGGTATTGAACTGTAAGGTGTAAATATGTTGTATGAACGTGAAGCCTGGGCGTGGTGTCACAGAATGAAAACGTCAAACGGCAGCAGATGGCGAGCTGTTGCACCAAAGAGCAGAGTTGTGCTGCTAGTTAAAGGAGTTTTATGGGACCTGCTGGCAGGAGGTACAACCTCAAGGAAGCTGGACGGAGCCATACTAGACTGGACTGGCTGTACCAGACTGAGCTGGGCCAAAACCAGGCTGGCCTGGCCCTGTGAATAAAGCTCAGCAACTAGTCTGGCCTGGCCTGACACAAGGCCTCCTATTCTTAGAGACACGCCAATTAAAAAAGGGCTGTGGCGTGCTACACAGCAGCGCTGCTAACTACTATCACACACTCTTTAGCTTCAGACGCTCCAGAGGACAGGTTGCTCTTTGTGCTTTAACGCACAGAGCTGACAGTTTAAAGGCATTTTCCCACATCAGCACATATGCATACACAGTAGAGACGTTCAGAATCACATACTTTTTCTTTTTACTTTAGTACGTACTGCAGCTGCCCTTACAAAGTACGCAGTGTTCCATGCAGTCTGCATATAATTGGGACATACTTACTTCATCATAACATTGCGCCTTGAACTTTGACCCCCTTGCTCATATATCCACTTGGCAGAGGATTGTGGGTCAGAATAGCCAGAAAAGCAAAATGCGACCAGATGTGGTAGGACATCCTGGTAGTTTTAGCATATTTTTAGCATACTGCATTTGACATACTATGTATAATGGGTTAAAATATTTAATCGTGATTAATCTCACAATTTTTATCTGTTCAAAATGTACCTTAAAGGGAGATTTGTCAAGTATTTAATACTCTTATCAACATGGGAGTGGGTAAATATGCTGCTTTATGCAATGCATGTATATATATATTATTGTAGCTAGTATGACATGGTTGGTACCGATGGATTCATCAGGTTTTCTAGTTCAATATGATGCCAGTATCTTCACTCTAGTGGCGTTAAAAGCGAATTTACATTAGCGCGTTATTATCACGTTAACTTTGACAGCCCTAATTGGGACATACTAAATAGTATGGTAGTATGGGTATTAGAGTATCTGCAGTCATGAGAAGGCTTCAACTCAAATGTACTTTTACACAAACTGTAGATTTTGCTGCAAAAGCGAAGTTCAACTCGACATCTGAAAATTCTCCATTTTAGAGTCACAACAACTGAACTCTGTTAAGTCGAGCAAACCACAAGACAAACACTGAGATTCTTCAAACTCCATTTCAGAAATAAACAACTGCTTTTTACAACCACGCTGAGCTGGAACATAAATCTAGACACACACACACACGAAAGAAAAAGGAAATAGCTGCACTCTGGATTCCTCTGCACTCTGGTAGCATGCAGCCTCCATTCATTCATTCATACATAGAGCAGCAGCGGTGTAACTGGATCTGCAGCCTGCTACCGTGGAGCTGCTGCACGGCTCCAGAGTCACAGTGCAGGAACACGACACCGTCCCTCGGTGGGACCATCAGAAGGAGAACCAACCTCCAGCTAAACAAGTGAACAAACACACACCAACGTGTCCTCAGACAACAGTTTCTATGATGCAAAACCGAACCGTGAAACAACAAACCGTTGATCGACATACAAACTAGAGTTGTTTCGACACCAGTATCGGAAATGCGTCCGATGCTGACCAAAATTCGGAATCGGGTATCGGTGAGTACGCCAGTCTACGCACCGATCTGATACTACTATCCGATGTTACACGGTGGTTGGGCACACACCGATTACATTACGTACCCACATAAACTTCCGTCTTCACAGGAAACAACTTGGTTAGGTTTCAGAGAAGATGGTGGTTTGGGTTTAGATAACTACGGAAGTGGCGTAACTTAAGTGCGGGAAGTTACGTGAGAAACAAATCGACATTTCATACGGGACACTAACAGCGGTCTCCTGGGTGAAAGTCTGGTGTTTTTTGACCCACCCATCCCCCCCCCCCGACCTCCTCCCTACGCAGCGTTTGTCGCTCTTTATACTCTGTGGATTACATACGAAACAGCCTGCTCTCCATCTCTGGATCTACAGAGAGAAGAGAAGCAGGCCAACATGTTCATGTCCAAAACACTAGTGGTCATCAGAGGACCGCTAATGATGAATAAAGAGGAGAAAGAATGGATGAGGAAGAGGAGAGAGAGCGATGAAGCTCTGCTGCAGAGGTTGTCCTGGTCTCATTATCCTCTCAAGTCTGGACAGGTGAGCACACACACACACACACACACACACACACAGACTGAGGGAGCCTCCCTCCTTCTTCATGTGCTGACAGGTAGTCTGTTAACCCGAGCACACGCCTCTGACAACATGTAATTGCTGTGTACTTGTTGGCCGGCCTAATGCTCCTCAGATATACCATTATGTGAGTCAACAAGCTCAACGCAGACTGTTTTCAACCAGCTGCACAGTCCAGACAGACACACAGCTCTCTGGAGGAGCCTCCACACAGCAGCTAACAGAAACAAAGGAAAGGGAGGATTAAGGAGAGGAAATGCAGAGGAGGGAGAGAGGAGGAGGAGGAGGAGGAGGAGTGATGAATGTGGGAGAGAGAAAATGTGACAAATATTAAAGTTAACTGGTTATGAAACAGTCTCAGTTTCACACCGATTCCTCTAAAAGACCTACATGAAAAAACAACTAGACCATCAGTGAGAAGATTGGCTATTTCTATATAGTTATTCTTAATGCTCGTCATCGGTGCCACCGGGTCCACCAGCCCGCTACAGACTGACCAAGATCCGGCTTTGCTGCCGCTTTCGACCTGCAGTCGGAGCTCCAGCGGGAGGTGGAGAGCTCCGCAATAATGCTGGACCCAACAACCTTTAGATCACCTAATGAGACTCATTGCTATGAGCAGATCGAGTGCAAAGGTGTTCTGATAGATTCGTTCCGCGCGTAACGTAATGATGTCATCACAAGTGTACATTGTGATGGTTCTAAAGACAGAAGCCTTCGCTTTCTGCTGCAAAAAGAATGAATGCTCTAGTTGTGGTTTTTATTTTAGGTCAATCTAAACAGGATCATGCACACAACGATTTCCCGCAGCCATTATGGGGCAATACTCTGGCCCCACCGCGTGTTGTCACCATGTTTTGTACCACATTTAACGTAAGCTAATGACAGAAGCCTCAGCTTTCTGCTGCAAAAAGAATTAACACTCTAGTTATTGTGGTTTTTATTTTAGATTGAAACAGAGGGTTAAAAACTTCTCCATGAATGATGAAACTAATCAGCTGCTGGCTTTTAGTGATATACTGTTTTATGAGAGTCAGTAAAAAGGTGGCGAGACAGGAGAGAGGAGAGGAAATAAGGGAGGGAGGAGGTGGAGGAGGAGGAGCGACGTGGTTATTTGTTCATTATTTATGCCTCTTCCTGTCTTTGTTGCTCAAAGAGTCGGTCCAGGGGTCGGGTTGCTCTGCCACTGTGGCCTATTTTAGGATCAGCGTCCTTGCTCCTACTAAAGAGATGGAGAGTGTTTTTCTACCCTCTGGCTGTGTGCTACATGAACAAATTATTAATATCAACATAATAATAAATACTTGTGTACGTCCGTTTGCAGGGTGAAAATAAACGTACTTGAATTAAAGATTTCTTTTTCTGCTTTTCAACTTTAAAAAGATGCAAAATGTTTGTTTTTATGAACATGAATGCAAATTTGCTTTTAACTACACTACACTAGAGTGAAGATACTGGTATTTTATTAAACTAGAAAACCTGATGAATCCATCGGTACCAACCATGTCATACTAGCTTGTCGTGAAGGAGGTTAAATAACGCTCCAAACTTGTGCTACATACGTACATTTGCATAAAGCAGCATATTTGTCCACTCCCATGTTCATAAGAGTATTAAATACTTGACAAATCTCCCTTTAAGGTACATTTTGAACAGATAAAAAAATGTGCTATTAAATATTTTAATCGATAGTAAAACATTTGATGGTTCCAGATTTGCTGCTTTTCTTTTGATTAATGTTAACAATGTGAATGTATCAGTAATAATGTTGAGGTTTGGACTAAACACTTCCTCCACTGCTCTCATATCGAAGCGGTTTGTCTGCCAACCTGAGATTTCGACATGATATGAGGCCATGTCGTCCTGCTGCGTGTCAACAGAGACTGTTCGGGGACTTTGGGCCTCGTTGCTCCACTGTTACATAACTGGATGTTGACACCGACCACCACAATGTTCATTTCTTCATCTACTGCATTTACATTTGATGCTTTCAGCAGAAGAATTTATTTTTTCACTTATACACTGAGGTTCTCCTTGTCAAGTCTTTTTAGAAATTAGGTTCTAGGTACAAATAAACTTTAATGATCTGTCTTCTGGGTGGATTTAACACCGCACTGTTCATTACACCAATCCACCACATGTACTTCACTCACAGACAAAAAGACTTTGGCCACAAGAAATCACCCGCAGCTTAAAAATATTAATCCTCCAAAGTATGTGTGATCACTCGAGGCCACATTTAAGAAAATCGCTCTTCCTTAAAAGGTAACGAGTGTGACTTTCTGTGAAGCAACAAGCTGGAGGAGTCGCCGAGGGCGAATACCACCCAGAGAACTCGATGTTTAATGTGAAGTCTTCAGGACAAATATGACAACCTAAACCATGAAAAATGTCAAAAACGTCGACCATCAAGACCGTTCAGCTGTTCAGCTCTGCAAGACGTCTGAGAGCCAAGTTTAACAGAGAGGATCCTGTTCTGTTTGTTAGGATTAATGACTTTGTAGTCGTGTTTCCATTCAGTTGTCAAGCCAATGTGTAACATTTCAAGGGATCTATTATCAGAAATGAAATATAATATTCATAACTATGTTTTCATTAATGTATAATCACCTGAAACTAAGAATCGTTATGTTGAGAACTCATCAAATGTAAATTTATATAAGGGGTGAAATGCAAAGAAAAAAAGCGTAGTAGAAATAAATAAATAAATGCAAAAATAAATACATTTATAAATTAATTAAAATAAATACATACATAAATAAAACAGAAGAGGAAATTAATACAAAAATAAATAAATAAAGAAGCAAATTAAAACAGAAATATCAATTCATGTCACATTTTATCAATAAATTAATGGCTACATTTATTTTTAATATAATGTTTTCTGCATTTAATGACATTTATTTATTTATATATTTATTTATTTTTGGTTTTGGAAGGTTCCGTCCTCCATTGGAGAGTAGAGGAAGTCAAGAGAAGAAGACAATGGGTGTTTACAGCAAATATAAAAGGTTTTAGGAACTAATCACACACCAAACTAAAGTACTATTATTTTGAGTATACAGAGAAGTAAAACACAGATTTATTTGTATGTGAATGTCATGGATTATTACGTTCCAGATGTGAATGATTTTTCCCCATCTGGATCCTTTATTATCTACTGTTGCCACAGACTAATCAAATAGGTTTGTTGTCTCCTCCCACTCCAGTTGCCAAAACAAACCACAAACATTTCTCTTCAAATTACATTTTTTTTTGTGTGTCAACTCTGTACAGCAGCGACGTGCAGACGGGAGAGAACGAAGGAATGAAAGAGAAGAAAGAAAGAGTGTCAACGCTGCTGATGACATGACAGAGATGTCAGGAATGCCAGCTATGTTCTTCCTCCCTCTGACTCCCCGTCTAGAACATCTTCACTCTCTCCTCCTCTCACCTACTTCCTCTTTCCACACTCATCTTCAGCTCTTTCTCTCATCCTTTCTTTCCCTCCGATGATCAACGTTAGTTAGCGCTTGTGTAGTCCAGAAACAGTTACAGTAAATCAGACACTCGACTAAAGGACATTAAAGTGGGTCCCTCGACTAGATCACAATCAAAAGAGTCCACTATGAGTTTGTGACGACGGTTACAAGTCATCCTCACACATTTCTCTCTGTGCTTTTACCGTGATGACGATGAGAAAAACAGCTTCAAACATGTTTCTTCTTTCTCTTTTTGAGGTTTTTATATCATTCTGCAGTTTCACAGCGGCGTTCCTTATGTATTCAAATCCGAACATTCAAATTGTGGTAAAAGTACGTATGTTTTGCTCTTCTAAAAACTTTTTCCCACATCGTGACCTGACATAGGTTTCTGCATGATGACGCTGCTACATGTACAGTATACATAGTTAGTGTATTAAATACGGTAACTTAGATGGCGGTCGGCACGCTCCCAGTTTGGAGAAGCAGACAGGAGTACCGGCAGGAAGCTAAGCATTGAACTGCATTTGAATTCCTGTTTAAGTTTTGACCAATTTGTTGCTCCATTAAAAAGATTTACACTTGAATTGTAATTTCCATCACTTCCACACCTCAACACTAAACTGGTACTTCCTGATTCTATTTACTACCAAGATGTGTTTCTTGTCTTTGCTGATATGAAAGAAACAAGTCGTTGAGTTTTTCTTTTCTTTCCACCCTTAAACCTTCTGTGTCTTTCCTCCTCACCCAAACACTAAATGACACAGTAGCATTACCTACAGTTACGTTTTTTTTGTCTTGCACCACCTTATCTCTGCCTGGATGTGTGCACACTTTGTCTTTCTTCTGACACACAAAGTTTTACTGCAGCTAAAAGGAGAAAGATGAGCTCAAAGAAGCAGTGAGAGGAGAGGGGACAACGATCAGCATTACTTGGCATCAGTGTTTCCCTCAGTGTGTGTGTGTGTGTGTGTGTGTGTGTGTGTGTGTGTGTGTGTGTGTGTGTGTTTGTGTGTGTGTGCGTTTCTCTCATATCACACCATCACTTCTCCTCAGCCAATCAGCAGCCAACTAATCCACTTCCTGTCTTTAGAGGCGCAGCACAGGAAGCGGCGGGGGTGGGAGGATGTCCCTGTTAATTCCCCAGGAATGCAGAGAATGAATCCAACTGTACGAGACGTAAAACATTAACCCCCGAGGAAACTTGTAAAATTAGCCTTCTGAAGATTTACAGCCTTCGTGTCCGACGACACGGCTCGATGACAACGGGCTCGACGAGGAACGTGCACAGGAAGTTTGTGCCGCGCTGCGAATATTCAAACGACTGAGGTGACTCATGAGTGAGGCCAGCGCTAACTGCAGAAAGTCTATAAAGGCAAGAGGTTCAACAGCCATCATCTGGCCTATTACACTTTCAGGGTTTCACACATGCAGGCATTTATTGAGATGGACACAGGTTAACGACATCTGGGCCACAAAATATGATAAATAATGTCCACAAAACTAGTGACGTTTATAAAGTCATTCCAGATAAACTGTTGTTGTCACGCTGAAGATGAATCAAGATGTGAATGAATAAAAAAACTCTGCACTTTAACAGGCAAAAAGAAGACGTATCATTCACTTTATTCCAAGAGAGACATAAAACTTTAAGTCATCAACGTGGGATGTTGCAAGTAAAATAATCTGAATCTTAATGTGTACGAAGTTAACACAAACCTTAATAAACACAAGACAGACTCCTCAGTCTTAACTTTTATAAATCACACCTCAGGCACAAGGACAGGTGCTGCAATGACAAACACTATTTTACAATCGGGGGCCTTAAAAGCTGCTCACTGAATGACTCAACCAGGCCGTCATTTCACCACCAACATGTACGCTTGAAAAGGCTCCACTACTCTTGAGAAAACACTGCCATGCATGACTTAAACTTACACAGACGCCACTTCAACTGCTTTTACTCAACCATATCTTCTCCAAACTCCTTGAAACACTTTGTTATGCAGTTAAGGATCCCATTCAGCCCAGACTAACGCCTGGAGAGCAAGACCAGGGTCATGGAGAACACCTGGAAACTGCCATTCAACTCCACAATGGAGCAGGACCTGGTGTCAAGGGGATAGAAAAACAGATGAGGAAGAACTTCTCATCTCCAAGACAAATGTCTTTATATATTAATGTGATTCGTTCTGTCTGTCGACTTCATGTCTGAGTCATAAGCAGAACCTCCTCAATGCTGCGAGATCATTGCCAACGAGGTCTTGCACTTTGACTTTTCACACTTCAAGCTGCAACTTGGCCACAAACCAAGTTAAATTATCACAAGTCAACAGAGAGAACGGTGACTGTTTAACACAAACGTCTCCTCTGACCTTGACGGAGTCATCTTGGGCCTCGTTGTGAAGGAAATGTGAGTCATTTAGTTTTGGTCTGAGCAGCCAGAAGCACCGGTAGCCAGAGCAGAGCGGTGTTCCCCTTTCTTTCCTCAGCCCGACCTTTACAGAACCAGAGATCTGCGATCACTGAATGAGCTGAGGTCATTATTATTATTATTACTGTGTTTTTACACACAGTCCCAATCAGGAGTTTGGCAGGCCCGACAGCAGCTGGCAGGGCGAAGCGTCAGCTGTTTGTGTCGGCCTTTTTTAAAACCGCCGGCTGAATCTTTCCAGAGCTCTGCGACAGTTCTGCGGTTCTGTTGTTGATCCGTTCAGGCAGCAGGAAACGGACTCACTCCACCAAACCTGGTTGTGTTACAAAGCGCTCTGTTGTCTCGATGCCAAACTGACTCTGATGCTGTCGGGATTTTCAGCATTTATGGGTTTTCCAGCGTAAACTGAACCGCTTCTGTAGGTAGAGAATATGGACCAGACTGAGGCCACCAACAAAAACACAACAGAACAAAGAAAATATATGTTGAATGCATCAAATAGCATTTTAGGAAGTTTAAAGTCACTAAAAAGGAACAATTAACTGGTTATGAAACAGCCTCAGAAACAACCGATGGTGGTGGTGGTTAACCTGTTTCTTCACACCACACAGCTCACAGAATCTATTTGTAACCATGACTGATAAAAACCATCAGAAACCAGTTAGAGGAAGTTATTGGTGAGAAAAGAGAAGTCATTTTTGTTAGTGAGCAACTGAACTTCTTTATGTCCTCGAGGGTATTCTGCAGGGAAATGAAAACTTGTCTTCACAATATATAATCTAATAAACAGGGCTGCCCCCCCTCGTAGTCGATTTATTCTTAGTCCACTAAGATTTCTTTAGTCGTTTAGTCATTTTATAAGCTTTGTTTCATGCTGAATTACTTATTTCTAAGAAACTTATGAGCACATTCTGGTAAACACAAGATTTAAAGTGGTGCTTTGTGTGATTCTCTGGAGAAACTAATCGATTAGTGTTAGGCCTCGTCTATACATATACAGATATTATTTAAAAACGGACATGTTCTTCTACATTTTGGCCTCACGCAAACAGAGTTTGGATAATTTTGCCCTCTAAAAGGTGCAGATTTTTAAAAACTCTGGTTACTTTGTGTCTGTGTGGACGTGTAAAACAGAGCGTTTGGGAAACGATGACGTACTCTCATCATTTCGTGCCCGGTGTTTCTTTGTGTAATGAGCAAGCGCCAGAAACAATAACAAAGATGGCGGAATACCGGCTTTTTTACGTTTTGTTAGCGCTGCTCGGACTAATTACTACTTTATATTTAAAATATGTTCCAGTCACAAGAGGCCACAGCAGGAAACACATTAAACATGTCGAGGCTGAATGGTGATTGAGAACTCAGAAGGACGATGGACATGAACCTGAATGACCTCCCTTTCCTAATTTATGCATGTAACGTTAAAGAGACAGCAGAGTGATAACCAGGAATTGCAGCCTCTCGACCAACAATAACTGTTATCAAACTGACTGTAATGAAGCCGAAGGAAAAGGAGCGAGAAGGGTGAGAAGGGTGGTAACACAATTCCTTGACCCTTAAATTGTGATCTCACCTTTGGTGACTTGTAAATATTACGGCGAGTGTTTGGAGTCACTTTTGCGTTCGAGTGTGGACGAAGATATATTGTAAAACGAAGGTTGTGTGGACAGAAGGGTTAATTGATAACAGATAAAAAATGTGTGATTAATCACGAATAACTATGGACAATCATGCGATTAATCGATTGACAGCTGTAATCTGTGTACGTGTAGACAATAAATGTAGAAGACATTTAAATAATGGAGGCAGTTTTCTATCTCTAGCGTGTGAATGTGTCTGTGTGAGTAAACGTCTCTATAGATAGAATGAGTAAGTGCTAAACTCAGCAACCAACACAGAGTTACTCAGAGCTGCTGGGTTATTTTAATCATTAAGGGGAAAAAAAACTCACACACACCAGAGACATGAGCCAAAAACGTGCTTAGCTGGCAGCATCACTTCATCAACCTCTCCGTCAGCTACACACATAATCTAGTTATCAAACCAAAAGTCAGCGCAGGTCGACCTCCGTACTGACGGTTTGGACGAAGATGGAGGAGAAAAGAAAGGAAAAAGAGGAAACACTGTGTGAACAAATAAAGCAGCTTGTTTTAGGAGTGTGTGTGTGTGCATGTGTGGTATGAGAAGCACGACATTTCAGCAGCTATAAATCCTCATTCTTGGCATTCCCACTAAAACAGGAGTTTGTGTTGCTCATGCTGCTGCTGCTGATCTCATACAAATCTGTGACGACGACCAAAATACATGCACGCTCCTCAGAGAGAAACATATACACTACAAACTAAGATGAAGGCCTGTGTGTGCGTGTGCGTGTGCGTGTGCGTGTGTGTGTGCGTGTGTGTTTGTGTGTGTGTGTGTGTGTGAGTGTGTGAGTGAGAGAGAGAAAATGTGGCCAAACGGGAGTTTCAGGCCGGCCCAGTTGCCCGGCAGCAGACAGCATTGTCACGGTAACAGGCTCTTCCTGCCCCTCCTCCTCCTCTCCACCCGCCTAGCGCGCTTTTACCTTATAAGGCAACGCATTCAACTGCCTGTCACGGCGACAATGGTGATGTAAGAGGGCAGCAAGGTGCACCCCCCGCTGACACACACACACACAAACACACACACACAAACACACACACACACACACACACAGTGAGTGGACATGCATGGAGAGTTTTAAATTAAATGAACATACAGAAACAGTTTCAGGGTGACACTGCAGATCCTTTAAAGTTAGCTGACTGTGTCCATGTCCATTGTGTGTGTGTGTGTGTGTGTGTGTGTGTGTGTGTGTGTGTGTGTGTGTGTGTGTGTGTGCTCTAAAGTGCAGGAATGTGAAACACGACACACACACCTTCTTTTCTCCCCCCCACCCACCGTCCTCTTCTTCCTATGAAGCAGCAGAACAAACAGGAGAGAGAAAGAAGCAGATAAGAGGGACAGACGAGCAGAAAGATGGACGTTCAGAGACACAGGAAGTGACGCGGCAGGTAAAAAAAAAATAAAGGCGTATAAGACTCAAAAGAGAGCTGCTGCTCTGCAACAACACCTCCAAACTTCCTGCGAGTATGTGCGTCTAAAGGAGAGCGTGTGCATGTCCTTAGGTGGCCTATTTGAATTTTAATAGAGAGGTGAAGTCCCGCCCCCTTCTGGTGGACCGCCATGGGACCGTATTTTGGAAAACGGCGATGGCGAGACAAATCATTTTTTGATCCAGTTTGTCAATTTAAAGAAAGAAAGTCTCAGTTTATTGTAAAACTATTGAAGTATAAAGCTGGGGACACACCAAGCCAACATCAAATAACTAGCGGCAACGAAGGCCACACGTCGACCTTTGTCTTCGCCAAAAAGTTGCACCAGAACACACCGCGAAGACGACAGCGGACGGCTAGTTAGAACGTACGTCCTGCGGGGAAAATCTCAAAAACCTTATATGAGATAAAAGTCTTTAATCTAAGTCATGCAAACGGTTTCTAGGCTTTTCAAGGACTTCCTGGAGCTGCGAGTGATTAGGAGAGGAGAGGAGAGGAGAGGAGAGGAGAGGAGAGGAGAGGAGAGGAGGGAGGGAAGGAGGGAGGAGACGTCGTAAAGGGTCCAGACCCGGTACAAGGATCGCCACTTTGTTTGTTCCTCTTCGTTTCCGCTTGTTGATGACCCGTACTAAACACACACACACACACACACAGGTCTAGCCAGAGCCACCCCCCCCCCCCCCTCGGTCCGGCTCTGTCACACATTCCTGAGCTCTCACCCGGCTCCTTTATGGCTTCATGACTCACCGGCCCTCCGCCTGTCTGACACATACTCACCGCCGGACGCATGCCAACACAAATGGACATTAATCAGCCGCTGAGAGTGTCACATCAGACAGACAGGAAGGTGAGGAGGAGAGGAGGAGAGGAGGAGAGGAGAGGAGGTCACGGGTTACCACGTTTGTGTTGAAGCACGCCGATTGTTTAGTCTATAAAATGTCAAACAGCCATGAATGAAGTTTTCATGATCACATCTCGCTTGTTTTGTCCAACCAGTCAGTCCGGTGATGAGATTTAATCTCTTATTCCGTTACTTATTATAGGCAGAGGTGGAAGAAGTATTTAGATCCTTTACTTCAGTAAAAGTACTAATACCACACTGTGAAAATACTCCACTACAAGTAAAAGTCCTGCAATCAAAACCTTACTTTCGTAAAAGTATGTATCCGGGCTGTCGATCGATTAAAATAGTTAATACTCGCAATTCAATTAACACAAAACAATGACAGATATTGTCCAGAAACCCTCACAGGTTCTGCATTTAGCATAAAAAATATGCTCAAATCATAACATGGCAAACTGTAGCCCAACAGGCAACAACAATATTGTGATATAATTTGTGATATGAGAGGGAATGATAATTTTTACATCATTATTCTTTATTATTTTAGCATCTACTGTCCTCTTACTGTCTATTTTATTGCCTCTCTTTATTATTTTGAGCTACATCTCTTGTATGAAACGTTCTCTATACACAAAATAATATTATTATTATTCTCATTTTCATTATAAAAACTTATTAAAATGATTAAGGTGTGATTTTTACGGTGATCGGTACCAAACAAAGATGTTTTCTTACGTCTGTAGAATATGATGTGTACATCAGGACATCCCTGCAGCACCACAATATTTAAATTAAAATGGTATTTTGACGCACTTTCACAAATATTGGGTCTCCTGCGATTTGAAAAATTGCAGTAAGTCATGTTGAGATTTCGATTAATTGTGCAGATGAACACTTCATCCTTCAGTTTATCACAAACATTCAACATCAACACATCTGGAGACATTTTCACCAAACAGGAAGGGGATGTAGAGGAGTAGAAGTATACAGCTGCATAATATGGAAACACCCAAGAAGTACTTTGAGTAAATGTTCTTAGTACCATCCCACCACTGCTATTAGGGTTTAGGTATTCATCCTGTTTGTGCCCGCACAGACGAAGAGTACTGGTTCCTCCACACACTCCTCCCACACTGACCTAAAGCCTTGAGTTGATTTAACGCTGTGATCCTCGTGTCCCAGATCCACACCGAGCCCCCCCCGGCTGCAGAGCTCAGTCATCATGGACCGCTGCCTCTGTGTGCAGGACGGGTCTGTGGGGGGGGGATCACAGCTCCAGATCATTGCAATCCCTTTAAAATGACTTTAATATCACAGCGACCCCCCCCCCCCCACAGGATGTAGACAGTGAATCAGTGACCGTCTGATCCTCTCAAACACTTTCTGTCCATCTGGATTCAAACAATGAACGACTAGAATTAAGAAAACCAGCTGCACCGAGTCTAAAAACAGTTTTTACAACATTAAACATAATCTGTGGGCAATATGGATGAATTATGATATAGCAACATATATAATGATAAGGGTTGTCAATCAATTAAAATCTGTAATTGCATGATTGTCCATAGTTAATCGGGATTAATCGCAAATTAATCAAATTTTTTCTGTTAAAAATGTACATTAAAGGGAGATTTATCAAGTATTTAATACTCTTATCAACATGGGGGTGGGCAAATATGCTGCTTTATGCAAATGTATGTATATATTTATTATTGGAAATCAATTTACAACACAAAACAATGACAGATATTGTCCATAAACCCTCACAGGTACTGCAATTAGCATAAAAAATATGCTCAAATCATAACATGATTCTTTAGGTTTTCTAGTTTCATATGATACCAGTATCTTCACTCTAACTTTAAAACTGAGCTGCTACAACCTAAAAATCACAAGTTGCGTTAACACGTTAAAGAAATTAGTGGAATTAAAACGATTTTGCATTAACGCCTTATTGATAATAACCTTGATATTTATAAATCAAATATTGATATCATGTTAATAATACACATATGATAATATCATGTAAATAATCCAGCGCCTCTTAAATCACTTTATATATACAGTTCTGGTTACAGACTCTCTCTCCACCTCCCTACACTTGTACTTTGAGTGTAGTTCATTTCCCAAAAATGAGACAAAAACGCACAATAAACAAAGTTAAAGATGAATTTCACTAATAACATTATTCTTTTTTTGAATTTTCTATAAATATAGTTATTGTGAATTATTTTGGCCATGATAATCACGTAGTGGAAATCTGATATTGCGACAGCCCTACTATGTACGTTTCATGTAAATTAAGTTTCATCAAACCAGAAAAACACTCAAATAAGCTCAGAAAATCATGTTACTGTAACACAGTCCTAAAGATGGATGCCAGAAAATATTTAATCTTGTCTCAACATATTGATTTATTGCATTATTTGCTCTAAGTTATGGTTATATACTGTATGTATGAGAGGAAGCAGATATTGAAATGCTGAACCATCTTTTGCACACTCACACCTCGGTTCAACTGGTTTCCTCCTCTCTACCAACGTTTCTCTTCTGAGAACCGAGAGACTTCTGTGGGTTGAATCAGGATAAAGTTCAACTGATCTGCATCTCTGTATTCAGAGGAGCCGTTCGGTTGCACCACATCCAGTTTCTGTTACAGCTGCTGATCACTTCTACAGAATTATTCCTCTCCTCTCCACGCTGCTGCTGCTGCTGCTGCTGCTGCTGCTTGCACACGTTAATTTTATCACTATTGTATAACACTTCATATTTTTGTACTTATATCTGCACTTTTTATTGCTGATATTTATTACTAATCTTTTATGTATTCCTTGTAAATATGCGTCTTTTAATACAAAGCACAATTTGAGGTTGATGCAGCTACAGTTTCGTTTGCATAAAGACACTAAAGTTCTTCTTCACCTTGATTATTATAAGCTTCATTCAGGAAATCCACACACAGAGTTTGGTCGTGCAGGATACCACAGCAGCCATATCGGTACCACAACCCTGCTTCAGGGCAGTTGCTAAGCAACCGAGGACTACAGCATCTTATTTTTAGATGGTTTAAAATGCATCTCAGCACCTGGTGTCCGTAGTACGAACCGGTCCAACTGTGGAGCCGTTTCATCTCCAAACTTCTGCAAAAATCACTTGTATTCTGCAGCCTCTCATCCATCAGAGTATCACTGCGTACCATTACCTCTCTATCTTTCTCTCCATCCTCCCCCTCCTCCTCCTCCTCTAAAACAGATTTCACACACTCCTGCCTGCAAACACTGTGACAATCTAAAAGACTTCTCTCAACCGAAGCAAAGACTTTTATTAGAACAAAGCACAGCTGGAAACCGCTGCAGTTGTCAATGTGTGCATGAAGGTGAAAACACCCCATCAATCCCAGGAAGGTGTTAAGAGAGCGCGTTAGCACTGAAACGCTCTCACACTGCTGCGGTGACGAGCTCGACAGGAAACACTGCAGCGCCGCGCTCACGCTGCAGAGACGACGAGCCCGTCATGTCCCCACAGCCGGGGTGTCAGAACCAGAGCGCTGAGCTCACACACACACGGTCCTGTCAGAGACACAACGGGGTCGGTCTGCAGCGACTGCATGGTACCAGGGTCTGTGTTGACTCCACATGCTCCCCCTACAGCGCTGCGAGTCACAGGAGCCAACAGAGGAGGCTTTGTTAACCGGAGCAACGGTAGCTAAATAATCCCCTGCAGGCTGGCTTTGATTGGATCAGACAGGATAGTAGGCTCGTGGCCGAGGACTTCCCTGACCCACATTAAGACCTGGACGGCTTTCTGCTGCACAAATGTCAACTCTGACTCTTAAATACGACACCAAAAGACTTTAAGACTAGAAAAGGAACTACAAAAGATGGTTCAAGTACAAAACTGGCAGGTCAGTCAGAAACAGTTCCTCAAAATGACAGATTGTTGAACTTCTCCACCTCACCAGAGGTTAAAACCACCTAGTTTGTAATGTTTTTTTATTTCATTTCTGATATTTCCAACAGGGTTTTCTTTTTTTCTGCAATTAGGGCTACACAATTAACTGAAATTTAATCGCGATCACAATTAAATGAACATGATCGACGGCGATATTGACGTTTAAAGGCCCTGACACGGTGGTCAGGTGTAGTCTTTGCGGCGTGTCCGAGTGCAACTTTTTGGCGAAGACAAAGGTGACGTGAGGCGACGCAACGGGCGGCCTTCATCGCTGCTAGCTCTGTGATGTTGGGTTGGTTTGTCTGGGCTTTAACGTTTGTGCTCCACTCAAAGAAAACTCTGCTGCATATCAAATCAAGTGCTTCATAAACTAACAGCCAGCCACCAGCCGGCAATCCAGATGTTTCGGCTTCATTTCTGGGGAGCCGCTGCACACACACCGTATGGGTTGTGTCTAGAAGGTAACCCGAAAACTTACTGCCCGACGACTTATCCTAACCTTAACTATTTAAGGTCAATGCCCAACCTTAACCAGCTCGTGAGAGTCTCCCTACCTTTATCCCTTCTAGAGACGACTCACCCTACAGCAGCAGCCTGTGAAAAACTTTCCCGAATGTTGCGGCAGACGGCAAAATGAAAAATGCACTGAATTCAGGTGAATAAGAACCTTCTTTTCAGTCTTATTTTGATGCAAAGATTTGTACATTCGTGATCTAAATATTAATCGTGATAATCACTAATCGTGGAGCCCTAATCGCTATAATTAAAAAGGTGCATAAAGACAACTGTGTGATATTCACAACAGTTTTAATGTGACAGCTCAGACAGATTATTCCTTGTTCTGTGCGTTTATTCAACATACAGTCTCTGCAGGCATTCCCTCTTTTCTTTCTCTCTCAGCCATCTGGTCCTTTAAGGCGGACAGCAACACACAGCGATGTGTCTGACTCAGAGGGCTTGCCTGGCTGTTTGCGTGCGTGGTGACTACTTTATATTTGAAACAGGGTCGGGGGAGAAAACCGCAGAAACCACAGAGGCTTCCTTCCTCTTTCTCCCACCACTACGACTCCCAGGAGGACGAACACAGAGCTGCAGTCACTCCTGAGTCTCACTCATCCTCCTCTTCTGCTCTGACGGGAGATTTAGTCTTTACCGCTGAGCCATTTATCTAAATAAACACATTATTCCTCCAGTCTGGGTGCTGAATGTGTGAGGAAATAACATATTTGTCCAGATTCTTCCATGAAAACCAACACGATCAACCCCTGAGAAGGTTTTCAACTCTCCGTGCTGTCACCGGGAAACACTGAAGTCACAACAACAGAAAAAGAGGAGAAGAATCCTCTGCTTTCCATTTTCTTTTTAAACCCTGAGGCCAACAGCAGCAGCAGCAGCGTGTTTGGATTGTCTGTCTTTTCAGCTGCATAAACTGGCAGTGAACCTGCAGAGAGTGCTTATCATCCATCTGTGTCTCTGCTCGCCTGCATGAGAGTCTAAATGGAGTCTTACAGGCTGAATATCACAAAAAAACAAAAAAAACAACATGTCTGTCGGCCTGTGTCTTGATTTCTCTCCTTGTTCTCTGCAGAATACTCAAAGATCATCCGACAAAAGAGAGCTAACATACCAATTAGGGCTGTCAATCAATTAAAATATTCAATCGTGATTAATCGCAAATGAATCACACATTTCTTTTCTGTTCAAAATGTACCTTAAAGGGAGATTTGTCAGGTATTTAATACTCTTATCAACATGGGAGTGGACAAATATGCTGCTTTATGCAAATGCATGTATATATTTATAATTGAAAATCAATTAACAACACAAAACAATGACAGATATTGTCCAGAAACCCTCACAGGTACTGCATTTAGCATAAAAAATATGCTCAAATCATACCAATTCACAATCTAAAGGCCGTTACACACCGGCAGCGTTTCTTTTGTGCGATTAATTCGCACAACAATATGTTTTTTCTGAGCTGTTTTTGTTATGAATACTTTCACACAGAATACAAATATTACACTTGGTCGATTGGTCGATCACAGCGTTCTACGGTCAGTTTTCTGATGTCGGACTCTGGACGACCCTTTCTGTGTCAAATTATTGATTTCTTAAGTAAGTAGCCGTGTAATAAGCGGGATAATGCACAGCTAAGCTTTGCGACATCACCCTGTCGGGGTTTATTTCACAACAATGAGCTAGCTGTACATTATCCCTTACTTCCTGTATACTTCCTGGTTCGTAGGTTTAGCTACGAACGGTGTACGAGAGCAGCCTGCTGTAAAAACAGAAAAACGAGACCCTGTCTGTAAAGGCTCCAGGCTAACGGTCTCTGAGGGACTTCCTCTGATCTATGAGAGACCAATAAAGTGATTGAAGTTGTGTACAGGCCCCAGGCTGCTGGTCCTGGAGATGCCTGATCAGAAATATACCCCACAATACAGATACAAGCCCCAGAGCTGAACTGCTAAATCACACAGAAACACACCGGCCTTAAAATAGCAACACACACTCCAGTTCTCCTCTGGTGTCTGAACCTGTTGCCTTAACGACAGAGAGGCCGACAGAGAAAATGCAAGGGAAGGAATAAATGTGGGGAGTCAGAGAGTGTTAGAGCGTGGGATTATCTGGAGAGCAGAGCGTCCTCCTCGCTATAAAGGAGAGAGCAGAGGAACCTGAAGGCCAGGCACAATCAGTAAATATTTAATGCTGCTTGTTATGTGCCCTGAAACCAGCTCCGTCTCCACCGATACCCCGCTGAAAGGTTTCTGCTTCAACAAACGCTGCCTAACAAATTCAGGATTTTGGTCAATCATCTGGCTCAGTTACAAAATTTTGAAGAACAATAAATGTTTATCAGGCTTTTAAATGTGTCGTTTCAAATTGTTAGCATCAGCAGTGATCAAAAAGACTCACTACATTCACGGTGTTCGTTTGTATATTTAAGCAGTTGTATGTGTGTGTGTGTGTGTGTGTGTGTGTGTGTGTGTGTGTGTGTGTGTGTCCCAATAGGCCTCTCCTCTTCACCCCAGTTTGAAAGCTTGTTAAATAATACAGCAGGAGGAAATCAGAGACCGCCGCGGAGGAAACAAACACACACACACACACACATACTTAGTTTGAATCGTGGTCTGTTCGCCACCGTCTTCACCTGTGTTAAGTTTTAAAAGCCGCGGTGGTAGACGGGGGGGCATTTGTCTCGACACCACATCACTAACTAACCGATATCTACAGATCCCAGAAAGCCCCATCAGGGTCGAGTTCGGTTCACGTTCAATGCTGCAAAGTCAAATTTCAACGAAAAAAAAAAAAAAAGTTTGCAGAAACAGAATCAACATGTGATGTGACAGTTAGGAATTACACAGAAATGAGTTAGTAGTCATCAAAATATGCTCTGTTTGGAGCCTCAAAACACCAATGCCTCACAATTAAAGCTCTCCAACAGCCAAACATTACAAGGCTTTTATTGTGAAGCAGCTTTCTGAACATCCTGTACATGGCGAGACCGACATTTCACCGCGCTGTTCGCCTCCAGTGTTAATTTCGTTACCGAAAACTATGACGAAATATGTTCAACAGACAAGAAGCACCTTTTTGTGTGTGGTGAAGATAATCTGTTTAATCTCATTGTTTCAGCCGTATGACTGTCGGATTGTGAGGTAGACGAGCGTGGCGTGCAGCAGCTACGGCGCTAAACCCCTGATCCAGCCAAACATCCCCTCCAGATGTGTAGAAGCATATCCCAGATGTAGCATGAAGCCTTACCGCCACAGCTCTGTCTTTGTTACCAGACTAGCACGGCCTGTTTGTTCTCTCTCTCTCTCTCTCTCTCTCTCTCTCTCTCCCTCTCTCTCTCTCACCCTCCCAAGAGGGAGAATAACCTGTCTAGGTGTGGCCATGTAGGCAGATATCCATCAAGCTTTATTCGACAGAAGATCACCAACATTATGCACTGACGAAACCGCCAATAAAATAAATATATATATCGGCTAAATCTCTGCACGATGTTGATCTCAACTTCCTGGTTAAATCTTCTTATCAGACGTTCATGCTACGTGTTTGAAGGTTTTACTTCCTCTTCGGTTCTTTTGGACTTTACATTTATTTGCGATGATCAAACAGGTCATAAAGAGAGGGGAATACTTTGCCTTTACATGAGAAACAAGATGTGTTAACCCCTTACACCCCGACGGCCCTTTCAGAGGTTGTTGCGGGCTAGTAATTTCATTATAGTGAGACCGTTTTTTGAAACTTGACTGTATAAAATGACCTGTGGCCTCTAGGATAATCACAGCCTCATGAAACCTCCCAGCCACAAACTAGAGACCTAGAGCATTCAGAGGATGGATGGCTTTCCTAGCTAGATTGACAATAAGGGGGGTTCTGATCAGTTTACACAACAGAAGTGCTTGCCATCCAATCGCCGAAAAATGCAATTCTTGCAGAAATCTCCAAAATGTCAAAAGTTTTTGATCCCAAATCACAGCATGGATTTTTCTATGGTGTTCCTCAAGGTCTTGGTGTCTTAATGTGGTATTTTGGAGGGATTATTGATCATTTTTATCAGTTCTCGAGTGGTAAAAAATTTATAAATATAGCACCAAATCTGTGTTACAAATGGTATCAATCCAAAAATTGCTGCAACAACTTATGAGACATAATAGAGCATGGGGATGACCAGCATATACTTCTATCATAATGTTCTAAACCCTTATACACTTTCAATTAATTTTGATTACTTAATTCATGTTTATTTCTGATCTATGCCTAGAACAACTTGACACAGTGCTGAGCTGCATCTCAAATTAATCTCCAGGCTCCCAGCTTTCAGATGATGTACACCACTTCTATGTGACATCAACTGTTGACTATTTATCTCCCCCTGAACATCCCCTGTCCCAAACACCCCTCTGAAAAAAAGGGCAGAATGGTAAGGGTTAACTTATCTCCCATTCATTTATTATGGGATATTACAGCCTCTACTGGTGTTTTTTTATGGCACTAAGGTGTTTCCCTCTGATCATAGTCTGATGTTAACACCTCTGATTAAATTTGTTCACCCTGCAATCTTAATTCACCAGCAATAAAGCAGCAGCCACATCCATCATGTCAGATATGTGTCAGATCTGGATATAATCTGATCTGGGATGTAATCTCTGGCTGAGTGGCGGTGGCGGTCGGTCCCAGTCTGACAGATGTTGCCGCACGGCGACATCATCCAGCGACATCATCCAGAGGATGCCCAGACCTCACACTCAGAGTCCGACATCAGAACTGCGCCCATAGCAACGGTGTGTTACACATAGCAACAGTCTGTTAGAAGACCGTAGAACGCCGTGATTGACCAATCAGAATCGAGTATTCAACAAAGCAGTGTAATAAAAAGATTCAATAAACATGCTCTTAAAAAAAAGAACACAAACACACATTATGATTTAGTATTTGATTAAAAAAAGAGCAGAGGCCAAGACATCCTGACTTTCAGTCCCTGGTATGAGTCAAGCTCCAAAATCACTGGATCCTACATTTCCCATAATGCAGCTAGGGCTGCAACAACTAATCAATTAGTCTGTTACGTTTATTATTAACTTAACATGTAATCGTGCGTTTGTCCATCAAAACGGACACAAATCAGCCGGAGACAGCAGATTTAGCTGAAATTAGAGAGACACTGGAGTAACGTTATGGAGCTTTTGGAATATTTCATGTCAAGTTACATTTCCCTTTTATTATTAGTGCACGGCTGCATCCCCAATGTCCACTTTTCATTGCAGTAAAGCATCGTTTTTCTGTGTTTCTAATAACTTTATTTTTCAAGATGCAAGGGGAGGAATAAGTTTTGTTTTTTGAATAATACACTGGAAAAACGTTGGACTTTTTGTCCAATTAATAATCGATTATTCAAAGTAATAGACCAATTAATTGAATTTTCAAAACAGTCGTTAGTTGAATACATGTTTGTAAGACTTGATAAGTCTCCTCCAGAGCCACAGAACAACTGTTTGCAGGCTGAGCGGAGCTCCTCGTGACGGGTAAACTGACCTTTCAGTGTAAAATCAGTGAAGTTCCCCTTTAATGTTTCCTGTAAAAGATTAAACCAGGCTCACAATATTGCTGCGAGGGTCACGAATAACAGTTTTTTTATCTCGGTGTTGTGACGACAAATTTCTTTTTAAGTCCCTGCAAAGCAAGTTCTGTAAGGAGGAAGCTTTCAAACTAAAAGTGCATTTAGAAATAACACCAATAACATAAGAATACATCTTCTCACTGTTGACCAGAGCGACACCTAAAACAGCACTCGTTAACTCACCAACAACCACGTACGTGTCTTTTATAAGACGTTGAAATCAAGTGTGCTAAAGGTGGAGGCATCTATCTACAGCCTGCAGCGTATGAAACAACGCTGCATTAGCCTCAGTTTGAAATAGCATCACTGAGAACAGCTTCTTGTTTTATTTTTCTCATCTAATTTGTATTGAATGTGAACTCTTTAGCTTTTATCTTCTGGGAAATAATGTGAAACCAACCACTCATTCAGTTATATCTTGTTTTTTACTGTTCACTTACTGACTATATCTTTATTGTTTACTTGCTATTTATTAGATCTTGTTTTGTTTTGTACTGATGTTGTTTGCTGCTGTAATCCTGTAAATTCCCTCGCTGTGGGACTAACAAAGGATTATCTTTATCTTTTTAACCTGCTGAATCAGTTTTACATCCTGATACATCCTCAAACACATATTGTAGACACTCTCTGAAATCACTTTTTCCAAAAATTAGGTATTTATGCAGGTTGGTGACAGTGTGGGCTCTATGGCAGCTCTGATGGTGTAGCAGCGGGGGGGCGGGGCTTAACGAAGGGGTCAATTACACCCCGACAGACAGCGGGGGAGTGAGATGAGGTTACTGTAATCCTTCCATTTAAACTCTACTGAGGCGTTTGTTTATGAGGAAGTTGAACTGCAGCTTTTTTAATATTCTTTTGTTCTCATTATGTTCCTCAGTTTATTTCCCCGCGTGTTAAATGGACCGTACATCATGCACAATAACTTTAGGAGGAATCTGCAGTAGACAAACCCACAGCTATGTAACTCTGCAGTCAAAAACACCCCCCCCTCCGCAAGACCCATAATATAATGGTGCCCTCCCCCACCCTTCAACCACACCTAAACACACATCTCTTTCTTCTGCTGCTTTCCTACAAACAAACACTGAGTCTGCAACAGAACACCCACAGTCACAGTTTCTCTGCTGAAACACACACGACTGCATCACTTAAACCTCACCGTCACACTCACACCAGCCCAGCAAGAAAACAACTAACTGACCCTCAATCAGCTGAAGAATAAACCAAAAAAATGCAACTTCTTCAATAACCCTCTGAGACCAATAATAGATCAGTTTTTGTCTTTTTTAGGGGGGTCCAGGGGGTCTTTAGATAGCAGGTCAACAGTAGATGTCACATAGAAGTGGTGTACATCATCTGAAAGCTGGGAACATGAAGATTAATTTGAGATCCTCAACACTGTGTGTCAAGTTGTTCTAGTCATAAATGATGGACATCCCCATGCTCTATTATGTCTCATACGTTGTTGCAGCAATTGTTGGGTTGATACCATTTGTTACAGATTTGGTGCTAAATTTAACCATTTTTTACCACTCAATAATTAATAAAAATGATCAATAATCCCTCCAAAATACCACATTAAGACACCAAGACCTTGAGGAACACCAGAGAAAAAATCCATGCTGTAATTTGTTATCAAAAACTTTTGACATTTTGGAGATTTCTGCAAGAATTGCATTTTTTCTGTGATTGGATGGCGAGCACTTCTGTGTAAACTGCTCAGAAACCCCCTTATTGTCAATCTAGCTAGGAATGCTCTAGGTCTCTAGTTTGATCCGTCCATCCTCTGAATGCTCTAGGTCTCTAGTTTGATCCATCCATCCTCTGAATGCTCTAGGTCTCTAGTTTGTGGCTGTAAAGTTTCATGAGGCTGTGATTATACTAGAGGTCACCACAGGTCATTTTATACAGTGAGGTCAAGTTTAAAAAAATTATCTCACTACAATGAAATGGTTCCTATGGGGACAAACATCATCACACATGAATACAGTTGGGCTCATTGGATCCACAAGAGTCTCAGCTTTACAGTGATACCCAACTTATGTAATTCAAGACTGTTTAGGGACCCCAGTATGCAGAAATATTAAAATACGCCATTTTAGAATAGTAGAAAATAACACATTTATACTGCATTCAAAAAAGCTGCATGTGATTATCATAAAGTGGGCATGTCTGTAAAGGGGAGACTCGTGGAAGTTGTGTTAATGCGTTAAATAAATTACTGGCATTAAAACAAATGTGTTAATTTGACAGCCCTACTTTTTTTTACACAACAGAAAATGGATCAAAGAGCTTATCTGCAAAGAAAAAAGAGTTTGTATATTCCTTTAAATGCCTTTGTGGAGGACAGAAGAAGAAGGGGGGGTCTGAAGCTAAAACCATCAACATGAACACTGGCAGCCAACCAACAGGAAATTCTTCGTCCCTATTGTTGCCAATTTCAATTCATCAGAGGGAAATGCCATTTACTAATCCTCATAACTATGCACAATGGCCAAGAAGTAAGCCTGTGAACAACGACACAATTAGCGAGAGAGCTAAGGAGGTTATGTCAGCCGTAAACTGGATTCATGGCTTCTATGACATCGGGATGCACCCGAGTCCTCCTCCGTGCAACGCCTTCCTCGCACACAAAGAGTGGGGGGGAAACAGACCGTAAAGAAATCTCTTTGAAAGAGCAACACATTGGGCTCCAGCACCTCGACACACAGACGACCTACAGACGACCAATGTCAACACCAGCTACACAATCTCTCCACTGATTGTGTTGAAGTCTGGTCTGCACTTTGAACTCCAAGCCTTGAAACGGCTCCACAGTACAATCAATCAGAGGGTGTGTGAAACAAACAAATATTTGGAGCGACGATTGGCGCCATGAACTTCCGCCACATCGTATCCCGGCTGGAAACTCTCACTTCCCCCCAGCGAGCGCCCGCTGCCCTCGGGGAGGATTCTCCCTCTCGTCTCCACCGCACACACCACATCTGCAATCCTGCAAAACCCCAACTCTCTTTTTTTCCCCCCATGTCGGGCACAAAACAGGACACCCCGCCCCCCTTTAGTGAAAAGCCCCCTCCCACTGGCCTATAATGGGCCACCAAAGGAATGTTTCCCCCAGCATGCTCTCTGGCAGAACAGAGGGGGAAACAGAGAGGGGTTACATTCCTCTCTGCTCCGTCCTCGCGCAGGCTGACTGGGTCGTTGTTTAGGTCCACAAGCTGATTCTGGATCGCGGTCAGCTGAGGCGGAGGGCTTTCCCACAGCTGACCTGGAATCAGCTGGCAGTGAGAGGATGACCAAAGCCTGCACTTCCATTATCTCACCTCCCAAAATGCCTACAGACAGCTACCGCTGCCAAGAGGCCCCGTTCACACCTGGTATTAACATGCGTCCTCAGGGTTCGGATCACAAGTGGACAGCTTTAAGTACAGGTGTGAACGCTCACGATCACTCAAGACCACATTCAGAGGTGGTCTGGGTTCCATCAAGGACCGCCTACTCTACAGCCGTCCCGCTGGGATCCGCGGGTCTCACTGCGTTCCTCATGTTAACAGTAGGCTTGTCGCGGTGGTCGTGTTACCGGTGTTGCTTTTATTACAGAAATAAAACCCATTTAGTTCATTTTGGAGTATCAGCGGCATGATAACAATAGATAGTCGGACGACGGACGCTACAAACTGAACGTGAATGCATCTGCTCCATACAGAATCTCAGCTCTGTTAACAGCTTTGATTCCTGTTATATCTGCCACACCTCAGTCAGGTCGGTCCAATCACACGCACACAAAAAGACAGACAACCAATTAAAACGTCTGCTCCTTTACTTCTCTACAAACAGAGCGTTGTCTATTGTTGTTTAGCGAGCAGGCTATTTACTCAACCATTTTCAGCTCCTGTCATTCTTTTAAATGTTGGTTTAAAAACAGGAAGGCGGGCGGGGAGGAAAAAAAAAAAAAAAGAAGTAGCCTGGCAGCTTATCATGCAGCCAGATCTCAGCCAGCGTAGTGACGACGACAGGATGCATTGTCTGGTCCTGACAAAATGTCACTCACAGCTCGTCCTGAGCCAACCCGGGCCATCAGAACCGGCTCCGCCTGCCAGCCAGTCACACAGAAAGCATGTGAAAGTGGGCGGCAAAAGAACAAACTAACATTGTGTCCAGCTGCCCACCTTGGCAGTAATGGAAAAACAAACAAAAAAAATCAGTGTGTGCTGCAAGTCTGAGCACTGGTGGGGTGTGTCAGGAGGCTGGCTGCAAACAAAGTCATGCTGAAAAGTGATTTCTTGTGTGGTAGAAACAAACTTAGGTGTGTTTAAAGAAAGTATAAACTGCTCTTACTGACCATCTGACAAGTTGTGTCCCCATCTTTCCATCAGTTACAGCTCATAAAGGGACAGTTTGGGTGTTTTCAAGAGGGGTTGTATGAGTTCCATAGTCAGTGTATTACCTACAGTAGATGATGGTCTGCATGCCAGACTGAAGCCGTTATCTATGCTCTCGCCAAATCCACCAGACTCCATTGAAAAATACAGTAATTTTACGTCCTGTGTTCTGCGAAGTAAAATTACATGTTTTTTCAATGGAGTCTGGTGGCTTTGAAGAGAGCACAGATAACGGCTTCAGTTCCCCATCAGGTGAAGGTGAAGCGGTGAAAATTTGTGTTATTGTGTGACTTTGGTGAATCCGAACCAACCAAACACAATAACACAAACTAACTAACAGATCAAGGCAGCGGTAGACCAGCATCCCCCGTGTTCTGCGAGGTAAAATTACTGTTTTTTTCAATGGAGTCTGGTGGCTTTGAAGAGAGCACAGATGGATATAACGGCTTCAGTTCCCCGTCTGAAACATAGACTGTATAGCTGTCTGACGGCAATGTGAAGCAGTGAAAATACTCTAAATTTAGCGTACACTTAAACTGATATTGATTTTTTTAGGTGTCTAAAATACATTTAGCTGCTGCTCCCGTCCACAGCAGTACATTACTTTGCTCCCGTGCTGGTACTCCTGTCTGTTGGGGGCGTGCTGACCATCATCTACTGTAGGTAATAAACTGACTATGGATCAGTACCTCATACAACCCCACTTCTAAACACCCGAACTATCCCTTTAACTGTAAAGTCTGTTCAGCTGTGTGTCCAGCTCTAAATCACGAGTGTGCACACACTGGCTGACAGATTGAGACGGCTGACTGACTGTATAGGAAAATGAAGACAAATAAACATCAGTCACTGACCACAAATGATTCTGCCACCAGCTGATTTATGGGAGGAAATGTTCTACTATCAGTGCAACACACTCCTGAGTTAAAGGAAGGGAATAAAAACATTAGAGCGCTGACATGTATCCAGGAGTAAACTTATCTTTAAAACTGCTCTGATTTGCATGCTTAACTTGGGCCATTCACTTAGGAACATTTCAAAAAGTACATCAACTTGACAAATAAGAAGAATCACTCAGCAGTGATCCCGACTGCTCCAGGCCCTTTGGCTTGTGTACTTTACTGCTTTCCTCGTTCGCTCATCCACCCACCTCGCTGTACTTTCGCCCTGCCTCATGACATGAGAAATATGTGCAGTCCTAACTGTCGCTGATTTGCATGCACCGCCTGCCACACTGAAACCTGTGGTGGCATCACAGCATACTTCGACATGTTTCAGCCTGCAAGAGCAGTGAGAAAAAGACTTAATAACATGTTTGTGAGGCGAAGGAGCTTCGCCTGCAACAAAGTGCACAGTTAACTGGACTCAGCTGGGCTCAGTCCAGGTACTCTGGGGTGTTGAGAAATGTTGCTCAGTGTATGACTGGAAACACGCTGCAAGGACAAACTTCTGCTTCTGCCAAAGAGACACAGACTCACACTGAACAGCTCTGAAATATCCACATCACAATCTCTTCTTTAGCAGGACTGGAACTTTTATTACTGTATTCAAATGGAGCAAATTAAGTAAAATGTTGCCAAATGTCTCTTAAAAGGATAGTTCAGGTGTTTTGAAGTGGGGTTGTATGAAGTACTTATCACAGTCAGTGTATTACTACAGTAGATGACGGTCGGCAAGCCCCCAGTTTGGAGAAACAGACAACAGTACCAGCACAGGAGCAAAGCAATGCACTGCTGTGGACGGGGACAGCAGCTAAACGCATTTTAGACACCTAAAAAAATCAATATCAGTTTAAGTGTACACTATATTTAGAGTATTTTCACCGCTGTCAGACAGCTATGTCCAACAGGGAACTAACACTGTTGTATCAATCTGTGCTCTCGCCAAAGTCACCAGACTCCATTGAAAAAACGTGTAATTTTACCTCGCAGAACACCCGGAGTTGCTGGAGTACCACTGCCTCGATCAGTTAGTTTGTTTGTGTTATTGTGTGACTTTGGTGAAACTGAACTAACCCTTTAAAACACCAAAGTCGCACAATAGCACAAACAAACTAACCGATCGAGGCAGCGGTACTCCAGCAACTTCGGGTGTTTTGCGAGGTGAAATTACACGTTTTTTTTCAATGGAGTCTGGTTGTTTTGGCGAGAGCATAGATGGATACAACGGCTTCAGTTCCCCGTTGTAAACATAGAGTGTATAGCTGTATGACGGTAAGGTAAAGAACCCCACTTTAAAACATCCAAACTATCCCTTTCAGCATTTTTTAGCTGAAAAGATAAAGAGAGATGTGGCATTTTTTACACAAGCAGATAAAGTCCTAATCTTCGAGGTGTCCTCCATTAGATGAGGTGTGAACTATGCACCGCCAGTGTTCTGGGTGTCTCCTCACTCAGGCTTTCCTGTCTCTCCTACTCTACCGTGGACACCGAACAGCCTAAAGGCCAAAGCATTGCTGTCTTTTTCCCCCTCTTGTATTACTCAACATGGGAAATATGAAGAGTCAGCACGACGGAAAACTCTGCGTCCGACAACCCGCTCCTGGTTTTGACCTTTACGGACTCGCCCCTCACTCACCACAAGGACAAATCCATTCCCACACTCATTAGATCTCTCTTGATATTCCTGTGGGAGGCATTTGCTCACTTTTGCGCAATAACTGGCACAGTGAGCGTGAATACACCGCAGGAATGTGCCCTTGGTTCCCCCGCCTCACCGGGGCCAGCACCACAGCACATGTCCCCAGCCTGGCCCGGCCTGGCCCGGCCCGGCCCGGCCCGTACTGTTCTCCATCAACCATACACCTAGCAGGTTTGCACAACAAGCCTCACTCTGTTAATGATTGGTAGGTTAGATTTTCCTCTTGAAGAAACTTTGACCTGTGTGATCTCTAGACAAATATGCAGAGAGTCCTCCCAGAGTCAACAACGGGAGGAGCGGACCCGCCAGGTTTGATGCTAATCAACTGCAGGAATGTTTGATGTTGACGGCTAAAATGCTGAGTAGCCTAATAAAAATGTAGGATTCAATGCTCGGCATGCTGTCACACCACTAGAAAGTATGCCAGTCATCTGGCTAGTGAGTGAATAAGATAGGGTGGTTCGCACTACACACACATAAAAAACACACCCACTCAATCATTCCACACTGTTAGGCAATGATTCTTCAGCACACTGCCTCCCCACTCCCTCAGCAGAGAGGTGTAGTGTTGTATTATGTGTCCATGTAGTCACGAATGACGTAAACTTCACATCAGGGTCGAATGTGCATCCAACATTTCCATTTTAGCAAGACTAGTGTTGTACGGTATAACGATACTAGACAGGTATCGCAATACTCTACATACATACATTCTATTAGTACCGTACTTTAACGACAGCCGCAGGCTTTTTGCTATAAGTTGCGTCGATGTGCGACAGCGGGGTAGTGTGTGTGTGCAGCGCTCCGCTTTAGAGGACGCCATTTAGAGCAGCGGGCGGTTTTAACCTTCGGTCTAAGAATAAACTGAAGTGATAACCAGAAGGATGGAGACCAGAAGATTAAAGCAGGTGATGAACCACAGTCTGGTGTCTCTATCAGCAGAACTCCATTCTAAAAACAAGGAGAATAACAGCACGGATCTAATTACCGACCAAATGTACCGATAAAATTAGATTCACCATCTTTTCTGAATCTGTCCAAGCATCTCCTGTAATTCGGCAAACACATAATCCACCAAAAAGCATGCGTTAAAGTATTATTTTGCCGTGTTCCTCAGTAAGGTGAATTGGAGAAAAGGAAAAGACAAGGGCTGCATCCCAAGTCTCTTAAATTGCATACACGTTTCCTCACTTCTGTCGTTTCCTTACATCCATGCATGAAGAGATGCAAGGAAACAACGCATGTGAGGAAACGTGGATGCAATCTAAGAGACTTGGGATGCAGCCAAGGTCACCTTCGCCTAGTGACTATTAGTGGACGGTTTTCATTGCCATCCTGGGGGGAAAGTTGCAAAAGTATTGCAAGGAACATTAGCATTGATGGAGCTCAGTGGAATCTATCTAAGTATCTAAGTATTTTTTTTTCACATTTTTATTTTGTATGCATTTTCTATATTTATGTTTGTTGTACATATTTTTATAGTATTTTTTCATATTTTTAATGTATTTTCTATATTTATGTTTCTTGTACATATTTTTATAGAATTTTTCACATTTTTATTGTATTTTTCTTCTATTCTATAGTTATGTTTCTTGTACATATTTTTTTGTAGTATTTATCAAATTTTTATTTTCAAATGCATTTTCTATATTTGTTTATTGTACATATTCATAGTATTTTTCACATTTATCTTTTTTTTCTATATTTATGTTTCCTGTGCATATTTTTATAGTATTTTTCATATATTTAAAATATTTTCTATATTTAAGTTTCTTGTACATATTTTTATAGCATTTTTTTACAATTTTATTGTATTTTTCTTCTATTCTATATTTATGATATGTTTTTTTTTTTTTAGAAGAATTAGAAGAGGAGGAGAAGCTGATGAAGATGGGGGAGGGATAGTAGAGCAGGAGTGGGTGCTGCTTGTTTTAGACCAAGTACAATGCTGTGTAAATGTTGGTTGGTTAGGGGGATGAAGTGTAGTATAACTGGGATGATTGGTGTAGTATTAAGCCAAAGAACAGGAGAATGCAGGAACAAATAAGTGGTTTATTTGGTGTCTAAATATCTATGCAGAATATGACTGGAGCTAAAATCTGCAGCGCAGCATGTGGGCGTTTAGTTTCTGTGCAGTGAAATGAACGTGGCTACAGGAACTTGAATGTCCCAGGGCTGTGGGGAGAATATGAGACTAGGTGGCACATCAGATGTAACAATAGTCTGCATGTACAACGAGTGGGCTCAACATCGCT
Source organism: Sebastolobus alascanus (assembly GCA_916701645.2). Lineage (NCBI taxonomy): Eukaryota > Metazoa > Chordata > Actinopteri > Perciformes > Sebastidae > Sebastolobus > Sebastolobus alascanus. Next base: position 601,812 of record CAKAOJ020000412.1, read on the forward strand.
CTTAGTTTTAACGCCTCCGTGTTTTCTCCTCACGGACGACCACAGACTGTCACAGGATATCCTGATTTACAAATCTGTCACATAGTTTATCTCTCAGTCATGTATGTTTCGGATTCCTTAAAAATCTTCTAATAACCTTTAAAAATGTTACTAATAATGTGAGGAACGTCACCAGCAGGCAGGGCCGGCTTAAAGCACAGGCCATATAGGCGATCGCCTAGAAATAATAAGCACATAATGAGCACTTCCTCATTTTCTGCATTGAGGTAACAAATGAACAAATAAACTGCTTTCACTTCCATGCTGTGCTACATTCCTGCTATACTGCTATTTTTCTGCTATATATACATGTTGCAATATGAAAAAAAACAAGAATATTCACCATACCCTTTTGTTAGCTACATTTTAAAGTTAAATGCTTCAATCAGGCAGCGCTGATCAAATATGAATCAATATTCTGTTACTTTAATGCCTATTTCTCTCCTCAAATGTTTCCAGAAACATCTTGTAGTGTACTGTTTAGCTGTAAAATGAGAAAGTTTGTGACACCGGCAGCCATGTTGAGAACAGTTGAGGAAATACCAGGCATCGCCCACCAGCCGGAGCACAGCCAATAGGAACGCTCTCTCTCTCTCTCTGAAATGACCTGTGATTGGCCAAAGTGTGTTTATAATACAATTATTTATTATTTTTGAGCCATGAGGAGGTGCAGATTTTCTCTCAGACACTTGAATTACAATATGCTGAAAGGTTATTTTTTTTGTCCAATAATGCCCAAACATATTCCACCTACTGCAGGTTTAGGAATGATTAAACGTGGACAAAATGAACCACAGCAGCTTCACAGTTAAATTATCTTGTGTATCGGCCTTGAAACAGCCTCGTATCGGTCGGCTCCTCCAGCTGAAACTCGCCTTATCGGCCTCCAACCAGTGAGTGGCACAGGACGCCCTGATAACGTGCCCCCCCCCAAAAAAACACACAGCTTCTCCTGCTATTTTAAACACCAAAATATGTCTGCACACAATCACGGTTTTGATTTTCTGCAACAATGTAGCGCCCTGGAGCGGAAAAAGAATTCTGCAACAATGTAGCGCCTTGGAGGAGAAAAAGAATTCTGCAACAATGTAGCGCCTTGGAAGGGAAACAAGTGATGAGAACATTTTTTGAAGGAGTGAAAAGCTAATGTTGGACTTGTGCAAACACACACACAAGCGAGTAGTTTGCACCCACAGGGGGAATTAGAGAAGAAGCAGCTTTGACATTGAGGAGTGGAACCAGGCTGGGAGGAGAACCGAGGCCCGCACTCCGAGTCTGACCTCCACTCCCCATCCCATCCCTCCCCTGCCATTTTCTTTCCTCTCAGCCCGGCTCGCCTCGGCCCAGCTGGGCCCCAGACTGTGGTTTCCCTTACCTTCCTCTGCTGTTTCTCCCAGGCCGGGTCCAGGAGCAGGTCCCGGTCCCAGTCATTCTCTTGCTCCATGTAGACCTGAACACCTCCGACGGAGGATTGATTATTGGCAGCGTGATAATCTACCATGTCAGCACAAGCAAACCTGAGTGCGCCACAGAGAGACTGCCAGAAAAAACGTTCAAAAATTAAATTTTTTTTTATGAGAAATGGGTTTGAGTCGAAGAGGTGGCACGTGGAGAGGTAAAGAAGCCGGGAAGGTGTCCAGCTTCTCTCGCGCTAGAGAGGTTTTTTTTTAATGTGATGAATATCCGGCGTGTGCAGTCAGAAAAATCCCCGCTGCTGCTGTGAGAAGAAAAGCTTTCCCTGTGAAGTGAGAGGCTGCTGGGAGGAACCAGCGGGGAGGAACCGGCCGCTCCTACCGGGCTGCAGCCGCCCACATTGTGCACGCACCGGGGAGACCAGCTTCCGGCGCCCCCTTTCAAAGTAAATCATAATCACCACCATGGACTTACACGAACACCTTTTCTTTCTCTCTAATACAAATTTTCTTATATAGGCCTATTTCTAAAACCTCCATTTTTAATTCAGATATAATAATATTTTATACACATCATTATACACATTTTTATAGTATTTTTTTCATATTTTTATAGTATTTTTTCTATTCTATATTTTAATAGTACATATTTTAATAGTACATACTTTAATAGTATTTTTAATATTCAAATTTTTAATGTATTTTTCTTCCATTCTATATTCATGTATCTTGTACATATTTTTAAATCATTTTTTCTTTTATTATATATTTATGTTTATTTTTTATATTTTTATTGTATTATATTTTCTTCTATTATATATTTATGTTTCTTGTACATATTTTTATAGTATTTCTTTCTTTTCTTCTATTCTATATTTTAATAGTTGATATTTTAATAGTATTTTTAATATTCACATTTTTTATGTATTTTTCTTTTATTATATATTCATGTTTCTTGTATATACTTTTTAATATTTAAATTTTTAATGTACTTTTCTTCTATTCTATATTTATATTTCTTGTACATATTTTTATAGCATTTTTTTTAATTATATATTTAGGTTTCTTGTACATATTTTAATAGTATTTCTAATATTCAAATTTTTAATGTACTTTTCTTCTATTCTATATTTATGTTTCTTGTACATATTTTTATAGTATTTCTTTCTTTTCTTCAATTCTATATTTTAATAGTAGATATTTTAATAGTAGATATTTTAATAGTATTTTTAATATTCACATTTTTTATGTATTTTTCTTTTATTATATATTCATGTTTCTTGTATATACTTTTTAATATTTAAATTTTTAATGTACTTTTCTTCTATTCTATATTTATGTTTCTTGTACATATTTTATATTATCTTTTTTAATTATATATTTATGTTTATTTTTCATATTTTGATTGTATTGTGTTGTATTTTCTTCTATTCTATATTTATGTTTATTGTACATATTTTAATAGTATTTTTAATATTCTAATATTTAATGTACTTTTCTTCTATTCTATATTTATGTTTCTTGTACATATTTTTTATAGTATTTCTTTCTTTTCTTCTATTCTATATTTATGTTTCTTGTACATACTTTTTAATATTTTAATTTTTAATGTATTTTTCTTCTGTTATATATTTATGTGTCTGGTACATATTTTGATAGCATTTTTAATATTTTAATTTTTAATCGTTTAATCGTAATTTTTTAATCGTTGTTATCAATTTTCAAAAGAAACTCAATTTGGGATTTCTTGTGCAGTTTTGTTATTCTTTAAATCCTCCCCCGAGTTTATGGTATTTTATTTTGAAGGGCACCTGGCCTGTGTTCCGGTGTGAATCAGTGTGTTTGTGTGTGAGATGACAGCCTGTCTCCAGTAGCTTCTATGAGCCCAGACAGCTCATGAATATTCATTCAACATTTGAACGTGAGCTCCTGAAACTATGAAATATTATAAATCTGAAATACTGAAACAATAAAAAACTGTGTGTCACTATTTTACTTGGAATTTGACTGCATATATAGCATTTACATTTTTCAGCACACATAATGTCCCGGATAAATTAGCCACAAAACAACTGTGATGACATGAAACACCAAAATTTCAAATTCCACTGATTTAAGACCAATTTGATTTTGAAGGCAAACTTGTGATATCTGCCTTAAAGGGCCACAACATCTTATTTCTGCAAGTCCCTTAAACTTTACATCATAACTGACCATTAGAGGAAGTTTCCAGAGTCTTTTAATTTATTTTTATGCTGTATATGAGGTTTCTTGTGCTTATTTTTATAATATTTTTTTTATTTTATAATGTATATTTCTTTTATTCTATATTCAATTTTTTTATACATATTTCAAATATTTATTTTTTTCTTCTATTCTATATTTAATTTTTTGTACATATTTTATAGTATTTTTTCATATTTGTATTGTATTTTATTCTATTATATATTCATGTTTCTTGTACATATTTTATATTATTTTTTAACATTTTCATTGTATTTTTCTTCATTCTACATTTATGTTTCTTGTGCTTATTTTTATAGTATTTTAAAATATTTTATTTTATAATGTATTTTTCTTCTATTTTATATTTAATTTTTTTGGACATATTTTATAGTATTTTTCACATTTTATTGTAATTTTCTTCTATTTTATATTTATGTTTCTTGTACTTTTTTTTTTATAGTAATTCACTTCACAATAAAAAAATAAATCAATTAATATGCCATTAAATGTACCAAAAATAATATAAAAAAAAACAATTTAATCAAATGTGGCATAAATTGATATTCCTGTTTTAATTTGCTTCTTTATTTAAATACCTTGATACCTACATTTATTTTTAATATTATCATTTAGTGGCATATTAATTTATCGTGTCAAATTTTATTTTCTTATTTCTTATTATTATCATTTATTATATTTATTTTATATATTTATTTATTTTGGCGGCTTCCGTCCTCCATATATATCAGACCTAAGTGTTATGAGACATTTTGACTGGTAATTAGATAAATATACTTGGTAAGATTAGGCGTTTTGCAGTGTAATAAGTGTCTAGTGTCTCGTCCTCCTCTGATAATAAAAAATGAAACAAGCTGAAAAGGGAGAATCAATCTTCAGTTGTTGATTCACGTCCAGGCTGTGAAGCATCCAGAGGTCATGATAAACCGTTATAGAGAGCCACTGACCCAGAGGACAGATCATAAAAAAGAGAATCATCCATTACACGGAGGCTGGACTGTTTGTCCCACCTACAGAAGTAGGTCATGCTCAGGCTGTCCTGGTCCATTAGCATCACTGCTGCATATAGACTGTAGCAGGACCACGTTATCATGTGACGCCATATAGTGCGAACAGCTCTGTGATTGGTCAGTCTGAGCCTGGGCTCATTCACAGGACTTATGAATGGACTGTTTTGATTTTTTTTGTCTTTTTTAGGGGGGTCAAGGGGGGCTTTAGGGTGAGATAGCAGGTCAACAGTAGATGTCACATAGAAGTAGTTTACATCATCTGAAAGCTGGGAACCTGAAGATTAATTTGATTGATATTAATTGTCTTTTACCTTTACATATCCTGTTGGTAGCCTTGAAACCAACTGAAGATGAAGGACTCCACAGACTTTGACTCTTTCTATATTCTTTATTCACGCAGAATTATGCTGAAACAAAACCCAAACGTAAGTAAAAAGTTCCAAACCACTTTATATACATTTTTTACAACCATGTACACGGCATCCATCAAGTGAATAAAGAAAGAAATGCATAGTGGAGGATGATGAAATGATTAGTCAACTAAATGAGAAATCAACAAATAAATGTGTTGGTGTGAAAATAATACACACAATAATCTGTCATAATTAAAGGGCAGTGGCGGACTCGGGCTGTCTGAGGGGCGACCAGGGGCAAGGGTACCAGCGTGCAGAAGGTTTTCTAGCATGTAGTCTATATGGCATTGCATTGCACCGTCTCAATTTTATGGGCACCTTAGAGGGCACTACATCATGTTTTTTCTACTGGAAGGGCACCCTAGAGGGCACTACATCATGTTTTCTCCACTGGAAGGGCACCCTAGAGGGCACTACATCATGTTTTCTCTACTGGAAGGGCACCTTTGAGGGCACTACATCATGTTTTCTCCACTGGAAGGGCACCCTAGAGGGCACTTCATCATGTTTTCTCTACTGGAAGGGCACCTTTGAGGGCACTTCATCATGTTTTCTCCACTGGAAGGGCACCCTAGAGGGCACTTCATCATGTTTTCTCCACTGGAAGGGCACCCTAGAGGGCACTTCATCATGTTTTCTCTACTGGAAGGGCACCTTTGAGGGCACTTCATCATGTTTTCTCTACTGGAAGGGCACCCTATGAGGGCACTACATCACGTATCTCTATTGGAAGGGCAGCCTAGAGGGCACTACATCACATTTTCTCTACTAATTATTTTACACGGCTGGTAATTTTCATATTAGACCTGAGGGGGGGCGGGGAGAGGCAACATGTTAAAGTTTCATTCATGAAATCATTGAGGTCTGCTTTGCTGAAGTGTCACCAACACAGTGAATCATAAGCTTCACATTTCCGCACAGCAGCCCATCCTGTTTTGACCTTTGACCCCGGGTTTCCATGACTGAAGAGAGTTTGTTAAGGTGTTTCCATCGTTACTGTTTGACTATATGATGACGACATACAAGAGGAAATATGAATGGCATATGAAGTCTTAGTTTGCTACATGTTTCTATCATTGAACTGTACTGCACACCTACTTTCATACATCTGAGAAATAAAAACATTTAAATCATGCATGAAAATCAGAAAAGAGAGACGGATGAATCCGTCTGAGTGGACCAGGTCAGTTGTACATGGTCATGTGGAGCCACTGGAACCAATCAGAGAACAGAAAACGTTTAGTTGAAACTCACCTGGTTTAGTGACGAACATTAATATACACACAACCGTTCAAAAGTTATGAATCTCCTGCCACAAAAGCTTGTGTTAATATATATACTTTATTTTCATGTCTGACATGTTTAATAAAGAAGCTGCCAAACTGAGGTGTAAATGTTAAAGTCATTTCTATTCTAACAGTAAAATAAATATCACACCTGCTACCTCTATTTTTGTATTTCTTTCAATTCTTCATTCAAAGTATCTAAAGCAGAGAAAGAGGAAGGAGTCAGTGTTGTTGTACAGATATAAATCCATGTTCATACCTGTCTGTAGCTCACAGTTACACTTCCCATTCCCACCATGTCGAACGCATGAAATTTGTCTGCAAAAGAGGACAAAGAATAATTGAGAAACATGAACTGTGATGGCAAATATTTCTATTTTTTCCTGCCTGTAGTACCAGGTGTGTCGAGACGTTGGGCTGCAGTTTGCCATGTTATGATTGGAGCATATTGTTTATACTAAATGCAGTACCTGTGAGGGTTTCTGGACTATATTTGTCATTGTTTTGTGTTGTTAATTGATTTCCAATAATAAATATATACATACATTTGCATAAAAAAAGCCTATTTGCCCACTCCCATGGTGATAAGGTTATTAAATACATGACAAATCTCCCTTTAAGGTACATTTTGAACAGATAAAATGTGTGATTAGTCATGATTAACTATGGACAATCATGCGATTAATTGTGATTAAACATTTTAATCGATTGACAGCCCTAATATATAAATAATCTGTTGCAGAGCCCTTGATAACTCTCTAAATATTCCTGCTCTGCATTTTTTCGTAAACATCAAACTTCGTCTGTTGTTTTCTGTTCCAGCTTCTGACCTGATAACATCTCTCTCCTGTCTGCCGCCTCTCTTCTGGTTCTTCCTCTCATATCTCTTCCCATCTTTTCCCCACACCTCCTCCTCACCCCCCTCTGTTTCTCCTAATCTTTCCCTCATCACATCCTCTTCTTCTTTCTCCTGCAGCCGTTTGATGCGTTTGCATCACATCATTGCTGTAAATACAAACTCCCTATACATGCCGGCCTCGTAGTGAAAATTACCAGCATTATTTTGGATGCAAACATGACATAGCATAGGATTTCATGAATACTGTAACTCCCTCCCCATGTCCCTCACTTACGGATCATGCTCTCCAGTTTCATCAGCAGGTACAGGAAGCCGGGGTAACTGATGGTCATGTTCGGCTCCGTGTATCTCAGTCCAACCAGCTGCATTATCAAATCATCCACCATGATGCCTGCAGCAGAGACACGCCAGACAAACAAACACAGCTCAGAATAAAAAACACTTTATTCAACATAATATATGTGCAGGCAGTTTGGAAGAAGATGTTATTAATGTCTGAACTGTATTTGAAGCTATGATGACTTGAGAAACACCAAAAATATGATTCTTGATCTAATAATTCAATGATAAATGTGACATTTAGAGTAAATATAACGAGTTACTTCCACCTTTGTGAACAAACTCTGTTAAAAAGTAGAGAAGAAGAGGTACAGAGAGGATGTCTGGCTCCCCCTGCTGGTCACATGAGTTTCCCTGACAGAGCATTAAACAGCTGTACACGTGTTACACATGAACTGATAGATGCAGCTGTTAAATGTATTACATGTGAATCTATTAATGTGTCCGTGTGTCCTCAGTCCTACCTGCTGCCTTCAGAGCGGGGGCGACCTCTTTATACTCCAGGTGGTTTGTTTTGTTCTTGTCAAACACCAGAAAGATATCCTGAAAAACATGAAAAAACTGCATATAAACTGACATAATGTCTGCTTATTTCACATAATGCTCAATAATTGACAGACTTCTGTAGAGAAGGCTTTTGTCCAAATGATGAGTTTTATGATGACATAAAAAGACTACTATTTGAATTATTTCTGTAATGCAAATATTGTCAAATTATTTTTGCTTCATGTGAGGGATTTGTGACAATATTCTGAGCAACATGAGTGTAAAATCTGGATGTTTTTATCCAGTATGATGAGTTTAAACTTAAAGCGGCAGTGCTGTTGCCGTGCAATACTCACTACTACAGTGGACTAAACTGTGGTACACGTACCTCTGGTGGTACGCAAGAGACTTGCTAAAAGACAAACAATTACCCTACAACTGGTCCAAGTCCTTAACTTAAGCCGTCTACACATGATCAGCGTCTTCTTTAGCTTCTGTACTGTGACGTGTTCCCCAGTGAATCGGAGTATTTGACAGTGTTGTTCTCAGTGTTGCTGGTGTGTTAATGATCTTACCGTCCACCTCCTGATCTTGTCCCACAGGCTCTGGAACTCTGGCCAGTTCAGCCGAGCGTTGCCTTGTTCCTGAAGAAACTGAGGTCAAGAAAATGAACCAGACAAACACCAACAACCCTCCACACTGATAAACGGGTGACAAATGATATAGGAGGAGGGAGAGGAGGAGAAAAATTAATAAATAAATGGTAATATTAATAATGTTAATAAGTAATTTCAATGACTACATAATAAGAATAATAAGAAGAATAATGAGTATAGGTAGGTTTTTAAACATCATTATGTTTTCAAAAATATTGAGTTTTCACAGAGGTAGAGGTTTGTAGACTGTAGTACTGTTATTCTTACTTTTTACTGTAAAACACCATAAATAGAGCCTGGATAGCTCAGTCGGTAGAGCATCAGACTTTTAATCTGAGGGTCCAGGGTTCAAGTCCCTGTTCAGGCGATACAAGTTTTAAAATACTTTAATCAGACGGCAACAACAGGAAAATCATTCAGCAGCTAAAACTGGAGTATAATTACAAACAGTACTAATGATAAACAGTACGCACTCCACACTATTACTAAAAATAAACAAATACTGTAATATAGACATAAAAAAAAACATGACATTCAACTCAAAGCTTGAGAAACTACGTCTCCTTCATATATACAGTCTATGATTTAAACCTAAGCTTTAGCTGCTGAATGATTTTCCTGTTGTTGCCGTCTGATTCTAGTATCTTAAAACATGTCTCGCCTGAACAGGGACTTGAACCCTGGACCCTCAGATTAAAAGTCTGATGCTCTACCGACTGAGCTATCCAGGCTCTGTTCAGAGTGATTTACAGTAAGAATAAAGAATTACAGTGTACTATTACTCTGCTACAGTCCTCTAAACCTCTATATCAATAGTTTAAAAACCTATAGAGCTACATCACAGCTTTAAGATGATCAATAAAACAACGGGTTTCTGTACTGATCTTATCTTTTTATCAGTTCTTCACTCACTCGTGGTCGGGTCATCTGTCTGCTAATACTGAAATGTGAAGTTTTAAAAGGTCTTTTTTTAAATTTCCGTACTGAGTGTGCTTGTTCAGATATAATAGATAATGACAGACAGATATAATAGACATAATATTCAAGGATACATCCATGAGGACCACCAGGCTCTTGCAGTGCTCCAGAGCCAAGTACTTCTCACTGCCGGCCAACACTGAGCACAACAAATGAGATCATCAGTGGACATTTTAACATGCAGACATTATACAGTATATTGTTATGTTAATGAGCCTCTAATAGCAGGTTTCAGTAGAGGTGGGTGTGGATCCCAGCTGGGACAAACAAGGCCAAAGTACTTATCTCGAAGAGACCCACTATAGAGCCGTTTATTTTTTTTTTGTTAGGGGGGTACAGGGGGTCTTTAGGGGGAGATAGCAGGTCAACAGTAGATGTCACATAGAAGTGGTGTACATCATCTGAAAGCTGGGAACCTGAAGATTAATTTGAGATGCTGCTCAGCACTGTGTGTCAAGTTATTCTAGTCATAAATCAGAAATAAACATGATTTAAAGAATTAAAATACATTTTGAAAGTGTATAAGGGTTTATAACATTATGATAGAAGTATATGGTTGTCATTCCCATGCTCTATAATGACTCATAAGTTGTTGCAGCAATTTGGTTTTTTTTTGTCACACAGATTTGGTGCTAAATTTAACCATTTTTTACCACTCGAGAATTGATAAAAATGATCAATAATCCCTCCAAAATACCACATTAAGACACCAAGACCTTGAGGAACACCAGAGAAAAAGCCATGCTGTGATTTGGTATCAAAAACTTTTTGAGATTTCTGCAAGAATTGCATTTTTCGGCGATTGGATGGCAAGCACTTCTGTTCTGGAAACTGCTCAGAAACCCCCTTATTGTCAATCTAGCTAGGAAAGCCATCCATCCTCTGAATGCTCTAGGTCTCTAGTTTGATCCATCATCCTCTGAATGCTCTAGGTCTCTAGTTTGATCCATCATCCTCTGAATGCTCTAGGTCTCTAGTTTGATCCATCCATCCTCTGAATGCTCTAGCTCTCTAGTTTGTGGCTGTAAAGTTTCATGAAGCTGTGATTATCCTAGAGGTCACCACAGGTCATTTCATACAGTGAGGTCAAGTTTCAAAAAATGGTCTCACTACAATGAAATGTCTCCTATGGGGACTAACATCATCACACATGAATACAGTTGAGCTCATTGGATCCACAACAGTCATTCCAGACGAACATGTGATACCAAAATTAAAAGACGTAACCACTGTAGCCGTTATTTTGTTTCCTGTGAGAATCCTTCGCTGCTGCTTTGTACACAAAAACAACATCAAGGTTGACGTGTAACACTTTCCCACCATCATTAAATAAATTGCAACACATTTCTGTTGAAAGAAACAAGACAGAGCAAGTCGATCAATCCGCCCACGAGAGCAGACAGAGAGAACCACTGACCTCCTCCTTGTATGGCCTCCGTCAGCAGCTTGTGGAGATGCACTGGTTTGCAAAGTCCTTTCTGATGACACAAAGCAGGGAACATAAGAGTCAGCATAACACACTCCTCTTCACACATCTACATTCAGAACATGCAGCTCCTTACAGCCTGTGGTTTAAACCAGTAATTACATGTAACCTTTAGTATCTGTTTTAACCTGCAGGGAGCAGCAGGAGGGTGGGGTTTACCATTTTACCGAATTATTGTGATTGTCTAAACTGTGTGGGATAAATAGGCCTTGTCCATACACATGTGCTGGCTTGGCTTGACTCGGTTTGACTCTCCATTACAGGGTTACCCGCCCTAAGGTGTGTCTTTAACTGACGAGGGCGCTTGTCCTGAATTTCCCCAAGGGGATTAATAAAGGTTCATCTTATCTTATCTTGTCTCAAGTCGATGATGTTTAAAAGCAGCGGGCTGTGATCGGTGGTAAAAGGAGCGGCTGTAAAACAATGATAAACACATTTCATTTCCTATAAATTCTTCACAATAAACGTTATTTTGTTATTTAAAAGTTTTTATTATGAAGCAGCAAAATCAGGAAATGTTGGGTTATCATTTTCAGCAGCAACTTAAAGGGTAACTTCGGTCGGTGAGACGTGATTCGACGCGTTTAAACTGGTAATGGAAATGCTAATCAGCGCGGCTTGGTTTGACTCAAAAGTGCCAATGTAAAAGCACCACAAATGTGTTTTTCCAGCGTTGCAAACATCCATGTGGCACCTTTAAAGTTCAAACCTGGATGTGCAGCAGCCGTGTGCGAGTAAATCTCACCTTGTTGCAGTGCTTCCTGAACAGTTGTTTGGCAGTTTGAGGCGAAGGAAGAGCAGCCTGGTGAGGAAACGAAAGCTGCAGGAAGAAAATACAGAAACAAGACTTTACTTTCACAAACAAATCTCTACTGAACAACTTATGAGCCACATAGTGCCAGCTTCTTTTAATGTTTTTGAACATCAATATGTCAAAAAATATTGAGTTTTCACAAAGGTAGAGGCTTGAAGACTGTAGCAGAGTAATAGTACGCTACGATTCTTTGTTTTTACTGTAGAACACTGCTAATAGAGCCTGGATAGCTCAGTCGGTAGAGCATCAGACTTTTAATCTGAGGGTCCAGGGTTCAAGTCCCTGTTCAGGCGATACAAGTTTTAAAATGCTAGAAGCAGATGGCAACAGCAGGAAATCATTCAGCAGCTACAACTGGAGTTTAATTACATACAGAACTAAATGATGAACAGTATGCACTTCACTCTTGTAGTTATAATGAACAGTTTCTGAAGGGATATACTACTATAGGCCCTTTTCACAGCAGCCATTTTGACACGTCATTGCAGGACAAACAAAGGTGTAATTGATCAGATTAATTAATTATCAGTGTATCACAGCCAGCATGCACAACACCTCAATGGATCAGGGTCATAATTAATGTTCAATTACACAATTACACCTGTGTTCACCCTGCAATGACATGTCAAAACGGCTGCTGTGAAGAGGGCATATCATATTACTGTATGTAACACTTGGAAATAACATGGAATTGAGGCACAAACACTGAAACTATACTTATACAGTATGTTTGATTGTCATCTGCATTGCAGCATTTGCTTATTATTACTATTAGTGTGATGTTCGTAGTGTCTACGATTTAGTACTGTATGTAATTAAACTCTAGTTTTACCTGCTGAATGATTTTCCTGTAGTTGCCGTCTGCTTCTAGTTGTTCAAAACTTGTATCGCCTGAACAGGGACTTGAACCCTGGACCCTCAGATTAAAAGTCTGATGCTCTACCGACTGAGCTATCCAGGCTCTATTTGTGGTGTTTTACAGTAAAAGGAAAGAATCACAGTGTACTATTACTCTGCTACAGTCTTCAAACCTCTACCATGGTATCAATATTTTAACATATTGAGCTACATAACAGCTTTAACATGATCAATAAGACAAGTCAGGTGAGAGTTTTAAGCTTGAATACTTGAGCAAAAAAGTCAGATTGTACTGTCTTTTTCAGTTAATTCACAAGAAATCAAAGTACTTTGAGAAAATATGCTCAGCTCTTAGTGGCTCTTCTATTTCATGTTTGCATCAACAGACCACTTAGAAATGAGTCGCTATTTGTCCAGCGTGAACACACTGAGCCCCGACGGAGCTATCGAGGCTTTACTGAGACTCTCTCACACAATAACATCTGACTTTTATCTCCAACACTGGTGAATTAGTTTGAGCCCAGTCTACTTCACCAGCTGAATATTTAGTGACCGATTTGTCTCCTACCTCTGTCATTGAAGAGATCTCTTGTGGTGGTTTCTGGGCTGGACTGGAAGAAAAATAACATGAAAACATAATTAGAATTTATAATCACAAATGCTAAAGTCCCAACAGTTCTATCATCATGGCTAATTAATGAACAGCCAGCAGGGGGCGACTCCTCTGGTTGCTAAAAGAAGTCTGATTGTATAGAAGTCTATGAGAAAATGAGCCTACTTCTCACTTGATTTATTACCTCAGTAAACATTGTAAACATGAGTGTATGGTCTCAATCACTAGTTTCAAGTCTTCTTCAATACAGCATGATGTTCATTTAGTAAATCACGGTCCCATTTAGGGTCAAATTTAGGGGTTGCGAGGCCTTCTTGATTTTATAGGGTGTAAGACAATTTTTTTTTTTAAATTCTTGCAATATATATATATATATGCATTTCATGCATTTCTGAGAAGAAAACTAAATTAAATTGTTATTTTTAAAGTTTGGATTATTATTTTAGATATAAACAGGATAAGGGCGATAACGGTGAAGACCTGAACACAAGTTATATTCACAGAGCCTTCACTCTCTGCTGAACAGCCTCGTCCTGCATTAGAAAAGTGCACAGTTGAAACAACCAAAGAGCTGATAAAACACTGAATTTATCAAAAAAGAAGCTTTTAGGTATGATTGTTAAGAATAAAAAAAAATACATAATACAGACAAAGAATTGTATTAAAAGTTCTTAAAAATAACAGGAAAACTCATCTCTGATGGAATATTCACAGGAAATAATCTGCTAAAAATTCAGCCAAATGGCTCGTTTTACACAAACTTCCATCTGTTATTGCGTTCACTATTCGGGTTAATTGTACAGTTTATCAGTTCTGTACTGTTATTGTTAATATGCATTGAATATAATATCAAATATCCATTAAATATGTCACTTAGTCAGGGGTTGTTGTTTACTCAATGATAGAAAAGGGGTCCCTTAAGGAACAAGGTTAAGCGACTCTGTAATACAGCATGTAACCTCAAACTTCACTCAGTGATAACGAGCCCTCTGAGGTTTCTTTACCTCATCAGCAGGTTTGAAGACCGTCTTTTTGCACTTGAAACACAGTTTGATGGTATTTTTTTTACTTTCTAAACTCTGTCTGCAGCAGATTGAACCATGACTCACGTGGCATCGTTGCCCTTCTCTGTCAGCACGCGCAGGAGGAACGCTCCCTGCTGATTGGACTCGGCGGTTGAAGGGATGATGATGTAGTGACCTGGTGGAAGCGAGCTGCGGAGGACAACCTCCCGGCGTGAGGAGTAACTCGGGCTGCAGAAGACCGGGCGGTGCGTACGCAAGTCCTCAGGCGACAGATATGTGTTCTTAGGATGGGCCTGGAGAGACAGAAAACACTCATAACACTGTACATGGATATACAAACTACTGAGATAATACATATACTGTACACATATATATATATGTGTGTCTGTACCGAGTATACATGCAGGGCTATAGCCAGGTCAACGCCCCGACGTCTCTGGTGTTTCTGCATCAGAGCCAAAATGAAGGAGCATTTCTCCTGGGAGTTGGCTGAGCCGCCGTCCACCTCCGTCAGGGTGAAGTAGAACTGAGGGTTCTGCGAGAACGAACCTGGGAACATGCATGTAGGAGTTACTATGATAAGCTCTTCGTGTGGGTGACAATCTTCTAAGTGAAGGTACAAACTTATACTCTGTCAGAGATGATCTTTACTTGCGCGATTTCCTTTTTATACATATTTGTATGATTATTATTAGAGGGAGTCTGCGATCTAAGATTTTCATTTTGTCTCTGTAATTGTTGTGCACATGACAGAATGAATAAGTTGAAACTTGAAAGAAATGTTCATGTGCCAAATGTGCTGTAAGTTGGGCTGTTATTCATTTTCAGTGGTGTGGTGCGACTCAATAAGAGAAGAGAAGATTTGCCCAAAGTGAAAGTTAGATCAGACCACACCTACACAGACAGACTGTTGTACTGTGGCACCACTTTCGTACGAATAAACCTGTCTCAGCTTGATGTGTTGATAACTAATCCTAGTGCAGAACGGATCATTAACATTGTACAAACAGACCAAAGCAGGCAGAGCATTTCCAAATAAACGCTGCTATGTAAATAATGGCCAGGAGTCTGTTTGAACAAAAAACAGGAACAACATAATTACCTGCACTTTAGTGGCTCAAATATTTTATTATTAAGAGGGTGATAAACACGTTGCAGTTAATATGCTGCGGTTAGCTAAGATGCTAATTTCACCAGTGGCCCAACTCAATTAGTGAACCAGCAGCAACAGCAAACACTGCAAATAGGATCATCAGATCAGAAAAAAAGATGCTTCTTATTCAAATATGATTAAAAAAAGTCTCCACTGAAGGTTCTCCCCTCAGATTGAGTAAATAATGGTCACAGTTTGAGAGTTACACCAGTTACCATACACAGAACTATAAAAACACAGACGTGTTTCATCATGTGTCTTACCCCCTTGGGGAGAGCCTCCTGCTGAGATGCGCGGGACCCAGTTCCCATGATGCATTATGCAGCACCACGGCCGCACTCCTTCGCTGAGAGCTTCAGTCAGGTGACACACCTCCATCAACTCAAAGTGCTGTCGGAAGTCTGACACCAACATCCTGATGGAGAGAGAAACTGGTGAGTTCACTCACAGGCCAGTCTGACGAAATATATATAGTATATATATATATTTGCATCAATTGCATTATTAATTAATTAATTGCATTAATGCAACTTGAGATTTTTAGGTTGTAGCGGACTCAGTTTTAAAGCTAGAGTGAAGATACTGGTATCATATGAAACTAGAAAACCTAAAGAATCCATTGGTACCAACCATGTCATACTAGTTTGTCATGAAGGAGGATAAATAATGCTCCAAACTTACACTAAATTTTGGCGAGGAAAAACTGTCATGGCCATATTCAAAGGGGTCCCTTGACCTCTGACCTCCAGATATGTGAATGTAAATGGGTTCTATGGGTACCCACGAGTCTCCCCTTTACAGACATGCCCACTTTATGATAATCACATGCAGTTTGGGGCAAGTCATAGTCAAGTCAGCACACTGACACACTGACAGCTGTTGTTGCCTGTTGGGCTGCAGTTTGCCATGTTATGATTTGAGCATATTGTTTTATGCTAAATGCAGTACCTGTGAGGGTTTCTGGACAATATCTGTCATTGTTTTGTGTTGTTAATTGATTTCCATTAATAAATATATACATACATTTGCATAAAGCAGCATATTTGTCCACTCCCATGTTGATAAAAGTATTAAATACTTGACAAATCTCCCTTTAAGGTACATTTTGAACAGTAACGTCATGGATAAGCCGGCTTGTGTTCATTGTGGTTCTTGTTGTGGTTGAGACTCGCAGATCAGAGTGCTTTGTTTCATGTTTGCAGAAGGCGGACAGTCAGAGTCATATACGTCACAGAGAGACGTTCAAACTCACCAGAACTCCCCGTCCTCCCGTTTGACTCTGTCCAGTCTTTTCTGCTCCTCGACGCTCACTGTGCTCCACTCTGGACTGCATAGAGAGAGACACAAATAGAGAGGGAAGACTTTTATATTCATACCCCAAATAAACATGTAAAATATGTATTTCCAAATGTTACCACTCTCTCAGGAAAAAAAACAAGTGTCAGGGAAATATGTTAATATTTTTGTCTTTCTTTTAGACATATTCTTGATTACAATGTATGTAAATACAGATAAATGGAGCAATATCAGTTAATATGCATGAATTACTTTTGCATTTTTATCCAAAGCTGACTATCAATATTGTTTTTGTGGAAAAAAGAGAAGAGGTGAGAAACATGAGAAACAATATCTATCTTGCTTCCTGTTTTTTTTCCTTTTTTTATCCAACACCAACCTGATCTAATGAGAAGGCGTATAAATAGCAGAGCATTTTAAGGACGTTCTGCATGTCATGATAACGCATTTTAAGCTTTGTCGGTGTCATTTCACACCACAGTATATTTATATGCATACCCTCTACAATCTGTTCTCATTATGTATATACATACTACATTACTGCACAACCAGTTTACATTACAGTTTATACATTTTACAATTACTCGCCAGGCTACTACAGTATTATATTTTACTTTATATTTGATTTTATTAATATTTTTATTGCTGTATCTAGATTGTAATCAGGTTTTGTTCCACTTGGACTGAGACAGGCAGACGGATGCAAAACAAACAAACAATTTCATGTAGTTTTAAAGGGAGAAATTCTATTAATGTTTTAGGTTAACATCTTCATTAATACATTTAATATAATGTAACAGTTAAAAAATAGATGGAAAACCTGTGTGTACCAACCCTTTCAAGTCACTCCAGGGCCCCTCCCACTCTGTGTTGCCCCACGGGTTGAGGATTCGCACCAAATCCACGGTGCCGTGAGCCGTCTCCACCTGGCAGACGAGGACAAACACAGGCAGAAAGAAAAGGTGAGAGAAGAACAGGCCATGGTGAATGCCTACACATCCTCCATTTAAAGAACTTAAAGGGATAGTTTGGGCGTTGTATGAGGTACTGATCCATAGTCAGTGTATTACCTACAGGAGATGACGGTCATCACGCCCCCAGTTTCGATAAACAGACAGGAGTACCAGCACGGGAGCAAAGTAATGTACTGCTGTGGACGGGGGCAGCAGCACAACGGATTTTAGACACCTAAAAAAATCAATACTAGTTTAAGTGTACGCTATATCTAGGATATTTTCACTGCTTTACCTCGCCGTCAGACAGTCCTTTCCGACAGTGAACTGATGCAGTTTTGTCCATCTATGCTCTCGCCAAAGTCACCTGACTCCATTGAAAAAAACCTGTAATTTTACCTCGCAGCACACGGGAGTTGCTGTTCTACCGCTGTCTCAGTCGGTTGATTAGTTTATGTTATTGTGTGACTTCGGTGAATCCATCTAACCAAAGTCACACATAAACATAAACAAACTAACAGATCAAGGCAGTGGTAGACCAGCAACTCCCGTGTTCTGCAAGGTAAAATTACTCTTTTTTTCAATGGAGTCTGGTTACTTTGGCGAGAGCATAGATAACGGCTTCAGTTCCCCTGTCGGAAGCATAGACTGTATAGCTGTCTCACGGCAAGGTAAACCAGTGAAAATATTCTAAATATGGCGTACACTTGATATAGATTTCTTGAGCTGGCTGAAATCCGTTTTGCTGCTGCCCCCATCCACTGCTTTGCTCCCGTGCTGGTACTCCTATCCTGACCGTCATCTACTGCAGGAAATACACTGACTTTGGATAAGCACCTCATGCAACCCCACTTCACACCCAAACTATCCCTTTAACCTTGATTTTAGTACTTGTAGCCTCAGTAGAAAGAGTTCTCCTTTTCCTCTCTGTAGTGCATCTTTTATTGCAGCTTCAAATTAACATCCAAAAATCACAGGGTTTTGATCAGACTTTTGCCAAAAAAACATATCCAAAGCACACTGCTACCAAGATTGTTTTTATACTATATAGTATAATAATAGTATTTTCGGACTTGATGTGAAGCAATTAGCATCGGTGGTTATTTTGTTTTAGGTCAAGTCAAGCTCTCAAAATATGAATGTTAACAGGCATCTTTATTTACCTGCTCTACTGCAGTCAGAGAGTAGGCATGTCTGAACATGATGCCTAGTTCATCCCTTTGCTCCAGAGGACCCTGGAGGGAAAAAAACATCCACCCACAGTCAGGACAGAAGGACAATGTGACTCATCACATACAAATAAACCTTCAAAGGGAACATGTTCTGCTTCAGTGTTCCCAGCAGGTCCAGGGATTTAAACTAGACCTAACAAGTCAAATCCTCCACCTGTCACGCCACGCTAACCTCCTCCGCGTACCTGGCAGTTGGCACAGTTGATGAGCGCTCCTTTAGCCAGCAGGTGTTTGAGGAAGGCCGGCAGCTTTCTGGGCAGCGAGGCGATGTTCAAAACCTCAGCCACGCCGCCCGTCATGTCGACCATGGCCTCGTGAGGGAAGCCCATGTCCAGAGCTCTGTAGCCACCTTTCAGCCTGGGACAAAAGACACAGAGAGGACAAAAACATCAGATTCCAGGTTGTAAACAGACAAACTGGACAAACAAGGTCTTATTGAGCATAAAAAGTCTTTTGAGAAACATAAGAAAACAGGTAAACAGGTGAATAACACATAACATCCCATGTATAATTAGAAAGGGAAACATATGTAGAGATGAAAAGACTACAGGATGATTTAACACTGAACAGTTTGCTCTAAAGCCTCACAGAAGAGACTGGATGAACATTTTTATTTTGTGACAAGTTCTTGGCTTATTTTGGCAATTCTGATAACACTTTTAAAATTGTGAAACCTAAGAATCCAGATGATTAATGAAGGAGAAATGCTGTCAGACAGGCAAGTTATGCACCATAAAATCTTGAGTCAGACAGCGAAGCAGCTAGACAGAACAGCTGGTTGAATAAAGTGATGAATATCCATGTCCGAAGGCATTTTCAAACACAGACGCAGATCGAGAAATTTAAAGGGTTTCAATTACAGACAGGTAAGAGAACCGAACAGTAATTAAGAAAGACTCCACAGACATATGACTGTTTTTCATGCAAAACATCTGTGAAAACATGTATATGTGTTTCCATATTAGTTATTTATGGTTATACAGTAGATTTCAGTGCTACCTGGAATTGGATGAAGTGACAATATCAAATAAAAAAAGCTACTAAACATAGACTTTTTGCAATTGAACATAAATTATGAAACATCTGGAGCAGGCAGATTAAATCTCTGCCCTACAGGCTGCAATGTTCATAACACTCAGTGTGAAACTATATGGACAGCATCCTGTAAAGGCTGGCTCACACTAAGAGATTTATCAGATCTTAACAGATGTGTAAAATGTGAGAGAGCCCACACATAAAACATTAGAAGCACTTATTTGTGTTTAGTTTAGAAATGAAATGTCTTCGAGGTGCCAATGGGGAAAAAGTGTCACAATTCATGGGATGTTATTACTCTCACAAGGTTAATCATATTCTGCAGTTGCATCCAAATGAGGTGATACACACACTGATTGACAGGGACTCACTTGGCGTAGGCCTTCTCCAGCAGGGAGCTCCAGAACTCGAGTCTTTCCGGGGAGTTGAGGTAGATCAGGTTGTTGTCCAGAGTCGGCAACAAGTCGTCTATCCTCACCTCCTCCCACTGACCGTACTGCCAGAACTACAGAGAGACAGATTATTCTTATTGATTATTTAACTCTACTTAACACTACAACTGCAGTTAAATACTGGCTTCTTGAGACTCTACCGTGCTGCACAGACAACAGCATGTTAGGCAGCGTTCAGGTATTTACGCTGAAGGTGAAGCAGCCGCTGTATCCGTCTTGGAAGCTCTGTTCTAGAGGCATGACCTTCTTGAGCAGGGAGCGATGCACGGAGAGAGACGCGATAGCAGAAAGTAACCAGCAGTCATCTGAAGACAGGAGGGTTGAAAAGTAGGTCGGGTTATAAGGAGGCTGCATCCTTCAAAGTCTGCATTTCAAGTTAGCTAACTTTGAGCTAACTATTTCAACAGTTTATCATACTTTTAGCTAACTTTGAGCTAACTATTTAAACAGTTTATCATACTTTTAGCTAACTTTGAGCTAACTATTCCAACAGTTTCTCCATTACTTTTGGGGATTTTTGTACCATATTCTTGAATTGTTTCTGAACATTTTCAACGGTTCTATAGACTGTTGGATTTATGCTGTTCACCTCCTCTGTTATTTTCTCCCATACTTGGTGTGCTGTTGCTGTTGCATACGCCATTTTTCCTCTTCTGTGCGGTGGCTTATTTCACCCATAATGCACTGTAGTGCTTCAGGCTATCTAAGTCAGTCTTACATTATAGGGAATCTTTATGCAACAGGTAGATTTAAGTGTCTATAGCAAGTTTGACTTTAAGTCATATTGAAGACAAAGAATAGTTTTATGCAGCTGGCCCTAGGTTGATGTACTGGAGGGTAAACTCTCCAAACCTCAGTTTGCCTGTTGATATTTCTGTATATTATATCAAGTTTATCCACCTTTAAAAAAATACCACTGCATAAATAATTATGTATTACGTACTTCAGAGTTAAAAAGTTAATGCTTTTTACTCAGCTGTCTTGTGGGAAAAGTGTTTTGTAGACTTATCGTGTCTGACCATACTGTATTGTGTAACAGCTGTCGACTTACTGAGTTTTCCCTGGCGGACGTCCAGGCGCGTAGCTCCATTCACTATGAACTGAGGAGACGAACAGATCTCCTGGGAACAGGAAGGAGTTTGATGATTGGTTGAACAAAAAGGAGGAGGAGGAGCAAGAGAAAAACGAAAGAGTGGGTGGAGAGGGAAACTGTCAAATCAGGACAAATAAAACAGGATTCAGCGAGTCTGAACAACACCACCACAGGGAGAGGCAGCTTATTATTAACGGATAATCTGATAGCTGGTATCAAAGCAATGTGGCATAAATTTAGCACACTATCTGAAGGAGTATTTCAACAGTCTTACCCAGAGTCAGATGGCAAGATTGATATTAGTTTCATCTCTGTGCTGTGTTGCAAAGTGTTTGATAATTATCATTTTTGTAGATAAAGAATTTCTATATGATCGTCTCAAGTTAGTAGAAACAATCAGAAACAGCACGATAAACCACAGCCTCTCTGAAACACATTATAACCTTCATGAAGGATCTATTGCAGAGCTGTTGTACAAGAGTGTCAGTTACAGTAATAAACTGAGTGTACTTTGTACACATCCTGTTGCAGTATACTTGGTTGAACTGAACTGCTCTGTCATCACTGCCTAATATTTGTTTTTGTGCAAAATCGCATGCACACACAAGTACATACAGAAATCACAGCCATTACAACTGAGAACAATTAATGCCCAGTCAGTTCTCCAGGTGCAAACATCGACAGATGGAACTAATCAAACACCGATCAGGATGTGACAGACAAGATTAAAGGGAGACCTGCCAGCTGTGGATGACACGGGCGGGCAGGAAGTTCTGCACATATTATTTGCTCTGATATTTAGTTTACACTAAATTAATGAAAGAAGAGGCTGTATGTGATGGTATCAAAATGGTACTTCGACTTTTACTTAAGTAACGGTTTGAATGCAACTTGTATTTGTAGTGGAGTATTTTCACACTGTGGTATTAGTAATTTTACTGAAGTAAATGATCTGAAATACTTCCTCCGCTACTGAGTGTATTAATGGAAACTGGGATGACATCTTTCTTTCCCTCTCATTGGCCTGTTTGTGTTTATTATAAGACACTGGTGCATAAAAACAATAGGTTCACATCTGGCACAAGGAAACATCTGGCACAAGGCTCTAACTGGTTATTATAAATGTTATGTCATGTCTGATTCACAGAAAGATCCATGTGTGATTCACTGATAGTAAATGTGATTTTATGAGGCTGTTACATCAGTATCAATAGCTATCGTGAATTTATTTTATTTATTTATTTCTATTTATTTATTATTATTTTTAAATAAAAGAAGAATGTATTATATTTAATTTTTTGTATTTATTTGTTTATTTTATTGTTATTATTATTATTACTACCATTTTTTTCTCCTCCCTTGTTTTTGAATACTTTGTTTTGTTACTGTGATCTGTTATTATATGTACATATTATTTTATTTGTTATGGTTTAGATTGTTGTTGTCATTTTTCCTAAGGAACAATAAAAAGCATGATTAAAAAAAAACAGAAAAAATAAAAAAGTATTGGCTTTAAAATATACATAAAGTACCACAAGTAAAAGTACTCATTATGCAGAATGGCTCATTTCAGAATCATATATATTATATTACTGGATTATAATTATTGATGCATTAATGTGTTCATCAGCTGGTAAAGGTGGAGCTAATTACTTTTTGGGTAGCTTGTGAATTTCCATCCCCAGTTTTATCTATGTATAATATTACATCATAATTATTTATTGATTTTATATTTTGTTTAATTAATGTGAATCTGCAAAGGAACTTAAGGTAATAATAAAGTCATAAGTTTACGAGAAAAAAAATCGTAATATTATGAGAATAAAGTCATACGTTTACAAGAAAAAGTCGTAATACTATGAGAATAACGTCATAGGTTTATGAGAAAAAAAGTCGTAATATTATGAGAATAAAGTCAGAAGTTTATGAGAAAAAAAGTCGTAATATTATGAGAATAAAGTCAGAAGTTTATGAGAAGAAAAATTCGTAATATTATGAGAATAAAGTCATAAGTTTACGAGAAAAAAAGTCGTAATATTATGAGAATAAAGTCAGAAGTTTATGAGAAGAAAAAGTCGTAATATTATGAGAATAAAGTCATAAGTTTACAAGAATAAAAGGTATCAATTCAGTAAAAAGTTAAATATTTGCCTCCAAAATGAAGTAAAGTAGAAGTATAGCCTAGTGTAAAATAGTCAAGTAAAGTACAAGTACCTCAAATGGAGTAAATGTACTTCCACCACAGTAGAGCAGGTATAAAAGGTTTATATTTGCTGTACCTTTGGTCGCTTCCACTTGACCCCGCCTGCATCTCCAGCTCCCCCAGAGGGAAGTGGTAGTCCACGAACAGCCCGTCCCGGCCCACCGTGCTCACGTCCCCGCTCTCCGGAGACATGTCCCCGGTCATCAGGTCCGCCAGCCAGCGGCGGGACTGCGAGCCGAGCAGCTCGTCCGAGCAGACCGAGTCCACATCGCCTTCAGACGACACACTCATCGACTTTATCATGACAAAAAAACCCCGATATGAGCTCTGAACCGAGCGTCCGACTTCTGCATACAAACACAACAAACACCCAGAAGCCGCGCCCGCACAGGTAGATGCTCACCTGGGAGGAAGGTGCAGGTGACGTCACTGCTGCAGGGTTTTCCTGGTCCCTGTCAGCCAGGCTTCTCCCACATGTTGGGTTTAGTAGCCTAAGATCTATTTAATACGACGGAGTATTAGGGCCACATTGAGGAAAAAAAATTAATCTGAGATTTCGAGAATAAAGTAATACATTTATGAGAAAAAAAGTCGTAATATTTCGAGAATAAAGTCATAATATTACGAGAATAAAGTCATAAATTTATGAGAAAAAAAGTCGTAATATTTCGAGAATAAAGTCATAATATTACGAGAATAAAGTCATAAATTTATGAGAAAAAAAGTCGTAATATTATGAGAATAAAGTCATGTTTACAGGATAAAAAATCATAATATTATGAGAATAAAGTTATAAGATTACAAGAAAAAGTCGTAATATTATGAGAATAAAGTTAAAAGATTACAAGAAAAAGTAATATTATGTGAATAAAATCAGAAATTTATGACAAAAAAAAGTCGTAGTATTATGAGAATAAAGTCATGTTTACAGGAAAAAAAGTCATAATATTATGAGAATAAAGTTATAGGTTTACGAGAAAAAAAGTTGTAATATGAGAATAAAGTAAGAGGTTTATGAGAAAACAGTTGTATTATTATGAGAATAAAGTCATAGGTTTATGAGAAAAAAGTCGTAATATTATGAGAATAAAGTCATAAGTTTACGAGAAAAAAAGTTGTAATACTACGAGAATAAAATCATAAGTTTACGAGAAAAAAGTCGTAATATTATGACAATAAAGTCATAGGTTTATGAGAAAAATAGTTGTATTATTATGAGAATAAAGTTATAAGTTTAAGAGAAAAAAAGGCGCATTATGAAAATATAGTCATAGGTTTAAGAGAAAAAAGTCGTAATATTATGAGAATAAAGTCATAAGTTTATGAGAAAAACAGTCATATTATTATGAGAATAAAGTCATAAGTTTACGAGAAAAAGTCATAATATTATGAGAATAAAGTCATAGGTTTATGAGAAAAAAAAGTCGTAATATTATGAGAATAAAGTCATAAGTTTACAAGAAAAAAAGTGGTATTATGAGAATATAGTCATAGGTTTAAGAGAAAAAAAGTCGTAATATTATGAGAAACATCACGAATAGTGACCTCATGTTGCTGGTTCCTCTGCGGTAACAGATTTTGGTGCAACACCCGTCCGCCACATGTGAGTCCCTGTTTGTGCGCCCCACTGGCTACCTATTCGCCACCGCTCTGCACTGCTCTCATACTGCGGTTACCGGCTGGCTGCCCATGCTTTTAGTGCATGTTTGTGCATGTGAGCCGCTGGCTGTTGCCATGTTGAGAGCCGTGCAGAGGCAACAGAAATGCCCTCGATCTCCCCAATCTAGCATTTAGTATTTAGTTTCCTGACTTCTCTGTGCTAGTAGTTAACAGTGCTAACAGTTTAAGGTGTAGTATTGCTACTTTTACTTCAGTAAAAAATCTGAGTACTTCTTCCGCCACTGACAAGGTTATCAAAAGCTTTTTGTGTTACCATCAAATGTTTTTATTTCAAGGATCAACGGCCCATTTCTGACAATTAAAGTAATATTTCAACACCTAACAAGATGACTAAGCAGCTGGCTTTCTCTGATTCACATCTGTCTTTTTAATATTTATTTAATAACAGTGTACAGCCAACACCCTGATACCATTTGGATAAACAAGGAAGTCAAATAATTTTTGGGAAGAGCTAAATTAACATGTTGTGATAAAACTTTTTGGTAATGAAGCAACTAAAGTTTTCCAGAGTGTTCAGGTAGCAGCACGAAGAACCAAAACAGACACAGGCTGTAAATGATAAATTACGTTTATTGAGAAAAGGTTGATTATGAAAACAAATGACCTGGTTGAATCTGTCACGCCTAATGTGTGCGTAAATGTATATATGTGTGTGTGTGTTTGCATCACTGAGATGTCGCCATGATGCTGGATACACCTGAGAACAGAAAAACAGGGAGAAGATGTGTAGAAAGAGAGAAAAAAATATTAACATAGATATAAATAATTCACTCAATGTGAAATATGAAATGTGCTGATACATGCTTCTGTATGAAATATGACTGGATTAAATCCATGTGAGTGTTATGATCTCTTAAATCCGCTTCAGCTACAAAGTGGAGACATGGATTTCAGGATGTAACATTTGAAAACGCCCATCACAAACTGTCCAACTCTTTCATTTTAAAATAGACAGATTGCACATTTTTCTATATTTATGTTTCTTGACCTGTGCAGTTGCAGACTTGTGTTGGTTTTATTTTTAATTTAAATAAAACCAAATTTAAACTCAGTCAACTGTTTCATTAGCATATAATAACTTGTAAAAGTCAATCATAAGTGAGGTATATATAATTGAAAAACCTGGAAAAGAACACAGACAGACCCGCCCTTTAAGTGGTAGAAACATTATAACTAGTTCACCCAAGGAAACGGCACAAGTCAGTACGACATACTGTAGTTTTTGTCACAAATTTTGATTCAATTTCTAGTATATTCTCATTTATTTATCTGTTTGAGCAGCAGCACTTACTCTCAAAGTCGATCTTCTCCACGATGTTTTTGGGCTTGACGCTCTCCTCCTGGTTGAAGATGAAGATTTGTCCTTCCTCGTTCTCCGTCCAGGTGTACTTGTTCATCCACACCTTCACCTGCGTGTCTGGACAAACGGAGGAGATAATAAAGTTTCCGTCAGGTTTGTCACTGCATCGTGTTATTTTCTTAAGATGGTTTTAACTTGCAGAGGATTACAGATTTGGTTCACTGATGTGTATATTTCTAGACTTCTTACCCAGCGGGTCTCCCAGCATCTCAGCCAGTAACCGGTGCTCGATGGTCTGGTAGGTGATACCAACTACATGGCAGATGACTGAAGAGGAAGATCAAATGTTAATAAGCATCTTTTCAGTTTGGTATGTTTCCTGTTATCTTACACAGACTGTTCGTATTTACTGTAAGAACTTAAATGTCCACCGAGTCAGAAGATGATACTCACACTTGCGAACAGAGTCCTCAAAACCAGTAATGCCGTCGATGAGCTCTCTGTTCTCCTCAAGACTCGTCTTTCAGGGAGGACGAGGAAGAGGAAGAGGAGGACAGAATTAAATGACACCAAGAGAACAAACTCTTTCGCAAGTTTGGAAAAGAAGGAGAGAACAAAAAGGCCTAGTGTGTGTGTGTGCTTGCGTGCGTGCGTGCGTGCGTGTGTGTCGTACCCAGAAGCTCTGGAAGTGGCACGTCTCCAGCAGGTTCCCCAGGTAGAGGATCTGTCTGATGGGACGCTCCTCTTGCTGCGACACTGTAGTCAAGGAAACGACCCTCGACCCCAAAACAGAGCTTCCTCCACCCCCCCACCCCCACCCCCATCGGGCCTGGATCTATTTAAACACACTCCTACACCGATAATACACGTTGTATCACGTGTACTACATATATTAATTCACCTAAAAAGCTGTCATGACTACACACAGGGATACACTTTTATATTACGTCCCACACTGACAGCATATAAGAGCCCATAATAAAGACTTATCTACTTTAACTGAACACTTGATACTGGCTTTATACTATTTAGTATGCAAGAAAAAGATTTAGTGTGTCCCGATACATAGTATGTCAAATGCAGTATGCCCCAGTTGTATGCATACTGCATGCCAACAGTATGTAGTTTGTAAGAGCAGCTGCAGTTCATACTAAAAGTAAAAAGAAGCATCTTTCCATGGAGCAGAATAGAAAGATCAATCTCTACCTGAACTAACACGCCTTTGACTTTAAAACCCAACCTGTGTTGTACAGTACAGACTGTCAGTGAGACGGTAAAGCTAATAATAACATATTAGTGAATGGAAGCTACAACAGTCAGATAACATCAGATAGATGAAACGGCACTGAAAGGATACGTGTGTTTGGTCGATCATACACTTGCACAGAGTGAAGTCGGTGTGTGGCAGGTTGGTCAGAGCCTTCAGCAGGATCTGGGAGGTCACCTGAGTCTGGAAGTAGGCTGGGTTGAACTGGTACCTGCACAGGTAAACATTTATATTTACATCACCTTATCGAGAGAAGCACACACACTCACATCTGAGGAGAGAAATAGTCATTACAGTAACAGAATATTGATTCATATCTGATCAGCGCTGCCTAGTTTGACCGTTTGGTCGGAGTTCGCGAGTGATTGACAGCCAGCTCTCATAGACTGCAGCTGGCAGCGGACCTTGTTTTCCTCCGGTAAGTGAAATCCTTCAGATGCCGTTAGGAGCACCGGAGGACACAGTAGGACACAGAGGAACAGGATTTAACTCAGGTTACCTGTTTCATGTACTACTGTC
This sequence comes from Sebastolobus alascanus, assembly GCA_916701645.2. NCBI lineage: Eukaryota > Metazoa > Chordata > Actinopteri > Perciformes > Sebastidae > Sebastolobus > Sebastolobus alascanus. The sequence continues at coordinate 630,513 of CAKAOJ020000412.1, forward strand.
ACGATATAGCGGCCGTTTTCTAAAAAGAACTTTTTTAAATCATATTTGCGCCAATCTCGCATACTGCAGCTTTAACACGTCTAAAAACTGCACAGCTCTTTCATTTGAATTCAGATGTATTGTACATATTTTTATAGTATTGTTTTGTAATTTTCTCTTATTCTACATTTATGTTTCTTGATTTTTGAACATACTTTTTGTTTTTTAATTTAACTTTCTTTATGTTCTGCATCAATACGCCAAATCAAATTCCTTGTATGTGAAAACCTACTCGGCAATAAACTGGATTCTAATTCATCATGAATGTTAATTGTTACTTTAACTTGTTGTTTTTTTAAATCCTTGCTTTTGCCAAAAAGAATCACTGGAAACCTACGGAAGAAACCAACAGCAACAGAAAACAGTGGGAAAGTTTGACAATACGGCGAAACACGAACACAACTCTTTACTGTTAATGCCACTAAAACACACTCACACAAGGCAAAAAGATATTAACTCAAGTAGAAAACGAATTATTCCCCCACTGTGTTGGCTCCTGTGACAGTCCACAGTGGTTTTAAAAGAGTCTCTAGATAATTCTCAAACGGACAGGCTGATTAAACAAACTTTCAAGTGTCAGCTAACATTATTTGCTTGTATTTGAATGGTGGCTGGTGTAACTTACAGCTTCAGGACAGCCAGGTTGGCCTCCAGGTCGTAGGCGTTTTCTTTAGCTTGTGTCTCCACGTAGCGCTCCAACGTCGGAAGGTTTTCTGGGTTGTACCTGTGAGGAGAGACACAAGCATTACCGATGGATGAACCAGAGTTTCTGTGTCGTGGTTCTACTTATTCTACACTGTAGGTCAGACAGTTACAGCACCTTGTAATTTAGCATATCTGGTTAAATGTTTCACAAGGCAGTGATTATAACGTGTAAAAATACAAGTGTTTTGCTGCTGAAAGTAAACAGTAAGTAAGTGGCAGGCTATACAGTTGTATAATGTAATAAATAAATGTAGTACACTGCTTTCCTCTGAAGTAGAAGTACACAGTAAGTAAGTGGCAGGCTATACAGTTGTGTAATGTGATAATAAATGTAGTACAATGCTTTCCTCTGAAGTAGAAGTACACAGTAAGTAAGTGGCAGGCTATACAGTTGTGTAATGTAATAAATAAATGTAGTACAATGTTTTCCTCTGAAGTAGAAGTACACAGTAAGTAAGTAGAAGGCTGTGTAATGTAATAAATAAATGTAGTACACTGCTTTCCTCTGAAGTAGAAGTACACAGTAAGTAAGTGGCAGGCTATACAGTTGTGTAATGTAATAAATAAATGTAGTACAATGCTTTCCTCTGAAGTAGAAGTACACAGTAAGTAAGTGGCAGGCTATACAGTTGTGTAATGTAATATATAAATGTAGTACAATGCTTTCCTCTGAAGTAGAAGTACACAGTAAGTAAGTAGAAGGCTGTGTAATGTAATAAATAAATGTAGTACACTGCTTTCCTCTGAAGTAGAAGTACACAGTAAGTAAGTGGCAGGCTATACAGTTGTGTAATGTGATAATAAATGTAGTACACTGCTTTCCTCTGAAGTAGAAGTACACAGTAAGTGAGTGGCAGGCTATACAGTTGTGTAATGTAATAAATAAATGTAGTACAATGTTTTCCTCTGAAGTAGAAGTACACAGTAACTAAGTAGCAGGCTATACAGTTTTGGGGGCATTTTGTAAGTTATTTCAGGGGGAAAGATGAGTTAGAATAGCAACATATCATATCTAGACATCATAATAATATAAAGCTATGTAGCTTATATGTATATATAGAAGTAATGAAGCAAATTCAATGCAAGTCAGGTGAGTCAAGTCACATATACATAACACAGTGTTCACTTTGGCACCAGACAGACAAAGATAACATCTCCTGAGCTTGATGAATGTTGCAGAAAAGCCTCTGTGTGAATGAACTGATTCACTCAGCTAACATGAGCTAACACCATTAGCCTGTTAGCTTTGTTTTCCCAGTTGGTTAATAAACATCATCTTTACCTGTCGATTCCTCGAAGGAGTTTCCCCACGTTCGCCCTCATCTGCTCGAAAGACGAAGACATTTGGTCCAAACTTTTATAGCAAAGTTTTGGGGGGTGAAAAACCGAGTTAAATCCACACGTGGGCCGCAGAGTAGAAAGAGGCACCGGGCGGAGGGAGAAGAGAGTCGGAGCGGAAAGAGCGACGCACAAGGCGGACCGGAAACTACACGGACCCGCACAATCTAGGGACCGCTGTCTTTTTTTTTTTTTTTTTTTCCTTTTTTTTTTCAGAACTTTATTTTCAACAAAAGACAAGTACAAAAGTATAGGGAATACAATAAACAGTACAAAACAAACAAGACAAAAAAAAAAAAGAAACCTTAATGCCAGAGGAGTTCAATGTCCATTCATTTCACTTTTAATTCTGCACACTACAAAAAAAAAAACTTCTCTACCTCAGTTCTTATCCTGCATTATATTCCATATCTGACATTTCTTAAATATTTATAACTCCCATATTTAACCACCCAGCACTATATCACTTTCTGCACTACATTCACTTTTTCTTTAAATAGTCCTGTATCTCAGTTGTTTACCCTGCACTATATTCATTTTTAACAGTTCTTCTGCACATTGCATATTTTGTTTTATATTCCGTATTACTTACATGTGTCTTGTTACTACTTGTGTCGTTTTCACTAACATGTGTACTACTCACCTGTGACGTTTTTACTAACATGTGTACTACTCAACTGTGCAGTTTTACTAACATGTGTACTACTCAACTGTGCAGTTTTACTAATATGTGTACTACTCAACTGTGCAGTTTTACTAATATGTGTACTACTCACCTGTGACGTTTTTACTAATATGTTTGCACTATGGAACTGTGATGCTGGAAACTTGAATTTCCCTTATTTACGGTTGATAAAACGTTTAAAATTTGTTGACATTTGCGGTCGGAATGCCTTTAAACAGGCAGACGGAATGCAATGACATCATTGTAGACGGAATGCAATGATGTACATACAGCCTTAGAATTTGCCTTTAAAGTGTTTTTAAGGTTAGGAAGTCCTGTCAAGCCAAGTCACAAATCACAAATCACAGCTCTGATACGACACCCTCTGTCCTTTACAGTGCGATTCTGCAACAAGAGCGTTGAGTTTAATTTCCAACACTGGGTACAGCTGTTGCTATAATTTGCACAAAAACACAGACAGCGACTGAGAAAAAATGGCACAATCACGTCCACTAGATGATGGTGAATACGAACAGTTTCTCAGGGAGAAGATCCACGACCAGAGGCTATATGACCTGAGAGAGAAGCAATGGCAGAAAGTAAGTATGGCCAATATCATCAAAATAGACACTCTGGAGACTGAAGTCCAGACTCTCAAGGAAGAGTTGAAACTCACCAAGAAGAAGTTTGAGGGCCTGGAAACCTTAGCAAAGATCCTTGATGATGAAAATATCAACTTTGCTGAGACCTGGTATGAATCAGAGAAAAACCATGTAGAATGGAAAAACCAACATCTACAGAGCGATGAGGCACACCGTCAGCAGCTACATGACTGTCAGGAAAACTGGAGGAAAACTGTAGCAGAACTGGAACTGACCCACAGGTCAGTGAAAGCAGGCTATGACAGGACGGTGGCGCAGGCACTCAAAGACGCACAGACCATGATCCTACAAGAAAAAGAGATGCTAGCTCAAGAGCAGAAAGAACAGCTAGTGGAATACAAAGCTGAACTGCGCCGTGAGTTGGATGAGCTCATAAGGAAACTGAAGAACTCACAAGAAAAGCAACAAGAAAAAGGAAAGGAGCTTGCCGCAGATAACAAAAGGCGCAAGACTGAACATATTGAATCTCTCGCGAACTGCAATGCCCTGGAGAAGGAAATTGTAAAGCTGAAGGAGACAATAAGAATTCTGAGGAGAAGGGAGGATCTCACTGGGAAGATGTCTACCTTAGAGCAGACTGTCCAAGAAGGTGAGAAAGAAATTGCAAAGAAAAATCAGGACATCGCAGATTCACAAGAGAGAAATCAGCAACTACAGAAGAGTTTCTGTAAAGCACACGAAAACCAGGCTGTTCTCCAACATAAATTTAACAAAGAGACAGACAAGACCAAAGGTCTAGAGGACAAACTAAAAGAGACAGAGTCTGAGCTCATCATAACTAAGCTGAACCTGAAAATTGCCAAAAGAGACACAAGTGACCTGAAGAATAACATCTTAGATCTGCAGTGCAGACTGAAGACCTGTGAGCCAGACCTGATCCAGCAGACGGAGAGGAGCAGGAAACTGCAGACCCAACTGCTGCGTTTCCAGGAGGATCTGGAGGTCTGCATGCCTTCAATCTCTGACACCCAGAAGTTTAAAAGCGGCGTCACTGCTGTCAAAAATCGCCATGTGGACGGTAATAGACAAGTGCAGCACCCCCTGGATAAAAAAAATGACATTGCGCTTATAGATCATGTTACCAGCTTGAAGAAGTCGATCACTTCTTATGACAGGGTGCGTCAAAATGACAAGAGAGCTGCAGAACAGTACTATGCCAAGACATGTCGGAGAGTCGTCGACCTCAACAATGCTCAGCTCAAAACAATCAATGAGCAGAGGATGGAGATGTACTCAATGAAGAAGCAGCAAAAAACGCTGGAAGAAAAACTCAAAGAGACTGAAAAGCTTCTTCAGAAGGCAACAAAGCCGGCAGCACAGAAGGTCAAATCATTTGTAAAGAAAAAAGTCCTGCGAATTCATTCCAAGGTTGTCCCAGAGGTTGCCGAGGAAACACCACCCCGTTACATATGTGACATGGTGGTGCCCCTTAGGCCTCCAGGCAACTGGATGATGGTACCGAAGAAGTGAGGCAGTTTGTGGATAATGGTCTCACATGTGTTGGCAATATCTCTGGGTGACATGGTGACTCAGTTTGGTGAACATCTGAGCAGCGTGGTCCAGTATCTCAGGGCGATGGCTGATCAGGACGGTGACCGTCTGAGCGCTGTCTGCGTGGGTTTATTCCGAGTACTTCGGTTTCCTCCCACATTAATAATTGTGATCAGTAAAATAAATTAAATTAAATTAAATTCAAATAAAATAATGTTTAGTTGTATTTCCTGTATCTGCGGTACCTTGTGTATGATTACCATAATTGAGACCTTCAAAAAGGCATACAGCTCCTCTAAATACCCAGCACCAAACAGCAGACAGACAGAGTTGGCTACTAGCTGGTAAACATAGTGGAACATTTTCCCCTGAGGAGTTAGTGAAGACCAAAAACAGCTAAAACAGAGTGAATATTGGAGTTACATTCATCTGGTGGACAGAAACATGTTGCTCTGTAACTGCTGGATGTGGTCCAGCTGACATGTCTTTCTTATTTCTTATAATATTAGCAGTTGAATATAAAAAGTTACAATTTCCTCTGTAAATGTATAGAAATATGTCAACAATGCAGTACTGCTCTTTTGTGTTTTGTCAATATATTTATGAACTTTACTCTGAAAATATCTCTGAAAAAAATCAAACCCAGACTATATAGCAGGCCACCGTAGTTGGCCATGTACGTTTTAGAGTGGTGATACACATGTTCTATTAAACAGACTCGTGACTGTTGCATTTCCCGAGCCTCCAGCTCCGCTACTACTTCACTCAGAGCAGCTGTCAATCATTTCTTCTTCTTCTTTGAGGTTTTATGGTAGCCACAGTTGTCGATCATGACGTCACGTCCTCTTTTATAGCATCAAATATCTAATTAAAACCAAGCTTATCAGAAAAAAGAACTGCTTTTATTACACATTCATGAAGTAGGCCAACAGATCACAGAATGACTTTTTTTCCTGACAGAGCTTTTATTTTTATACATATTTTAGTTTCCGGTGTCCACAGGTGCTGGGAAGTCGTGAAGCTTACTGTATTTATCTGTAGCGCCCTCTACCAACCACCAGGGAAATGTAAAACCAGTATGCAGTCACTCAGTTACTTGTGAAAACAAAGTTGCTCAACTCCTACATACATGATCAATGAATCAATTTAAATTATTTTTTTTTTATTATGCATAATTTCTTCTATACCTGGGATCCATTCATGTCTGGTATGAGAAGCAAAACAGAAACATTACTTTGAGTAAATAAATGTAAACTTGATGTTTGATTACACAACTCAAGCAAGTTTCAAGAGTCTGCTGATTTAATGCTATATGGAAGTTAATGGAAAACCAATGGATCCCTTCACAGTAGAAAAATAAATAAGTTCTAGTTACATCATGGTTTCTTAAAATTATTAGGTCCAGTGGTGGAATGTAACTAAGTGCATTTACTCAAGTACTGTACTTAAGTACAACTTTGAGGTACTTGTATTTTACTATTTTACTAGAAGTATTGGAGTAGTACACTTACAAGTAGATTACTAGTAAATTGATATTAGCATACTTACTACATAAATAATTGGGAAAAATACTTGAAGTTTACTTCATAAAGTAAACTTGAAGTATACTACTTTTTCGTAAAGGATGTTATGATGATATATATTACAGGACACACACGACTGTTTCAGGATTTAATAACAGATCTCCATATACAAACTGGATACAGTGAAGTCATTCTGCTGTTATAACTTCCACCAGAACGGGTATAAAGTGTGTGTGAGTGTGAGTGTGTGTGTGTGTGTGTGTGAGTGTGAGTGTGTGTGGTAACTGTATGGTGATAATAGAGGATGCATATTTTACACACACAGAGAGAAATAAGAAAACTAATGATAAAGTGTCTTCAGCCTGAAATGTCACATAAAAATGAACAACATACATAGAATGATATTTGTTCCTTTAGTACTGAATGTTTGAGTTGCTTCATGTGCAGAACGAGGCTCAATTGACTCAACGCTGTTTGTTTTTGTACTTTCTGCTCTCTCCATTAATACTGTCCATCTCCTTCCATTTACCTGGTATTCACTCTGTTCTTTACCTTCACCTCTCTCAGTTGGCTCAACAGAAATTAGGCTAGATGAATGCTTCTTCGACAGAATGAAGCACAAAATTCAAACGAAATCTTGTTTTTAAAGCGCAGAAAGCAACATAAATCCTTGGACGACAAACTGAAAGCACTTTTAACACACTGGATGTGTTACTAGTTTGAAATAGTGAGAGTTCAAGTAATAATTTATTTATCTTTTATTCAGATACAATACATCCTGATTCTGTCTAGACACCTGCATTAATATGTGATGATATAGATGTATTGTAGAGCTAAAGAAGAGGACTGTCATCAGAAACACTAAAAATAAAAATACGTGAGACATGATAGTGAGAAAGAGGTAAAGAGGGACAAAGAGACGATAACTCACTTGGAGTTTGGAAGATTTTGCGTGCTGTATGAATATTAATATATCAGTCACACGCACAACAAATGCATCCCTGACCACCTGCAGACATTAAATACAGGGTGCATTCACACCTGTATCTAACGCTGTGATCAGAATGTATCTGTGTGAACAGGACCTAAACATCAGACATCTGATTATAAAATACTTGAATTAAGCTGCACAAACTTTAGAAAAATCTGTCCGTGTTAAAGGGATAGTTCAGGTGTACACTGACTATGGATCAGTACCTCATAAAACCCCACTTGAAAACACCTGAACTATCCCTTTAACTTGAATATTTTAGGAGAAGGTTGATATTTTGGGGTGAATTATTCCTTTAACAAATCTAGTTTTTCCATCATGATGAAGCATTAATTTAGCCGATATTGACCCCGCAGCCCATGAGTTCAGCGGCATGACATGCCGTTGCTATGACAACAAAGACCAGTATGTATGGGCTGCAGCAGTACCCTCACACAGGGCGAGGACACCTGGTGGTTAGTCTGCTGCTACAAGGGTATGACCTTGGCTCCTGCAGTGCTGGAAGTTGCTCTGCTATTTATAGGATGTATCGTCAGACAGGTAACTCTATAACTCACAAATACTGCTGCACTGTGAGCTTCCAACTTTATCATACATGCAAGTCAGTAGTTTGTTTAGGGCCCAAAATACAAAGCAGACAGATCCTCAGAAACACCTCGGCAGCCCGTACTGGTTCGGCGTGCAGGTGTGTTGGTTATCAGCGAGGCTTCCTGAACTGGTTCTGAATTCAAACCATTGATCTATTGTTTGTGCAAATTCTTGCAAGAGGCAATTGAGGTGCAACAGGAATGAAGATACAGTTTATATGATGCTACACCAGGAGGGGATTGTGTGTTTGTGTGTCCCTGTTCACACCTGGTATTAACATGCGTCCTGAGTGATCCGATCACAAGTGGACAGCTCTAAGTACAGGTGTGAACGCGTTGATGACGCATTGAGATCCGATCACGATCAGACAACATTCAGAGGTGGTCTGGGTCACATTAAGGACCGCCTACTCTACTGACGTCCTGCTGGGATCCGCGGGGTCTCACTGAGCCCCTCATGTGAATAAACAGGCGTTGGCATGGAAACGGCCTCTGTGCTCTACTGTATCCTGTCGGTATAACTCTATTTTATTAAAATATATCTTATCTAGTCACCTTATTCTCTGCCTGAACGAGGAAGCATCTGGATTTTTTCTTGTTGCGTTCTTCCGTTTAGTGCCTTTATTTGGCTTCGCGTTTCCCGTCGCTATAAAATATAAATTTGGATATTTGATGTTTTCGGATCTGTGAGGAGCTGCTGGCTGTGAGAGACCAGCCGGTCTGCGTACAAAAGCTGAACAGGAAAAACTGTCATGGCCCTTGACCTCTGACCTCCAGATATGTGAATGAAAATGGGTTCTATTGGTACCCACGAGTCTCCCCTTTACAGACATGCCCACTTTATGATAATCACATGCTTTTTGCCATGTTATGATTTGAGCATATTGTTTTATGCTAAATGCAGTACCTGTGAGGGTTTCTGGACAATATCTGTCATTGTTTTGTGTTGTTAATTGATTTACAATAATATATACATATATTTGCATAAAGCAGCATATTTGTCCACTCCCATGTTGATAAGAGTATTAAATACTTGACAAATCTCCCTTTAAGGTACATTTTGAACAGATAAAAAATATGAGATTAATTTGCGATTAATCGAGATTAAATATTTTGATCGATTTACAACCCTAAATATTACGTCACAGCGCTGTATCAGCCGTGTGTTTACTACGTGTTTATTTGCATATAGAGCGGGGAAGTGAGATCTGATCGGAAGTGGTCACTGGAGACGCATGTTAATGCCAGGTGTGAACACGGCCTAAGTGTGTGTGTGTGTGTGTGTGTGTGTGTGAGCTGTTTTACGTTCGGAATGTGCAAGAGTGTGTGTTTGTTCGTTATCCATTATTAAGATGCTGTCCAGGAGAATTAGTATTACTCAGACCTATTGAGTGAAATGTACATCCAGCAGCCTCTCTGTGCTCGACTCAGCTCAGTCTCTCTAAAAAGAGACTCCGACAGCTTTCAGGGACAAACTGGAGAAACTCTATCACACCAAATAAAAACACATTGACATCTTCAAGTTCCCTAAAACAGCAGACATTCAGTTTCTTAACGTCTATGTACAATAGAAGGATCTTCATATATTAATATTCTTCATCTTTCCTGTTTGTTTTTCGCTTCCTCGCTGTCAAGTCATTGTTTCCATACACATTTGTCCTTTTTGTATTTATAGAGTATTTTCAGTATTTACATTATAAATTACTACACAGTCTCGTGATAAAATAAATAACTTAAATACAATGGCCGTGGCTTTTTGCAGTGTCTTTTGCACATAGGGGGAGACGGGAGGGATGGGACGCTGCTGCTTGTGGCCTCAGCGCTGCAGACAGGAAGGATAAACCAGCTCTGATCACGGAGCGGTGAGGTGAAGGCCGAAGCACTGCGGATAAACTTCTTAAACTTCCACAGTGGCGCGAGGTGGGAAACTCTCCCTGAAGTACAGTGTATCTCTGTCCTACAGCTGACCACCGTGATAGAGAGCTGCGGGGATATGTTTGTGGGCCAAACAGGAAGTTAGCATCTCCCTGGTTTCCTCCGCAAAAACCCGATGGGATTGTTCCAGAAAATAAGCTCTGTGGTAAACACACGTTTATGATACTTATTTTGTTCAGCAAGGTAATCTCCACGAATGAACATCACTTTGATGATTTTTGAATGCAATCGGCAGAAGTAAAAAGCTAACGTTAGGCTATAAACAAACTACACCTCGGTCACACGTCATCACGTCACCACCACTAAGATAAAGGCGGGCTAGTGTTCGGCGTGATCAGTAGAGTCTGTGTGCAGCCGCTACTGACAGTAACTTTATTGTCCTGTTGGTTTCAGTCCAATCATTGGCTATGCGTTCGGCTCTAAGTACGATTTAACTCACATTTTGTCACATTCTTAAATCATTTTACCGTTAAGTTAAATGTGACTTTGATGAAACAAGTGGGACAAACTAAGCTAACTAATCTCTTAGTGTTACATTAATGTGGGTCACTTGTACCAATTTGATCTTAACAAAGCTTCTAGCAAGCAATTCAACATCCATTGATGCTAATGATGTAATGATGCTGGTAGCGAAACGTTAATTCTCTATTTTTATTTCTATGGCGCGATTTTAAAGGAAGGAGCTGCTTCGGATACTGGAGACAAATCTCGCGACGTGGCTGTATAGAAATTCACAATATCCAAATATGTGTGCTTGAACTTCCACCATGAACATCCTCACAAAGCCTACACAAGATAACTATTGACCGTGTCATCACATGAATAAAGCTCATCTGGGTTTACTGTAGTTGTTCCCTTGAAGTCTATCTGATCATAAATCTGTTGATGTTCAGGAAGTGTTTCCCACCAAACTGGCCTTGCGTGAGAGTGCAGTGAGTAGGGAGCAGGGTTTGGGTCGTGGCAGGTACAGAGGGTTATACTGACGGTATAATACTGCAGCAGTAGGTCGGGTACGCTCTCCGGTTGTTGGCCCCTAATGTGACATATCTGAGGATGGGTGGATGGAGGGAGGGATGAGTGCAAAGCTTCTCCTCCAGCTATACCACCGTGCCGCTCGGAGAGTTCCCGTTCTGTGCTGTCAAGTTCTGATCAGAGAGACAAAACATGAAGGAGAGTTAGACACCAGAGAAAATCTACGCTCCACTTATACGTGCAGGAAGATAAAAAGCATCGTCGCTCAGGAGAAGAGAGGTGAAATCATCTTCCTGCAGTCTGAAACATCCACCAGGTGAAACCTGATTACTGACCTTCAATGAAAAAAACTTATGAACTTTAAGTAATAAAAACTCCCACCATACTCGCCGACCTTGAACCTCAAACAAAGGGAGGATTTGGAAACCAAAGCGGGTGTTCTGAGGTTCCTCCCCCAGAAACATTTGAGTTTCAGTCACTTTGTTTCCTGCATTCTGGTGACTTTTAAAATTGCAAAATAATTATAAGCGAGATTTGTAAAAACTAGTCCATGCATTTATCTTTACTGGTCTTCCTAAAACATCGATCAGACAGCTGCAGCTGATTCAGAACGCTGCTGCTAGAGTCCTCACTAAGACCAAGGAAGTGGATCACATCAGTCCAGTTCTGAGGTCTCTACACCGGCTCCCCGTCTCTCAGAGAACTGATTTAAAAAGCACTAAATGGTTTAGGGCCAAAATACATTTCTGATCTTCTGTTATGAACCATCCAAACCTCTCAGGTCATCTGGATCAGGTCTGCTTCGTGTCCCCAGAGTCAGAACTAAACATGCAGAAGCAGCGTTCAGTTTTTATGCACCAAATATTTGGAACAAGCTCCCAGAAACCTGCAGGACCGCTCCAACTCTTTTAAATCAAAGATTAAAACTTTCCTGTTTGCTGCCTTTTATTAAACCAAATATTGATCTTATACTGCACTATAACTTTTACTCTTGTGTGTTATACTCTATTTAAGCTTGTTTTTATTTTCCAATCTTTAATGTTTTTATGACTGTTTTAATTATGGCTTAATGTTCTTTTGCACTTTGCACAATGTTCTTGATTGTTTGTGTAAAGCACTTTGAGTTGCCCTGTCGCTGAGATGTGCTACACAAATAAATCTGCCTTGCTTTGTCTATAAAGTAAACAGCAACAGTCGTTTTATGTTAAATAGCCTATATTTAGTTTGACTTTTAATTCTCAGGAACGAATACAGAGTAATCGGCCCCTCTGGTGTGAACTAGTGGAGGCTTAGCTCTCTCTCGGTCTCTCACTCACTGAAGGTCCTTTCAGACACAACGTGACGACGGCACCACTGCTCTCTGAAACAATGAACAATGTGCACTGAACTCAGCATCGAGTGCAGCTCTCTTCCCCCAGGAAACCACATTCAGAGTAGCTAAGTGTGTGTCCTTGTAAACTTTTCATCTAACTCGGTGAATTAAGGGTTTATTTTGACCAAACCAGAGTTAACGGCTGTTGGAACAGTGGACAGACTAACCAAGACGGGTTCGATGAGTTTTATTTTGTTTCTGTTCAGTTTGAAATGTGTTTCACAATCTGCAAGATAAAATTACAGTTTTATTCTCCGGAGACTGTTAATTAATTATAATAATTGTCCAAATCATCATGTTTTAACTCCTCAATCGACAGATTATTTCACTACGTATTGATATTTAATTGACTGATATATATAATAATAATGTAATTGAAGACTTACCGCCTTCCCGGGCCGTGCCCAGGTGCAGATGAGCCCCTCTTGGCAGGCTGTGATGATGCAGTCGTCCATGAACACCAGGACCGTCAGCCTCTCATGTGCGATCTTCTTGCACACCAGCGGCTCCAGCAGCGGCACCTCGTACATGCGCGGGCACAGCGTGGTGCCCAGGACCTTGGCGGCGTCCAGACGGTTGCTCCTCGGCGCCACGTTGATCTTATCGTTGCTTTTGCTGATGTTGCCCAGGCTGTGGTACCTCTTGTGCTCCTTCTCCACGCCGCTGCTGCAGCCCGACTTGTCCGACTTGCGCTCCTGGAGCGACAGCGTGGCAAAGCGGCCGATGCTGAACGGGGTGCTGTTTCCTCCGACGCTGCTCCCTCCACCTCCTCCGCCTCCCCCGCCGCCCTCCGAGGCGCCCGGGCCTTTGGAGGCATTGGCCACGGCAGGGTGGGGCAGGGAGTTGGAGCGGGAGAGGGAGCGAGGCAGCGGTAAGGGCAGCGTTGGTGGGTTGGCGGTGCCGGTGTTGGTGTTTGTGTTTGGCGGATGATGGTGTCCCTCAACCGTTCCACTTCCTGCCCCCCCACCTGAGGTGCTGTTGACCACCCCGCTGCCAGAGTTGGACAGCGAGGGTCCAAAAGTGTTAGTAAAGGCGCGGGACAGCGGCAGGCGTGGGTATAACACGTCATCCGTCAAGTCCCACAGACAGAACTGGGTGTCCTGCCCCACCGAGCCAAACCGGTACGTGACCGCCGCCGAGCCGCCGCCTTTAGAGCTGTGCCGAGAAAGACGCGACAACGTGCTGCTCGTCCGGACGCGGCCGAAGTGCGTGGAGTTATTTGGCGCCCCCTGGTGGAGGTCCTCCTCGCTGCCGCTAAGCTCCATCGGCTCCTCATCTTCCAGGGAAGTCGTGAAGGGGTCAAACGCCACCACATTGACCCAGGACTTGTGGCCGTGACCTCTCGCGACCACGCGGCTCTCTGCAAACGACCAGACGGTAACCAGGTCATCCTCTCCGCCTGTGGCGAGATATTTCCCATCGGGGCTCCACGACACGCACAGCAGCCCGCCGAAGTAGCTCTTCATCACCCCCTGCAGCTCCATCGAGTCAAAGTGGAAGACGCGCAGGCAGCCGTCCTGACCCACGCACGCCACGTGCACGCCATCCGGGGAGAAAGCGAACTCGTTGAGGCCTCCGTCGCCCACGGCCCATCGTAACAACGGGTTGCGCGGGGTCTTGGTTTTGCAGGCGTAGACGGCGAAGCCTTCTCCCTGCCGGAGCAGCGAGTACTGCGGCGCCGTGGTGCCACACGGGTGGTCAACGTTGTAGAGGTAGAGGTGGCCGCTGGCGTGGGAGGCCAGGAACAGGTTCTCTGACTTGGGGAGCCATTTTAGACACGTCACCTTGGATTTGTCTATCAACCTCTGGAAAACAGGAAGGAGGAGGACGGAGGAAAGTGAGGGAGGAGAGATACAGAGAAAAATATGTAAGCAGGAACGGTGGAAGAGATGAAAGAAGAGTAAAAATACAGATATTACAAATATTTACACTTTACAGGCAAAACATGGTTTTTCATGCACTAATCAATTTTGAGATTTTTTCATAACATTCTTCTTTCAGACTAGTGGAAAGAAAACATCCAAAATACACGTTAAGGTGTTTATTTTACTACTTTGTCTATTTATGTCTGTAGATTTCTCCTAAAAGTTATCATTAGATAATGTCTCATTTGCACATTTAAACATAACATTTCAGAAAACTTGTAATACAAAAAATAATTGTCTTAATGTCAGTAATCAACTGGGGAAGTTTCATGGTGATCTCTATTAGTTAAATTATTTACCCTATTCACCTGGGCTGTCTCCCCTTTATTGTGCTTTTATGTGGACACGATGTTGAGTCACCTCATTGAGAGCAAAATGTGATATAAAAAAAAACTAAATATAAACTGTTGAGAGAAGCATACGCAGAAAGGAAGCATGGGGAGAGAGAGAGGGGGTCTGTAGAGATCAAGAATCTATGGAGGACAGAATCTGCCGAAATAAAAATAAATGAATAAATAAATAAATGACTCGATAAATAAATAAATAAATATATCATTAAATACAGCAAAAATAATATTAAAAATAAATGTAGAACCCCCATTTGCATAATGAGCCAGAAATTTAAAAAGAAATGTGTAAAGAAATATATGAAGAAAAGAATACAGGAATAAATAAGTTTGGGGAAATAAATTAAGGGGTGAAATGCAAAAGGAAAATCATGCAGAAATAAATAAATAAATACACACGTCAAGAAATAAATAAAAAAATAATAAAAAAATAAATTAAACAATAAATTAAAAATAATTAAACATAAATAAATAAATTAAGCATAAATAAATAGCAATAAATAAAAGGGAAAATCAAACAGAAGAGTAAATAAAAAAGGGAATAAATACAAAGATAAATAAATAAAGAAGCAAATTAAAACAGAAATATCAATTTATGTCACATTTTATCAATTAATTAATGGCTACATTTATTTTTAATATTATTTTTGCTGCATTTAATGTCATTTTTATTTATTAAACGAATCATTTGTTTATCTATTCATTTAGGAGGTGAACAGATTCAAGAGACACCCAACACAACGTCTGCCTGCATACACCCCCAATCTCCTAAATTTAATGGGGAATCCCATTAAAGAGAATCCAATTAAGGAGAAAGAGGCCGTTCAGGAGACGCAGTAAAGGAAAGTGAAAGCAACACTGTAGACATCTAGACTACATCGCAGCATCCAATCTACGCCAAAGAAATCAATAGAAGAATGACCTCTGTTGTATTGTAGCAGGCTTTAATCAACACACACACACAGATAGAATACCTCCTCATTGAAGAGTTTACTGGTTTCCTTCTTGATGGGGTCGAGATACTGGACCTGTCCGGCCGAGAAGCCCACGATGAGAGCGACGCTCTCCGCTGTGGCGGAGTACTGGTTGAAGTCGTGACATGTTGGCTGAGTCCCCTTGTAGATCCTCTTGTCTATTGGCTTGCTGAGGTCTACAGCCTGCAGATGAGACGGGATGAAAAGGAACGAGAAGCAAAACATCAGCTGAGCAGAGTGACGGTTTTCAAGCTAGTGAAGATACTGGCATCATATGAAACTAGAAAACCTAAGAAATTGGATTGACATGGCCATTTTCAAAGGGGTCCCTTGACCTCTGACCTCCAGATATGTGAATGTAAATGGGTTCTATGGGTTCCCACGAGTCTCCCCTTTACAGACATGCCCACTTTATAATAATCACATGCAGTATTTTTTAATGCAGTGTAAATGTGTTATTGTATCCTATTCTAAAATGGTGTGTTTGAATATTTCTGCATACTGGGGTCCAATGAGCTGTATTCATGTGTGATGATGTTAGTCCCCATAGGAGACATTTTATTTTAGTGAGACCATTTTTTAAAACTTGACCTCACTGTATAAAATGACCTGTGGTGACCTCTAGGATAATCACAGCCTCATGAAACTAAACAACAAACTAAACAACCACAAACTAGACTAAACTGACTTTATTCTTGTAATATTACGACTTTTTTTCTCGTAAACATCTGACTTTATCCTAATAATAATACAATTTTTTTCTCGTAAACGTCTGACTTTATTCTCATAATATTACAACTTTATTCTCGATATCTCAGATTTATTTCCCCCCTCAGTGTGGAACTAACAGTGAATGGAGTGAAGTCAGAGCTTCCTGTCTGTTTCCTGCTGCATCCGTCTGCATGATGCACCATTGTGCACATTATCATGTCGCATTGCATAACAAAATACTGATTTAATGTGTGCATGCTCGCCTCGCTTTGAAAAGATGATGAAATCATTCTCGTAACATTCTGACTTTTTTTCTCATAAACTTCTGACTTTATTCTCATAATATAACTTTTTTTCTCGTAAACTTCTGACTTTATCCTCATAATACTACGACTTTTTTCTCATAAACTTCTGACTTTATTCTCATAATATTACGATTTTTTTCTCGTAAACTTCTGACTTTATCCTCATAATACTACGACTTTTTTCTCATAAACTTCTGACTTTATTCTCAAAATATTATGACTTTATTCTCGTAATATTCTGACTTTATTCTCTTAATATTCCGACTTTTTTTCTCGTAAACCTATGACTTTATTCTCGAAATATTATGACTTTATTCTCATAATATTATGACTTTATTCTCGTAATATTATGACTTTATTCTCGAAATCTCAGATTTATTTTTTCCCTCCTTCATATTAATAGCATCCAGGCTGCAGCAGAGAGATAAACAGCCTTTAGATGACATGTGAAACAGTGAATGGAGTGAAGTCAGAGCTTCCTGTCTGTTTCCTGCTGCATCCGTCTGCATGATGCACCATTGTGCACGTTATCATGTCGCATTGCATAACAAAACACTGATTTTTAATGCTGATTTTCACATGATGAAATCAGAGCTAACAGCATCACATTAGCAGAGCATGCTAAGCTAACCTTGAGCATCCAGTGTGTGACCGTGCAGGAGGAGGAGGAGGAGGAGGAGAGGAGGCTCACCTTCTTGATGTTGGTGTACGTGTAGAAATAAAGCTCCCGGCCGATGTTGAAGCAGACCCGCTCCGACTCCTCGCTCGGGTCTTCTGGCTGCAGCTTCACCATGGAGACGCGCACCGGCGGCAGGAAGCCCGCAGGAGAGGAGTTGGCTGCGGCATTGGAAGAGGAGGAGGAGGATGAGGAGGCGGCTGCAGCTCCGGGCCCCTGCAGCAGCCCGACCCCTCCGCCTCCACCGGGTACCGGACCGGCTCCAGCCCCGGGGCCCAGCGTGGCTCCGGTACCCGGACCCCGCGGCAGCCCGCCCCGCTGCTGGGAGTCGGAGAGGGTGAGCAGCTTGTAGAAACCCTCTCTGGTCCGGAACTGGGATTTAATCTCATTGATATCCTTCAGAGCGCCGCCGTCTCCGGCCATCTTTTAGTGCAAACAAGCCGCACAGGAAACCGAGATTTTGACCTGGAAATAATAAAAAAAAAAGTGCTAGAATAAAAATGGGTCTGCCCCAGTGCATGCTACACCAGTACCGGCGACCATACCGCTGCTACCTGGTAGATAAAGCCCGAGAGAAAGCCCTTCTGAGCCGGGGGAAGCATCCTCCTCCACCGGGTCTCCGTTCATCCAGCGTGCGTAAAGGACGTGAGATGATGATGATGCGTCCGGGGGGGTAAAGAGAGGGCACCCGGCCCATGATCCGGCCCCGGGCAGCACGCCTCATTTACCCCACATTTAACCTCCCATCACACCCGACAACACCACCTTTAACACCTTTAACTGAGATACTTGTAATTTACATGAGTATTTCCATTTTTATGCAACTGTTTACTTCTTTGTACACCACTACACCCTAATGCAGTGGTGGAAGAAGTACTTTTACTTCAGTAGAAGTAGTATTACCACACCATAAAAATATTCGGTTACCATTAAACTAATTATTATTACTAGTATTAACTCATTAAATTATTATTATAGTAATCATAATATGGTTATTATTATTAATGGTGGCCTATTATTATTATACTGTTATTTATAATAACAATAACAATCATGCTATTATTAATAATAGTGTGATTATTATTATTAACCTATTATTATTATTATTATATTAATACAAATAATAATACTGTTATTTATAATACCAATAATAATAATGCTATTATTAATAATAGTATGATTATTATTATTATTATTATATTAATACAAATAATAATACTGTTATTAATAATACCAATAATAATAATGCTATTATTCATAATAGCACGACTATTATTATTAGCCTATTATTATTATATTAATACAAATAATAATGCTGTTATTAATAATACCAAAAATAATCATGCTATTATTAATAATAGTATGATTATTATTATTAGCCTATTATTATTATATTAAAACAAATAATAATACTGTTATTAATAATAAAAATAATAATCATGCTATTATTAATAATAGAATGAATATTATTATTAGCCTATTATTATTATTATTATTAACAATACAAATAATAATACTGTTATTAATAATACCAATAATAATAATGCTATTATTAATAATAGCATGTTCACATTAACCGCTTCCGCTCCATGATCAGCACAGTTCACCTCATCTTGTGTTAATTAACTTTATTACACAGTAACGGCAATGAGAAGTGTTTATCTCAGGTTACAAACTACACAGCATGAGACCATCCAGTCCTTAATGTGGCATCTTTCTGGAAGCCATCGTCTATATCTCAGTAGATACTCCTCTTTAGTGTTGGAGGAGGACCTTCCTTCACAGGTTTTTCTCAGCCGTCTGGATTCTGGAGGTCGTTCTGGAGCTCTAAAGTTGAAATCAGCATAAATAAGAGCAGACTCCCCCATACTGGAGGGATAAACACAACAATCCTCTTCGGTCAGTATGAAAATGCAGCATCCTCCCAGTAGAAAATCAAATACTGTGGCGTCCACGCCCGTCAGAGTTAATGGTGACAGATTCCTGTGTGGCGGCGTTCATATACAAATGGGAGTTTTCCCATGATGCCCTGCGCCAGCAGACAGGAGAGTCAGGGAAGCATGACGTAGTTCTCAGCGATTTCCAGGACGTACAGGTTGGACATCCCAAACTGGTCCTCGGTCTGACGCGTCTCCAAGACGACCATCCTGCAGTGAGAAGGTCAGAGAGGTCAGAGTGGAGTTTTTTTTTTACATTTTTCGGATTTTTTTTTTTTTTTTTTTACATTTTTCAGACATTTTTCAATTTTTTTTTAACATTTTTCAGATTTTTTTGACATTATTGCAGAGATTTTTTTTTTTTAACATTTGAATCATAATCACATGCATTTTGAGGTAAGTCATGGTCAAGTCAGCACACTGACACACTGACAGCTGTTGTTGCCTGTTGGGCTGCAGTTTGCCATGTTATGATTTGAGCATATTTTTAATGCTAAATGCAGTACCTGTGAGGGTTTCTTGACATTATGTTTTTTCAATTTTTCAGACTTTTTTTTACATTTTTCGAACTTTTTTTTTTACATTTTCAGACTTTTTTTTTTTTTTACATTTTACAGACTTTTTTTCAAATTTTTTGACATTTTTCAGACTTTTTTTATATTACTGCGGACATTACTTTTTTTTTTAAATTTTTCGAACTTTTTTTTTTTTTTACATTTGAATCATAATCACGTGCAGTTTGGGGCAAGTCGTCAAGTCAGCACACTGACACACTGACAGCTGTTGTTGCCTGTTGGGCTGCAGTTTGCCATGTTATGATTTGAGCATATTTTTTATGCTAAATGCAGTACCTGTGAGGGTTTCTTGACATTATGTTTACTTGACATCTGTTTTTTTATTTTTTTTCAACATTATTCAAACTTTTTTTTTTTTACATTTTTTGGACATTTTTTTTAACATTTGTCAGACTTTTTTTGGGACATTTTTATAATATTTTTTTTTTTTTTTACATTTTTTTTACATTTTTCAGACTTTTTTTTTTTTTTTTTTTACATTTTTCGAAAAACTTTTTTGACATTTTTTGGACTTTTTTTTTTTACTTGACATTTTTCGAAAAACTTTTTTTTTTTTTTGACATTTTTCATACTTTTTTGACATTATTGCGGACATCGGACATTTTTTTTTTTTTTACATTTTTCGAACTTTTTTTTTTTTTTACATTTGAATCATAATCACATGCACTTTGGGGCAAGTCATAGTCAAGTCAGCACACTGACACACTGACAGCTGTTGTTGCCTGTTGGGCTGCAGTTTGCCATTTTATGATTTGAGCGTTTTTTTTATGCTAAATGCAGTACCTGCGAGGGTTTCTGGACAATATCTGTCATTGTTTTGTGTTGATAATTGATCGATGTGCATGAAGCAGCATATTTGCCCACTCCCATGTTGATAAGAGTATTAAATACCTGACAAATCTCCCTTAAGGTACATTTTGAGCAGATAAAAAATGTGCCATTAATTTGCGATTAATCACGATTAAATATTTAACCGATTGACAGCCCTACCATGAACTGATATAGATTTTTTCAGGTGTCTTAAATACTGCTGCTGTTTATTAGTTGGCAGCAGCAACAAAATCCACTGACCAGACAAATAAAAGAGCTAAAACTAAAACTCCAAGCAATCACAGCCTGCTGTACCTGTCTGACTGCACCAGTCTGTAGATCTTTCTGGGGTCGGTGGTTTCCTCCAGCACATCGGTGAAACTGTGTCCTCTCCTCTGCCAGCCGTGACGCCACACCGCCAGCAGCGTGTCCTCAAAATACACTGAACAGACACACAGAGAGTCAATGCTGAGCTTTAATCATCTACATGAATAACCAACGCTGTGGAACAAGTATTCAGATCCTTTACTGAAGTAACAGTACAAATACACTGAAAGTACTCCACTACAAGTAAAAATCCTGTATTCAGAACCATACTTAAGTAAAAGTATTATCAGCTAAGTGTATTTAAAGTACTAAAAGTAAAAGTACTCATGTGCAGTAAAATGTTCCCTGTCAGTGTTTCTGGATTAATATTACTACTGCATTAATCTGTATGTTGCATCTTATCTCCTTTATATCCTGTTGGCTAGTTTAATCTACAGCAATGCATCATGGTCTATAAGATCATCATGTGTTTGTAGCATCGCTGTCCTGTGAGAACCACGTATCTCTGAAAAGTCAGCCTGTTTTCAGCTTTGTGACGATGCATTTTCCAGCTGATCCGAGAGGCTTTTTAAAGAGTTTATTTAGCTTCAGAAGGATTTTCTCAGCACATAAAGGAACATTTCATCCTTCAGTTTAGTGGAGTAGAAGTAGAAAGTAGCATAAAATGTAAATACTCTAGTAAAGTACCTCAAATTCTGTACTTATAGTTAATATACTCTTGAGTAAATGTTCTCACCTATAGACTCAACAGCATGAGATAAGGTGATCTCATGTGTTGGAGGCCTGTTGCTCTTCAACTCCCCCTCCAGACCGACTATATGTACCGTCTCTGTGGAGGAGAGATATCACAGACTGTAGCAGTACAAGTACACAGAACATACTGCAGAGTCTACTATTATAGATCCAGAGACATTAAATATGGATAAAAAGAAAAAACAATGCAAGTAAAAATGAGAATATAGGGATAAAATATAACATATATAAAATAAAATAATATGTGTTTGTGGTAGACAGGTGTACATTGATCCATGTAAACAGGAATGTAGTAAATGTAAAATATATGTATACAGAGATGTAAGCAGGTAGTAAACAGTGAGTAAAAGTATCTAAAGTTACAAGAAGCTGCTGCAGAAATATGACTCCGTAGTACCACAATAAATCCCATAATACCATGATATAACAGATACAGATACATACAGATATTTCTCTTGTTGTATACCTGAAACACTTTCAGTATTGTGAGTACCGTAATATTAATGACAGACGTTAATACTTACTTTCTATGAGGACGAGCAGCGAGCTACTGTTTAACTGGTTTACTTGAACAACATCTGGGCAAGCTCTCTCTGTAAGAACACACACACATTATTATAATTATTATTATTATTATTATTATTGCTGTTGTTGTGGATTTGTGACGGTTTTTGTTTTCATTGTAGAACCATTTCACGTATTTTCTGATCCTTAAATTTGGCTTGTTTTATTGAAACTGTGTGATTTTAAATAGTTTTTTTTTTATTATTTATTATATTGTTATTGTTTTTGTGCAGACCCTAGGTCGACTAGCGACCACTTTGTGTTAGTTAGTGGGGATCCAAAATGTAGAATAAATAATAAACAACAGACACAAATACAGCAACAACGCCAACAACAGCATCAAATGTAAAAAATGCAGAAAGTTTGCTGTGAATCCAGATCATGGTGTTGTGTCTGACTGTCAAACATCTTGAATAATACGATGAACAAAGGAATACCAAATTTATACTTCTTTACACTTCTCTCTTCGCTAACTTATGCTTAAACCGCTGATGTTTAACTCAACAAATGAAATTATTTCTAGAAATGTTCACGGAGCTAAAACTACAATCTGTTGGTAGATTATGAATGAATAAAACAGCCAACACACTGAGGTAAAGAGAGAGAGATTTAAAGGATGAATTAAAATACTGCAGATCATGTTGTTGTGTTTGTAGCTGAAGTCTTTATAATGGATGTAAATCAACCTACCCAGGCCAGAGTTGGTGAACCAGGACGTGTTGGAGTTGAGGTTGATGTATTCCACAGTGACGGGCAGGTTCGGGCTGGACCCCCGAGAGACGCCGATACACACCAGCGGGTACTCCTGTCCGGGCACCGTCACCATCTCAAACACCCGCAGAGGGTTGGGCAGCGGGAAGTCAAAATGCTGCAAGCATGAAAGTCAACAGTTTAATCTCCTATCAAACATCTTTAGGTGTTTTTTTCATCTCACACAGAGCAGCAAGCGAAGCAGACAGGTTAAGTGTTTCATTCAAGGACACTTAAACCTACGATTGTTTAGCCACAGCTTGGTGTTTAACCGAGGGTCTGTTCTCAAAACCATTTTATGGTCAAAGGTCTAAAGCTAACTCTTAAATTTAATAGTGACCATAAAATGCTTTATTTCCCCGCTAGCAGTCGTTTTATTAGCTGCTGTCAGTTTAACAGCCCAATAAAGACAAAGATGAGCTCAATACGTCATCTCAACCTGCACATATTTTCATCATGAATTCACAGGTTTTCCTTCATCACAGTTTGTTATAGTGTTCCTGTTTACTCTCTCTTTTAATATACGACCTTCAGGCAGGGCAGCAAAGCATTTTACAGGAAGAGACACGGCTGAGATTGTGATACAATTATACATGAAAACACATCGTACGGCGTTTTGAGTGAAAACAATGGAATTGTGCTCAGAGTTTAGCAGCCTGGAGTCTTTTTGTTGATACATGAGCTTAGAAGTAGATTATATTTCTATGTTCATGAGCTTCAAGTTTTCAGAATTGTGTACTCCAGCGTCTTATCCGGGAATGTCACCACACACACCCGGTTCATAATACTGCAAATATATACAGTAAATATTGCAATACTCTCATCAGTGGGGCTTAAGCTCAATCAACATTGTGTTTCCTCAGTTGGCGATAGATAGTGATTCAACAGACATTTATTTAAATGAAAAGCTTTGAGATTCATCATCACTCATCATAATGCAGAGTGGCTACTGTCAAGTACAAGTACCTCAAAATAGTACTTAAAGGAGCCCACTTTCTCATTTAACAGCTAAACAGTACAACCTGCTTACATTTTGGACACTGATTAACCTCAGTGACCTCACCTGAAATATTAAGAGAACAGAACAATCCAAGGTTTTATTTCTCCACGTACCTTAATGAGCATGAACTTGTGCATGGGCTCGTACCACTGCAGCAGCACTACGCTGGCCTCCAGACCGCAGCACAGGAACACACAGCCTCGCTGCATGCTACCTGCTGCAGGAGACAAACCAGTCAACACAGTCTACTGTACAGCAGTCTGCCTCATTTACTGTTGTTAATATACTTTATTACCTCAACCACAGAGGGTACCAGGCCAGTGAAGGAAATTACATAATAGTATGTAAAACAAAAATAGTCTCTGCACAGACATAAAACAAAACCATCCCACATGATTTTTGTATTTTGTAATTCAGTATTTTGTCTCACCAACTGTGCAGGTCTTGCAGCCTTTGGTATCAGGTATTTTACTCGTCACTGCAAATTTCCTGAAGACAAAACATATATAATATAGTTTTTAACTGCCACGAGCAAATGTGTTCTTTTTTAGACAAAACGTTTCTACTCAAACAAGAGAGAGAGTCCCGTGTTACCTTGGTAACAGTCTGTGTGTCGGTAAGGAAACCAGCCTCTGGTCTCTCCGAGCCTGTTCGTACAACTCCTTCAGTGTGTGGGAGTGAAGCTGCGAAGATTTACCTGTAAACACACAATCAGACGCATTGAGGTGAAGCGGTGAAAATATTCTAAATATAGCGTACACTTAATCTGATATAGATTTTTTTAGGTGTCTAAAAAGTGTTGTGCTGCTGCCCCCGTCCACATCAGTACATTACTTTGCTCCCGTGCTGGTACTCCTGTCTGTTTCTCTAAACTGGGGGCGTGCTGACCGTCATCTACTGTAGGTAATACACTGACTATGGATCAGTACCTCATACAACCCTACTTCAAAACACCTGAACTATCCCATTAAAAGTTACACCAGAAATTAATCCTATGAGCTGTTAATTAAAACATATCTTTGTTAGCAGCTCTTCAAAATGTTCCTTAAACTAAAGTGTCTCATCTTTTTTCAGGAAGCTCCCAGAGAAACTAAATGAGGATCCAATTCTTATTTAATTTACCTGATATGGACATGAGGACGTTACTAATGGTGTAGATCCAGGTACACTTTCCTGGATACAACTGAAAGAGAAACAGAAGACATCCGTTCAGTCTTTCAAGTGTGACTAATTTAAATAATGTAAGACCAGACCAGTAAAACATGAATGTGTATTAATTAGATAATAAAAGTCGTACCAGCTCCATCGTGGCCTCTGAGCCGCTCAGGTTCAGGGTGTAGATCCCTTCCTCTGCCCCCAGGATCAGGTGCTGGTCTGAGGGAGAGAGAGAGAGGAAACACAGGCTGGTCAGACAGATAAAAACACAAGTTTGATAAGATGAGAGAGAGCAGCTTTATTCGATGGATGAGACAACCTTTGGTAGCTGGGTTCTCCCAGGTCGTGGAGCAGTTTATTTTGAGAGGGCAGCCATGGAAGATCTTTTTAAAGTAGACCTGGAGAGAGATATACAGAGAGAGCTTTATGAGTTTTATCTACAAATAAACACATAGAGTACTCCTACAAAATGAATAATGTTTTAATGGTAAAGAACAATGAGGTTATTTAGGTTTTAAGACCAAATGCCTACAAAGGCGTCACATTTAGATATGTAACTCAGCACAACACGTATATACTGAAAATGTACTTCATGATTATGTGTATTTATTTCTTTATATAGAAGCTTTTGGACAACGTGTTTACATGTATTCCTCAAACGTAACTATCACGTAAACACCCAAACTGCACTCCCTGAATACAAAATACACAATATTTGTATATTTATAGACACAGTGAATGGATGTGATCATTTGAGTGTTAACCATGAACTGTGATGGCGTATTGGGGCCATTTTAGGTAAAATAATAATAATTACGGGGGCCGGGGGAGGGGGGGAATATTCAGAGAGAAAAATATTCAAAATTTAATAAAGTGCTAAATTAACGAGAAATAAACGTGGATATTCTCTGAGATTAAAGTGGTAAATTAATGAGAAATAAACGTGTATATTCTCGGAGATTAAAGTGGTAAATTAATGAGAAATAAACACTCAGCAGCAGCATTGGAGGTGATACGACGGGAAAAGAAACGATGGAAACTCACAGGAGGTTTCTTCATGACGGGGCTGACACATTCAGCCGGATCCTGAGAACAAAGAGGAAAAGATCATGATGAGTGTGAAGGACAGAAGATGAAGATGATAATCTGATTAATCTTAACCATTTCATCTCTGTTACACCTGTATTTCAACTCTACTTTATCTTATTTTAACTATTTCTGTGTCTTCTACACAACACTTATAATAGTAGCTCGTGTACACCAGTGGTGGAGGAAGTATTCAGATTCTTTACTTAAGTAGAAGTACTAATACCACACTGTAAAAATACTCTGTTACAAGTAAAAGCCCTGAACTCAAAATGTTGCATAAGTAAAAGTATGTAAGTATAATCAGGGAAATGTACTTACCCAAGGTATTAAAACTGTAACTGATCTATTATATCTTTTATCATTAGATCATTATTACTCAAGCATGAATGTAAAAGCAGGATTTTACTGTTGTCGTTCGCTGAGCTGGAGCTCATTTTGAACTATTAACTAATGAATATTTTCATTATGGATTCATCTGCTGAATATTTTCTCCATTAATCGATTGATTGTTTGGTTTGTAAAAATAATGAAAATAGTGAAAAATGTTAGTCAAAATTTTGTTTTTGTCCAACCAACAGTCCAAACCTCAACTATATTAAAAAAATAATTAAAATTAATTAAATAATATAAAGAAAAAAAAGCAAATTCTCACATGAGAGGCTGGAACTTGAATATGTTCTTAATTTTCTGTCAATCGACTAATCGTTTCAGCTGTACTTGTATAAAATGTTAAGGAGTTTAATTTATTAACAATTATTAATTATTACAATTATTAACAAAACATCATATTTTATAAACTTTAAATATCTTTTGTATGTAAAAATCTTAACTTGTAAAGTTAATAAAGTTGTCAAATAAAAGTAGTGAAGTAAGAAGTACAATATTTCCCACTGAGATGTAGTGGAGTAGAAATATAAAGTGCTATGAAAAGAAAAGACTCAAGTAAAATACCTCAAATTTGTACTTAAGTACTTGAGTAAATGTACTTAGTTACATTCCACCACTGGTGTACCGGCACTGTTAGTCACAGCTGTACCTTTGATGGGGGGCGCCGTCTGCGGATGTCTTTAGGGGGGAGCTCAGGAGGAACAAGGTCTAACGGGTTGTCAAACAGCTGGAGAGGGAGGGACGGCGGGTCTGGGAATTAGAAGTTGGAAATTTCAATTTTCTGGACAGATTAATTAATTTGTTTCTGTGTGAGTGGATGTGAGGATGAAACTGAAGCTAACTTCCTGTTTATCAGAGTTAGATCACTTAATCAGTTTTTCTTTAATATTCACTATTATTGTGAAATCAAACACTACATTGTGTCTATCATATTTCATACTTGAGTGCAGTACACATGTGAGGCAGCTCACCTGAGTGTCGTGAGGATCGTGGTTGTGGCGTCGGTCGGACCTGCGTCCCACTGGAGGTCCTGATGAGAGGAGAGGGAGCGTACAGGGAGCAAGGCTTCCTCAACCGCTCATCTTCCCCCGCCATGCTTTCCTCAGAGCTGGACCGAGCTTTGGGCTGCATACACAGAAACATACGGACATGCTGAGTGTCTTCTTCTAACACAATAAACCATCCAAAACTAGTTAAAATGACAAAGCAGGTAGAGGTTCAATACTTTTACTTTAAGTACTTTAAGTACATTTTGCTGATAATACTTACATACTTTTACTTAAGTAAGATTTTGAACGCAGAACTTGTAGTGGAGTATTTTCAGTGTGGTATTAGTACTTTTACTAAAGGATCTGAATACTTATTCCACCACTGTCTATTACTAAAACAACAAAAATGGAAAGGTCTTCGGCAACAATTGCTAACACCTTAGATTTCAAATCTCAGCCTTTACATGAATGTGATAAAATCCAATAATCATGATATTAACAGGCAATAAATGTTTTAATGTAAATAATAAGGCTTTGGCTTAGAATACACAGAACCTGTCACTGTAATAAACACACATATAAAATCATGTTTCATGTATAGATTCAGTTATTTGTCAATAATCACCTTTGGAGGAAGCGGAGGAGGAGTTTCATCAGTTGGCATTATGAGACTGTTGGCAGAGAGAGTGTTGGTTCAGTCTGGGTGTTAAAGGGATAGTTCAGGTGTTTTTTAAGTGGTAAATCGGCGTACACTTGTTGGTACTCCTGTCTGTTTCTCCAAACTCCATCTACTGTAGGTAATACACTGACTATGGAGAAGTACCTCATACAAACCCACTTCAAAACACCTGAACTATCCCTTTAATGATACAAATACACATAAACACGTGAGTTTGTGTTAATTGAGACTAACCTGGTGGTTTGTATCGTAGGGCTGAGGAGGACGAAAGAAAATGTTAATGTACTCTATTTAAATTACTGTACATGAAGAGAAAAAACAGGGAAATTGCTGGCAATAAAGTCAAATGCACTATTAAATATTTCTGCGGTGGCTCCTATCCTGGGCTTTAGGAAATTACAAAATAAAGTACATTTACTCAAGTACTGTACTTAAAGTACAATTTTGATGTACTTGTACTTAGTATTTCCACTTTATGCTATTCTATACTTCTACTCCACTACATCTCAGAGGGAAATACTTTTTACTCCAATACATTTATTTGACATCTTAAGTTACTTTGCAGATTCAGATTAATAATATAAAATATAAATCAACTACTAAAATATGATGTATTATTTTGATTAAACTACCCAGCAGTATTTAAAGTAGTTAAAATGATCCCACCTTCACCAGCTGCAACATTAAAGTGATGAACACATTAATGCATCAATAATTATAATCCAGTATTATAATATACATAATTTAATTTTACTTATGGCACTTTAAGTATATTTTGATGCTAATACTTTTGTGCTTTTACTTGAGTATGACTTTAAATGCAGGATTTTTACTTAACAGAGTAACAGAGTATTTCTATGCTGTAGTATTGCTAGTTTTACTTAAGTAAATGAGTATTTCTTCCACCACTGGACATTTTTCATACGATCATCTGTTATGTATTTAACTCCAAATGTTACCTAACAGTTTAAATTCAGTCTACCGCAGTATTATTTATACAACAATGTGGTACTTTGTTAAACATGATGTTTTCTTACATATCCACGTCGTCATAGTCGTCGTCTGAGTCTGTGTCCTGATCCCTGAGACAGAAGAGAGAGGTTCAGTATTTTAAACAGATATTTAATGTTTTAAATCCATCTGTGATTCGTATTTTACCTCACTGGACTCTTGCTGCTGCCGGTGGATCCCAGTGAAGGTCTTAACTGGAAAAAACACATGAAATGATCTCTATTTGTAAAAGAGGTTACAGCCAATGAGTACATGCATGCATGCAAATAGCACATACAGTACAAATATATACATGTGCATGTTTGTAGTATATGTATATTTTGTGTGCATTTGTATGTGCATAGATTCATACAAGTATGTTGTAAGTATGTAAAGTATATATGATGCACAAATGTGTGTAATGTATGGATGTAAGTCTAAGAAGTACTACTGTAGTACTAAGTACTAAATGAGTCATAAACTTACTGTTGTGTTTGGTGATTCTTTCTTCACAGGCCTCTGAGTGTAAATCTGCTCCACTGAGCGAACACAAGAAAAACTATTTAACATAACGACACTTTTTACATCAACATTTCATTTAATGTATCCAGAGAAACTTCAATATGAGCAGAATAAATGTGTGTTCTTATCATCCAATAAATAAAGAGAGCAACAGTGAGTGAAATGATGCCTGAATATTCAAGTAGTATTCAGTAGTACTGACAGCTTCAGTGAGGATGAGAACAGAAGTAATGCAAAGACAAGTATTCATTGAGGCGAGTAGGCATCATCGATGAACCATCCTCTCTCTCTAAACGGATAGAAATACAAATATTTTATGTACTACTATATGTTGTATGGATATATTGCATATTGTAGTGGTAGAAAGTAGCTAAGTACATTTACTCAAGTACTGTACATAGGTACAATTTTGAGTTACTTGTACTTTACTTGAGTATTCTCATTTTATGCTACTTTATACTTCTACTCCACTACATCTCAGAGGGAAATATTGTACTTTTTTCACTACATTTGTTTAAAACTTTTAATAATTATCAATATAAAATATAAACAACAAATACATGATGCTGTATTATTATATATTAAGATGAAACTTTATTGATCCACAGGGGGAAATTCACAAGCTACCCAATAAATAGTTGTTATAATAATAATAAGAATGTTTTACATTTATTCAAGTATTATTAGTTATTACTACCTGGTCAAATATTTTGTATTTATATATCAAATTTAATATTTTTTATTATTTAAATTATATAAAATTGTATTTATATATAAAAATAAATATTTCATACAAAAATAAATATTTGAATATTTGAAAAAATATAATGAATCAAAGATTATAAATTATTTTTGATTACCCTTATATACTGTACATGTTATGAACCCATAGATGTATTTAAGCAAATGTGTTAAAACTCAGCATCGTGCCAAAAAATCGGATGTGTTTGATCTAAAAAGGTTCATCAAAGTGAAAGTGTGTTTTCTTACAGCTAATGTCAGAGTTGGTCCTCTCTGCCCGGTTGTGTTTGTTGATAGACTGAATCCTCTTCAAAGATCCAGGCAGCGCCAACTTAAATCAACAAGAAAACAAATGGTTCATTATCAGGGTCTATAATCTCAGGTGTTACAGACACCCTGACCACCAGTTGGCAAAAATATATATATATATTAAAGTTTAATTTCAAGTGCAAAGTCGAGTTAAACACACGAAAAGCTTTGAGCAAAAACAATCAAACTCATCTATAATTAATAAATTAAGATGGAATGGTGATTGAACAGAATATCTATAGAGAGCTTCATCTAAGTTTATCAAATAAAGTGTTAGTAAGAATGTGGTTGAGACCTCCATCTCGTCGTCCTCCATCACCAGGCAGGTCTTCAGTTTCTCAGGGTGTCGAAACTTCTCCAGCAGGTCCAGGGTCAGCTCCTGGTTCAGGCACTGCTGGGTCAGAAAAGTGTTCTACAGAGAGGAGACACCGGAAGCGAAGGATGGAGAGAGAGAGAGAGACAACAGAAACGGTGAGTAAGCAGGAGTAAGATGATGAAGACTACAAGCAGCAGGACGGAGATTAAAGTAAAGAGAAAGCTTACAGGAAGCCAAGACTGCAGAAAGACTCACACCTGACTGAGACTGGATGACAGTCAGTCAGTCGTTTAATAAAAGAAGACTGAGCACTTGTCAACTGTTATTTTTACAAATCAGACTTGCTACATCTTCAAAATCATGCAAGAAAATACTATATAATTATTATTCAACCCCTTCGACTGACAGCTTGTCTTCTCGTACACATTCACAATAGACTGGTTAACTTGATGCAGAACGGACACTAAATAAAGCTGAACTAAGCATACAGTATGTGAGCAGTACTGACTGTGAGCAGCTTGGAGGCGCAGGGTCTCTTCTTCGGGTTCCTCACCAGCATGGCCTTTACAAAGTTATAAAACATGGAGGACCTGCAGACAGGAGACACGTTGGTAGCATTTTATAACATGGAACGTAAGAAAATAGCACATATATACTGTATATATATAATGGATGATTGTATTAAGATCATATTAATCCGTTTATATTATG
This sequence comes from Sebastolobus alascanus, assembly GCA_916701645.2. Classification (NCBI taxonomy): domain Eukaryota; kingdom Metazoa; phylum Chordata; class Actinopteri; order Perciformes; family Sebastidae; genus Sebastolobus; species Sebastolobus alascanus. The sequence goes on from CAKAOJ020000412.1 coordinate 662,334, forward strand.
TTACTGTTTAATTTTACCTCGCAGAACACACACACTGTGTACTGTAGGTAATACACTGACTATGGATAAGTACCTCTGTACAACCCCACTTCAAAACACCTGAACTATCCCTCTAATGATTAAAGTATAATGTGTTTTTATTTACCATTTAGACTTGTCCTTCAGTTTAGGAGGCTGGTAGCCGCTCTTGGACATGAGAAACAGGACTCTGCAGGACAAATACACACATTAATGAGAATCTGTTTGTGTTTGTATTCATGTGCATGAATGTCACATACGTAAACACAGGCCTGGTCTAAGCTGAACCAATGACTGCAGTGTTTTTGGTGTTTTCTTCTTCAAGTGAGGAGAGCAAAGCTGTCAGACAAATGTAGTGGAGTAAAAAGTACAATATTTACCTCTAAGATGAAGTGGAGTAGAAGCAGAAAGCAGCATAACATGGAAATACACAATACCGGTGTGTGTATGTGCAGAGGTGAACATGCTCAGTGTGTATTTACCGCAGTGGGTGAACATCAAACATGGGCGGCTGAAGCTCTGCTAGCTCGATGGCTGTGATGCCCACAGACCAGATGTCACAGAGTTCATTGTAACCACCTTTAATCTCCACTGCTGCCACCTCTGGTGCCATCCTGAGGACAGGAGGGGGACAGCAGCAAGTCATGTTTGCACCACAGATACTGTGCAGAATGGATGTATAGTTATACTACAACAGAGGCTGCTGTCACATCAAACTACAGCCCAGTGAAGACAGCAAGAGGTGAAAGAAGAGAGCAGAGAGACTGATCTCTGGGTTTTGACCTCACCAATATGGCGTCCCGATGAAGGACATCCGCCGGGCCAGAGTGGCTGTGATCTGAGCCGAGATCCCAAAGTCAGCTACACAACAGAGGAAACAAAAAATATAAATAATAACCACAATAACCGCTCAACTTTACTAAAAAAATACACTAAAACATACATAACATACAGGTCTGAGTACTGATTTTTTACTTTTTATTTCAGAGTTTCAAGTGAGTTTAAAGGAGCAGTGTGTAACAATTTGGGGGATCTTTTAGCAAAAATGGAATATAATATTCATAACTATGTTTTTATTTAGTGTATAATCACCTGAAACTAAGAATTGTTGTTTTTTCGTTCGCTTTGAATGAGTCCTTCATATCTACAGGAGCAGGTCCTCTTCACAGAGACCACCATGTTTCTACAGTAGCCCAGAACGGACAAACCAAACACTGACTCTAGAGAGAGACTTTCACGTTTTAACGTGACCTGAAGGTCACCGTAGTTCTCCAACACGCTTGTGAAACTGCGGTAACGTAAGTTGCAGAGTGCTAAGCCGTGGTACCTCCAGCCGTCGTCTGACTTCCGTTGCTCCTACAGTAGTGTTATATGGCGATGATGGCCTCTGAGCGAGGCGAGCGGCGTTATCACGGTTTTGTACTCGGCGGCTCACGTTACCGCAGTCCTTGAAAGGGAGGAGTGGGCGGAGGGGTATTCAGTTGGTTCCAGTCTGCAACCACATCACTAGATGAGAGCAAATCCTCCACACTTTACCTCTGACATGTATCTCCAGTGCATGAACCCTTTTTATTTTTAAAAAGTAAAGGTTATTTTTTTTTAATTATTAATAATGGTTGTGTTTTCAATCCATGATGGAATATCCAGCCAGATAATTTCTTCCTTTCTGGATAAAAGAGGACCTATTATGCTTATTTTCATGTTCATACTTGTATTTTTGGTTTCTACTAGAGCATGCTTACATGATTTAATGTTAATAAAAAAAAAAAAAACGCTTTATTTTTCTCATACCAGCTGTGCTGTAGCGCCTCTTTTCACACTCTGTCTGAAAAGCTCTGTTTGAGCTCCTGACCCCCCCTCAAAAAAAAGCCCAGTCTGCTCTGATTGGTCAGCTGGCCCTCTGTTGTGATTGGTCACAAAATCCTCAAATTCCGCTCTAACTAGCTTTGTTTGAGGGCGTGCCAAACTAGCTGCTAGGCAGGTATTAATCAAATATGTTACTTGGTGACATCACCACGTTATGGAAGAGAAGAAAAGGCGGGACTTCAAGGGAGGAAGTTCAGGAGCAGTGTTTCTGTGGGGGAGAGGAACTCCCTTTCGGGTGGACTTTGGGCTTTGTAACTTTGCAGACCCTTTACATGCAACTCCGCTCGAACTAGCTTTGTTTGGGGGGCGTGCCAAACTAGCTGCTAGGCAAAGTGTGTTACTTGGTGACGTCACCATGTTACGGAAGAAAAGGCGGGACTTCAAGGAAGGCATTTCAGTCAGTTCAGGAGCAGTGTTTCTGTGGGGGAGAATAACTCCCTTTGGGTGGACTTTGTAACTTTGCAGACCTTTTACATGCACAAAAAAACTATATAACACACTAAAGGAAAGGGAAAAACACAAAGCATAACAGGTCCCCTTTAAAATGTCAGCCAAAGTGGTGTATTCGTGGGAAAATCATATCAGGAAAATGAAACGTTTTGAAGCCAAATATTAAGCGTTGGATTCAGACCACCACAAAATAAATTCTCAGCCATTTTAGTCCTTAACTAAGAGACATGTTAATTGAGCCGTCGCTCATGCAGCGAGTGACTCATCTTAACCACGGCGGTACAGCGCAGAGCAGACAGAGAAAACATCCACCTACCCAGCCTGACTTCGCCCTGATCGTTGAGGAGGACGTTGGCACCCTATAAGCAAAAAGAGAGCGAGAGACATCAACACAACACAGACAAACATCTTATCATGTAAAGTCCCTCCTTTACCCACTCAGTGATCTTTAACTGAACCCACGCAGAGACCTGTTGACTCTAAAGGTTCATTTGACGGGCTGATTGTTGGAGTGTTCTCACTATATTCTCTTCTTTATCTGCTCATTTTCTGCTGCAGTGGTGGAAGAAGTGTTCAGATCCTTTACTTCAGTACAAGTACTAATACCACACTGTGAAAATACTCCACTACAAGTAAAACCCCTGCATTCAAAACCTTTCTGAAGTAAAAGTATGTATCAGCAAAATGTATGAACATTAAAAGTATTGATGTGCAGTAAAATGGTCCCTGTCAGTGTTTTACTATTCTATCTGATGTTTCTGGATTTATATTACTGCTGCATTAATGTATATGTTGCATTTTAGCTCCTTTATATCCTGTTGGCTAGTTTAATCTACAGCAATGCATCATGGTCTATAAGATCATCATATGTTTTTATTACACGGCCTTGTTGAATTCTCGATTCTGATTGGTCAATCACGGCGTTTTACGGTCTGTTATTTCTTTATATGTTATTCTTTTATTTCGTTGCTATGTATAACAGTCCGTTGTTAGGGGCACGGTTCTGATCTCGGACTCTGGTGGACCGTTTTTGTGTGAAATTGTTGATTTTTTCAGTAAGTAGTCGTGTAATAAGCGGGATAATGTACAGCTAGCGGGTCATTGTTGTGAAAGAAACCGTCATCTACTGTAGGTAATACACTGACTATGGATAAGTACCTGATACAAACCCACTTCAAAACACCTGAACTATCCCTTTAAGTTTAATTTACCGTAGTCTAACATGCTCTCATCACAAATAAATACATGATATGAGTAAACAAGACTGTAGAGTAAAAGTCACCTTGATGTCTCTGTGGATTTTCTTCCGTGCATGCAGGTAGTCCAGACCCTGGTCACACACACACACACACACACACACACACACACACACACACACACACACACACACACACACACACACACACACACACACACACACACACACACACACTTATTAATTTCACCTATTAAACTCACTTCAGCCATGAAGAGAAAACAAGGAAAAACGGAAACAAAACAGAAAATGGTAGAAGTAATAATCATAATCAACAGTTTCAGATTATTAATCGTAAAGTTAATAATTAATAATCAGTGTGACTTTACCTGCAGCATCTCTCTGCAGATGTAGGCGATCTGTGGCTCAGACAGAGGACCAGTCACTGTGGGACACAATTTATTTGTAATAACAATTCAATGTATGAATAATTTACAGTGCAATACATGACTGGAAATTAAGCGATCAAGGCTCATAAAGGTTGTTTTACAGAGTGATCTGAATGTTGTTTAGCTCTCTTTGTGTTCATGTGTTTACGTTCTGCAGGCAGCCTTGAGTAATCCTGTAGTTCTACACTTAGGAGGAAGGTTGCATTTGCAGGTCTGTTTGACATGTTTACATGTTAATTTGAATGCAGAGTGTAATTTGAGATTTTAGATTAAGGTTTTATTATCTTCATTTTCATTTAAATTTATCATCATTTTGTGTTGATTTTGGCAGTCCCTCCGGACAAAAGCGGTAGCGTTTACGAGTACCCGAGTCCCTTAAGAAAACCAGATTTTTTTTACTGCAGCGGGCCCAGCAATACGGCCGGGGCCTCCAGCAGCGTGGTGTCAGTGATGGGCTCATTTTCTCATTGACTTCTATACAATCAGACTTCTTTTTGCAACCAGAGGAGTCGCCCCCTGCTGGCTATTAGAGAGAATGCAGGTTTAAGGCACTTCAGCATTAAGCACACTCTCTCACACACACACACACACACACATACACACAATCCCTCACCATGGTAGATATCCTGCAGGGAACCTCCTCCACAGAACTCCATACAGATCCACAGTTTATTAGCTCTGCAGACAGAAGAGGAGTTAACTTGTGTATCTGAGATTAATAATAATAATAAAGAGAGTGAGAGGAAGCAGACAGCTCACCGTATGTAGCTGCCAAAATACGCCACTATGTTGGGATGTTTGCAGCTCTTCACGATGACGATTTCCTGCTGGATGATAGAGAAATCATCTTCTGTGGAACCAGACAGAAAGAGAGGAAAATATTTATTATTATTATATCACATTACATATGAACACAGTGTAGTCAGTGGCTCTACATGCTACATGCTAACACGCTTTTAGCTCTTTATTTGGGAGGATTGCACGACCAAGTCTCCCACTCAGCTGTTATATTACTACTTCCCTGTAAATGCATTTAAACATCCCAGAAACAAGGCACACATGCTATAAGCTCTTACACTTATGTGTGCATATTTGAGTATAAGAAAGGTTTAATTGTACACTTATACTCCCCCTTTTCTCATTTGGGAAAGTGATCAATAAGGCAAGCATCCAAACGAAGTTAGAGTTATCGAGGCCAAGCCTACATTTCAATCCACTTCATATCCAGTTTTTTACTTTTATTTCCACTCAAGTAAAATTCAGTCCGACACATTTGATATCTTTGAGATCTCTGCTTGAATTTAAAATAAAGTTCTGTTGTTTGGAACCAGAGTTTAAATTAAAACAGAATTAATCTGCTTTGTCTATAACAAATACATTTTTATTAAATAATAAGCAGGTGCACTGAATGAGTCAATCAGGTCTCTTAATTATGCAGTTCAAACTCATCACACAGTGTAATCAAACTGTTGGAGGTATACAGTAACTGAATGCACTTGCAGCCTGTTTTCTTTGGTTGGTTTATAGCTTTGATTTGTATAACTGATGTCGCTGTGGGAAATAGAGAGTAAATAATGAGTCTCTCTCTCTCTATTTGCCTTTTAGCATTTACTGCAGTGTAATGTCTTGTTAAAAGCTCCCATAACGGGAACATAATGAGTCAAATTTCTCACCTGGTTCCATCTTGATGACCTTGATGGCTGCCAGCTCTCCATTCTGCTTGTTACGCGCCTGAACACACAGAAATATACAGATTAATATCTTTATACTGTAGCTGTCAGTCATTGGCAGCGGTGGAAGAAGTATTCAGATCTTAGCATCAGCATCAAAATACATTTAAAGTACCAAAAGTACTCATTATGCAGAATGGTCCATTTCAGAATAATGTATATTATATTACTAGATTATAATTAGTGATGCATTAATGTGTTTATCACTTTGATGTTGCAGCTGATAAAGGTGGAGCTCATTTTAACTACTTTATATACTGCTGGATATCTTAATTTATTATTTATATTCTATATTACTAATCTGAATCTGCAAAGTAACTAAAATTGTCACATAAATGTAGTGGAGTAAAAAGTACAACATTTGCTTCCAAAATGTAGTGTGGTAGAAGTAGAAAGTAGTATAAAAATGGAAATACTCAAGTACAGTACCTAAAAATTGTATTTAAAGGGTAACTTCAGTATTTTTCATCATGGAAGGAGAACGCTGTAGACGTTAGCTGCTCACGGGCTGAATTATGGTGCTATCAGGGCAAGCTGGCGACGTCATTTACGTCCACTAAAAGTGTTTGTTTTTTCCATGACAGGCTCTGATTGTTATTATAAGTGTCTGACATCATGGAAAGAGTCTCGCTGAAGGTGAAGTCTTGTTGTGAAATCTGCTGAAGACAACGGCAGAATAGTGGAATACATCTATGGTGGAAACGTGAGAGTTTGTTATCTAAAAGATTTTCAATGTCATGGCTGAATATTCAGATGATTTCCACAATGTGGATGAGGTCTCTGAATTGTATTTATTTGAGCCAAAGTATACGGATATTCAGATTTCACAACGAGACTTCTCCTTGAGCGGGATTTTGACACAATCACAAAAAGACCGGCTCAAGAGAAAGATAAGAAAAATGTTTTATTTCTCTGTAGGTTCCTTTCCATAATGTTGTCAGACACTTTATATTAACAATCTGAGCCTGTCTGTAGCAACAACGAGCACTTTTAGTGAACGTAACGTTACATCGACGCTGCTCACTCGCCCTCGCAGCTCGTTTAGCGTCTGCTGGTTACAGAGTTCTCCCTCAATACTGGACCAGTTTCAGAAATGTGATGACAGGACTTGTAAATGTGGTGCGTCTTTTTTTTTTTTTGAGTGCCAGCAGAGCTTCATTTAAATATTTTCTGTCCAGATCAGTGGAGTGAAGCAAACTTCCCACCGCACCACTCTGAGGCCTTAAAGACACACAAACACACACATTGATAGCATGTATTCAAACATACACACACAGCAGGCGAACATGGTGACCTTTAAAAGTGTGATACCAGAAAGTGTTCTCACTTCTCTTTGCTTATTGACACTATTTATAAACAGAAACCATAAAGACGACTTCCTTCACACATAAATATGGTGTGAATGGATCCAAGCTGATTGTCTGTTAAAGCAAGTTGACCACTGTGTTGTTCTACAGATGTTATTAAACTAGAGAGTCATTGTGATTAAAAGTCTCTTTTACAATGATGATACAGTACAGAGAGAGAGAGAGAGAAGAAGCTGCAGAAAAACAACAAAATACGCCGCTGTTAAAAAAATGTTTGTGTATATAATGTTGTCTATTAGAGTTCATATATTATAATTTAAATGACCACAAAGAATTTATCTGAGGGAAACAATGCATTATAAACATACTTATAATGCATTATAATCTGCTTATAGCACTGTATAATTATAGTTGTAAGCACTCCTAAATATCCATAATGCTTTAAAACGATAATCATGACACATTATAAAGTATTTTATAATGACTTATACAGTCAAGTATCACAATTCACTTCAGGGTGCCGCGTCGCCCTGTCGGGGTTTATTTCACAACAATGACCTGCTTGCTGTACATTATCCCGCTTATTACACGGCTACTTACTTAAGAAATCAATAATTTGACACAAAAACGGCCCGCCAGAGTCCAACATCAGATCTGTGCCAATAGCAACAGTCTGCTATACATAGCAACGGTCTGTTATACATAGCAACAGTCTGCTATACATAGCAACGGTCTGCTATACATAGCAACGGTCTGTTATACATAGCAACGGTCTGCTATACATAGCAACGGTCTGCTATACATAGCAACGGTCTGTTATACAAAGCAACGGTCTGCTATACATAGCAACGGTCTGCTATACATAGCAACGGTCTGCTATACATAGCAACGGTCTGCTATACATAGCAACGGTCTGCTATACATAGCAACGGTCTGTTATACATAGCAACGGTCTGCTATACATAGCAACAGTCTGTTATACATAGCAACAGTCTACTATACATAGCAACGGTCTGTTATAAAGAAATAACAGACTTTAGAACACCGTAATTGACCAATTAGAATTGAGTATTCAACAAAGCCGTGTAATAATATACATTTAATTAAATATATATACATATTAATTAAAATGAGCTCCACCTTTGCCAGCTGCAACATTAAAGTGATGAACACATTAATGCATCAATAATTATAATCCAGTAATATATATATATATGTTATAGTACAATTGTATATATAGTACAATATGTATATTGTACATACATAGTACAATGTACATATACATAGTATTATAATATATATATATATATATATATATATATATATATATATATATATGTAATCCTGAAATGTGCCATTCTGCATAATGAGTACTTTTATCCTCGTTACTTTAAGTATATTTTGATGCTACTTTTGTACTAGATTTTGAATGTAGGACTTTTACAGTATATTTACAGTGTAGTATTGCTATAAAAGATCTGAATACTTCCTCCAACGCTACTTAAACCAGACTGTAGCCTAGACATAACCTCACTGGGAGGAAATGCTGATTCACATTCTGTCTGGTGAACACAGTCAGAAGTGAACTCGGTCAGCGAGGGCAGGACAGGTCGTACACAGAGACAACGGAAACTCCACTGCCTCAGAGAGGGATTTATAAAAACATGACGCATGGGTATTTGAGCACCAAATATGATCTGAAGTGTAAATACTTTCAGCTGGAAAGTATTATGACTGCTATCAAGAGATAAACTATTTCGTAATGTACATTGTATTCACAGTTACACGTCTTTCCCCGTCGTCACTGAACATGTTTGTTGAGCAGGACGTCTTTAGCATTAAGATGCTAATGAAATGAGAAACACATTTTCCCCAAAACGAAAAACATTTTAAAGACACGACTAGAAGGCGGGTGGTGACCACCTCCTCTGTTAAAGTTCTACTTTCATATCGTCGGAAAATTAAATGATAAACTGGAAGCTGACACTTCACAGTTGGAGACATGTTGATGTCGGTGGCCTTTGAGTTTGACGTTGAAATAGCACAGTGGAAAGTCGGGGTGTTGTGGTCGCGGTGGAGGACGCTCGTAAACAACTGGCTTACATTTACGAGAGACACTTTCCTTATTTAACACCTAACGCTACTCTTCCACTAACTGACCTTAAAGGGTCAGACACTTTCATTCCCCTCGTGGTATTTAGGCATGCGGATAGTTTTGGTTTTGAGATTTCCTCCTTTATTCAGGTCAATACGCTGACCTCACCTCTGACCAGTCCTCCATGAGGTCTGTAGATTTTCCAGAATAATTGGGACATTGTTCGTGGTTGGGCTGTTGAGTTTCAGCAGTGGATATCTCAAAAGTGAGAGTTAAATGGTTAAAATAGAGTTAAAGGTTCTCTATACGATATCCAAAGCATTAATATAGCAGATACAACTATTGTCTATGTAAAGATATAGAGGAGTAATGTCTACCTGAGCAGAGAATGAAGTGACTATGACTATCTGTCTTTTTAGCACCTAGATGCTCAATTATCTTAACCAGTCACTTGTTGCCATATGGTTTCTTAATCTGTAAAGACAGACACTACCTCAGCATTTTATTCATTTATCTGTTTATTTAACCTTGATTCAGTCCTCACCATCGAGTACCTGGTACTCATTTTAATGTAGCTTCTATTGGTGTGTTTTTATGTAAATGTGTTTCAATGTGTCCTGTCTGGATGTGTGGATATGTTTTAATGTTGTTAATAGCAGATTTTGCACATGCAAACCAAAGACAAATTTCTGCCTTTAGTACGTAAATAAAGCATTTTCTATTTCTATACTTTGTATACTTTATGTATACTCAAAACGCAAATAAAAGCAGCTAAACGGCCGGGTGTTGACAGAAGTGAATACTTGAAGATCAGCAGAGTCTGACGTCTTCTGTGAAATGTGTTTCCGAGGAAGTTTAGTCACGTTTATCGTTAGAGAGCAGATTACATGAACCAGTGAAGCACCTTATCACACAACGTTTGTAGTTACAGTAATTCACAGCAGGTAAATCATATCTTCCTGGAAGCAACAGAAGCTGCGCACTCACTCACATGTGGAGTACAGTCGAGACAAAAGTAAGATAATGAAATCAACAATGACGATGGAAACTCCACTCAATCAAAGGAGTGTGTGTTAGTGTGTCAGAGTGTGTGTGAGACATCAGAGAGGTCACTGAGAGGAAAGACACCCCACAAGTAAACAACCAACCAAACACACAAGCACGAGCTGGACGTGACAGCGGAAGCCGCAGCAACATTTCCATCTTGAAGTGTACGTTCACTAGTTTCAGGGGTCTTTCCTTTCACTGACCTCTGTGAAAACACACACAAGATAACAAGTCATATACTTTTGTTGCTGAAGCCAATGAAACCAGCAGGTTTGATCATGTTCACGATCCACCGACCACGTAAAAGGACCCGTATCCGTATATATCGTATATGTATGCTTCACTAGGGGTTTATAATGAATATATGACTTGTATTCAGTGTCGCAACAGTCATAAAATTAACCTGCATTTATGAGCGATTGTTGATTCATTATTGTTGGTGTAAATTAAGCGAGGCTGATGTTTGTGCAGGTTGGACGAGGTCGTATATATAGTTGGTGGGAGGATAAACTAAGGCTGTCAAAGTTAACGTGATAATAACGCCACTAATTTCTTTAAGGCATTAACACAATCGATCTTTCAGAGGTTGTAGAGGATCTCAGTTTTAAAGCCAGACAAGATACCGGTATCATATGAAACTAAAAACCTAAAGAATCCATCGGTACCAACCATGTCATACTAGCTTGTAGAAGGAGGCCAAATAACGCTCCAAACTTGCCCTAAATTTTGGCGAGGAAAAACTGGCATGGCCATTTTCAAAGGGGTCCCTTGACCTCTGACCTCAAGATATGTGAATGTAAATGGGTTCTATGGGTACCCACGAGTCTCCCCTTTACAGACATGCCCACTTTATGATAATCGCATGCAGTTTGGGGCAAGTCATAGTCAAGTCAGCACACTGACACACTGACAGCTGTTGTTGCCTGTTGGGCTGCAGTTTGCCATGTTATGATTTGAGCATATTGTTTTATGCTAAATGCAGTACCTGTGAGGGTTTCTGGACAATATCTGTCATTGTTTTGTGTTGTTAATTGATTTCCAATAATAAATATATACATAGATTTGCATAAAGCAGCATATTTGCCCACTCCCATGTTGATAAGAGTATTAAATACTTGATAAATCTCCCTTGAAGGTACATTTTGAACAGATAAAAAATGTGCAATTAATTTGTGATATTTTAATCGATTGACAGCACTAATTTGTTCATAATATATTATAACGAGCTAAACACACCAGGGACATTTTGTAGGAGCTGACACACAGATATTAAATTGATAATCATATATTCATTTGACTGTGGGCCATTTAGTTTAACACACACACACACACACACACACACACACACACACACACACACACACACACACACCCACACACACACACACACACACACACACACACACACACAAACACACACACACCAGTTATGAGCTGGTGTTTGGCTGCAATTTGCTTGATGTTCTCGGCATCATAAATTATCTCTCTTCCTCTTTTTGGGGTTAAAGATAAATCAACGCCAGCCAGAAATTCAAGCACATTTCATTGTAAAACACAAATATGCACACACACACGCACGCGCGCATGTACACACGCACACGCACGCACACACACAGTTTCAGCAGAAACCTGACACAGTTAACTCGACGCTGCAGGTTGTGTTTGTAGTCCGCTGCTCTTTTATCTCACTTCTTCATTTTTTTTAGCGTCTGAGGTTGCACACACAGCACAGGTGCAGCCCGCAGCTTCTGTGAGGCCTGAAACTAAAACGCTGCACCGTGTTGAACAGCAGCAACTCCAACTGCAGCTTAGTAGCACAAGCCACATCTGATAAGGAGAGTCAGGCTTTTACTGTAAGAGGAGGAAGACCCTGACATGATCGGATGCAGAGTTGCAGTCAGCTTAGTCAAGTCTGAGTCAACACCCAGAGCACTGTTACACGTATTGTATACAGGTAAAGTCTCTTATACTGTGTGTGGAGATGTGAAGGAAACATCAATCATCAAACCAATATTTATACTAAAATGTATAGATGTGAAGGAACATTTCTGAGTCAAGAACTACAAAGTCGGACTCAACATAGGTACAAGACTTTGTCGAACAAGTCAGAAAAGTGAATCCTCGAGTCCTCTGACTGTGAGCAAATATGACAAGAAGAGACACACCAGATCAGATCTCCGCAGACACTACGTTTGTCTTTATAAGCCAGACACTACAGGCAAAAACATGTTTTTTCATGAACATGTCTTCCATAACATGTCTTCTTTCAGACTAGTGGAAAGAAAACATACAAAATACACATTTTATTTGTTTATATTACTACTTTGTCTATTTGCATCTGTAGATTTCTCCTAAATTCACCAAAAGTTAGCATTAGATAATGCCTCATTTGCATATATAAATAGAACATTTGTAATGCAGAAAATAATTGTCTTAATGTAAGTAATCAACTGGGGAAGTTTCATGGTGATATCTATTCTTTTTTTTTTTACCCTATTCACCTGTAGTGAATTTTACAATCCATATCTTTAAAGGCTGTTTTGTTTCTCAGACTCTGAGCCAGAAATCTCGACTTCAGTAACACCTACATCCACCAAACTCTTCAGTTTCATTCCCATCTATATTCTGAAGGTTTTCACAAAAGGGTTTGTTCATATATCATTCATTGTCTGATTTATAGAACATTTTATTCCTGAAAACATGGCGAAAATAGACACTGAAAAGAGAGTGAACCTCCAAACTATCAAGAATAGCTTAATACCCCTCGTGGAAACAGCGTCCCACATAAGATAAACAATAAATTGGGCGTTTTTAAAAAAATCTGGGAACCGTTTCTGTCACATTACAGGGAAACCAAAGTTAACACGGAGTAGTCTAGAATAGTTTGTTTTTCAATTTACAGTTACTATCACATTCATATTCATATGATATTCATCATATTACATATTATTTTATTTGTCATGGTTTAGGTTGTTGTAACTTTTTTCTTAAGAAAACAATAAAAAGCAGGATAAAAAATTTAAAAAAGAACATGGCGAAAAATTTTATTGCAGTATTTTCTGATTTATGGAGTGATACAAAGAGATATCCCTCTGTAAAAACCTTTGACTTTAACATGTCAACAAAATGAAACAATAAGTTTGAACCTGGCTTTATCCGATGTTCAGATTTCTGTTCTGGAAATTTATGCAGATATTTAATAAGATAATGTAAAAAACAATTGTCTTAATGCCAGTAATCACCTGGGGAAGTTTCATGGTGATATCTATTAGTTAAATGTTTACCCTATTCACCCAAAGTGTCTCCCCTAAACTGGCTCAGATGGTTGACGAGCAGTGCATCGTACTAATAATGACATTTAGTGGGTGTTTTTCTCTTAGAGAAGATGCTACGGTGAGTAATTTGCTCAGGGACACATTGACCTTGATTCATATGTGGAGGATCGAACACAACATAATCCCTAAAATTACTTTCAGAAGATTGTTTTGATCTTATTTTTTTCTCTGATGTCATGGTTTGGAAACAGAACAGAAATTCTCTGCGTCAGATCGTGAAATGGTTGATTGGTGAGTCACAGATTAAACCAGAGTCCCTGAATACCAGACGTTACAACGGATAACCAGCTCGACTCTAAATGATGACGCCCACCCTTCGCACAGTGAATTTCACCTTCTTCCTTCACACACATTCAAAAATGTATATATAAAAAAATAAATAAATAAATAAATAAAACATAAATGTAAAAATAAATACGTATTTTTAAAAATAATTACACAAATAAATAAAAGGGAAAATTAAGCAGACGAGTGACTAAATAAGGGAATTAATACAAATAAATAAATAAGCAAATTAAAAAAGTAATATCCATTTATGTCACATTTGATCAATTAATTAATGGATACATTTATTTTTAATATTATTTTTGCTGCATTTAATGACATATTTATTTATTTATTTATTTATTTATCGAGTCATTTATTTATTTATGCATTTATTTTTGATTTTGGCAGGTTCCATCCTTCATATTACCAGTGATGTGTAGAAATTTGATTTAATCTCCACAACACTGTATAAACTATGAAAGATTTATCTGTTGAGCACGCTGCTCATTCAGTTTGCTTTCAATTTGTATTCTAAATAATGTTATCATTTATATACATATATGGGCTTATTTTGTAAATACTTGCGTAAAAAGTACGTAAGAGTAAATTATTAGTAGCTTGGCTGGATATGATATACCAGTTTTAACAAACGATACAGTACATTGCATCCACCCTTTGCAGTGTGTTGTCGTCCAACAGGTAAATCCAGCTATATTTCCAGCACAATGGCGGAGAGTTACAGAAAGCAAGCGTGATGCCTCAGCAGGCAGAAATGTTGTTTGGCTGCATGCCACCATGTCTGCTGTGATGATTCTTGTGTCACGTTGTCAAATAAAAGTAAATGCAACCAGGAACTACTTGATATTACATGCAATTGCTTCTATTTCTAGTTTTTCCTGTAATATGCAATTTCTTGATTGCTTTTTTGTGTAACTTTTTGTAAAATCTTGTGTTGTTTTGACACTTTTGAGGCTGTCTAAATCACTCCATACTGTATCAGCCAAAACGGCGTATGAATGACCCGAAAATATGCAAGGCATTTAGCGTGCAATAAAAACGCAGTTCTTGCGTCATTTGTACGCCATGTAGTCTGTATTGACTGCAATGTGAATGTATCTGCGTAAATATGCTACGCTCAGAGCTAGTGACGTAGAATAAAAAGAGAGAAAGACTGCTGATGGTGGGTGGGAGGGGTGGTGGATGGGTCAAACAAACACAAGACGTGTCCCATGTGAAACTAAAGGTAACGTTGACTTATTTTGTCACGTCAGTCTTTAGTCATGTGACTCGTTAGTATCGTCAGTCACGTGAGTCTGTAGTCAGTGAAGTTAACGTCAACCACGACCGTTTCCTAACCCTAACTGAGTGGTTGTGTTGCCTAAACATAACGTACGTATATTGACACGCCGTCCATGGTCCGTCCAAAAGTAACACAAGAGGGGCGGCGATATTTGACAAGTTGGGAATGAGAATGTGTTGCACAAACACATGACTTTCAACCAGGAGACCAGTGTTCGAGTCCGGTGTTTTGTTTTGTAAGTGACATGTTTTTTATTGACGTGTTTTCCGTAGTTATGTTACGTTGTGTCCGTACGTATTTTACTTAGTTTACACACTTATTTTAAGCCCAACCATGATGTTTTTCCTGAACCTAACTGAGGTTTTGTTGCCTAAACCTAAATGCAGACGCTACCTGAGTTTTGTTGCATGGTGTACAAATGACATGCGAAAACGCCTAAAATGCGTCCTCATGAAACGCAGAATGTCGTTGTAATGTTGTGCTATATATACGCCATGTCTTGCTGGTTGATATGACACACTAGTGATTCATTAATATTAAATCCATGAAAGTTTGGGCATTTGTTGATCTTTAACTCTTTTACTGTGAAAAACAACTTCTCGCACACAGAACGTGATGCAAATTACATCACATTTTTTCACAAAACACCCGGAGTAGTTAACATGAGCAGTGAAAGCTAAACCGTACTAAACAAATCTGACTCATCCAGAGCAGTCACCTCTCCTCTAACTGATCCTCCCTCCTTCTACGATTGAAAACTGCCTCCTGCTGCTGCACCGTTATAAACAGGCATTTTGGTATGAACTAGGTCTGATTATCTCTATCAGTGGTGGAAGAAGTATTCACATCCTTTACTTCAGTAAACATACTAAAACCACACTGTAAAAATACTCCAAGTAAAAGTCCTACTGTCAAAACCTTACTTAACTAAAAGTATATTAAGTATTATCAGCAAAATGTAAAGTATGAAAAGTAAAAGTACTCATCGTGCAGTAAAATGTTCAGTGTTTTACTATTATATCTGATGTTTCTGGATTAATATTACTGCTGCATTAATCTGTATGTTGCATTTTAACTCCTTTATATCCTGTTTGCTAGTTTAATCTACAGTAATGCATCATGGTCGATAAGATCATCATATGTTTGTTGCGTCTCTGTCCATGGGAAGGTGTATAAATAGCAAAACATTACAATGACATTCCGCGTGTCATGAGGACGTAAAAAAGCAATTGCGAAATTGTATGTTACTCTATTATTATCTCTAAAAGTCAGAAAAACAGCCTGTTTTCAGCTTTGTGACGATGCATTTTCCAGCTGATCCAAGAGGCCTTTTAAAGAATTTATTTAGCTTCAGAAGGATTTTCTCAAAACATAAGGGAACACTTCATCCTTCAATTTATCACAAACATTCAACATCAACACATCTGGAGACACCTGGTTTTACCTGGACAAATGAAGATAAATGTAATGGAGTAAAAAGTACAATATGTACCTCTGAGATGTAGTGGAGTAGAAGTGTAAAATTGCATTAAATGGAAAATACCCCAGTAAAGTACCTTGAATTTGTACTTAAGTACAGTAATTGAGTAAATGTACTTAGTCACATTCCACCACTGATCTCTATCATGGCCTTCATCATCATCATCACACACACACAAGTCCTACTTTCTCTACTTTCTCACCACTGCTGATAAAGTGCTGCATTTGCAGACTGACCTCCGAGTGTAGCAACGTGTAGCTGAAAACATGTGCATGTGAGATCATATCTGAATGTGTGGGTGTATGTGTGTGTGTCCATATGTTGAGGAAGAACAACTATGCAAATCTCTCTGTCTCTCTGTAAAACATAACAGCAGTGTCGACTGACCCGTTTAGAGGAAGTGTGCTCTGCAGCTAACCTGCTTTGCATCACTGACATTTACTACTGCATGTCATTATTGAACAGTTTGAGTTCAGCGCTGCAAACAGACACTCAAAGGTAAATTACAATCCCAAAAGTCCAAAGCTACTATAACATTTCGTTATTCTTAATTCTTATTAGGGCTGTCAATCGATTAAAATATTTAATCGCAATTAATCGCATGATTGTCCATTTAATCACACATTTTTGTATCTGTTCTAAATTTACCTTAAAGGCAGATTTGTCAAGTATTTAATACTCTTATCAACATGGGAGTGGGCAAATATGCTGCTTTATATAAATGTATGTATATATTTATTATTGGAAATCAATTACCAACACAAAAAAATTGCCAAATATTGTCCAGAAACCCTCACAGGTACTGCATTTAGCATAAAAAATATGCTCAAATCATTATATGGCAAACTGCAGCCAAACAGGCAACAACTAGCTTTAAAACTGAGCCCACTACAACCAAAAAATTGCACATTGCATTAATGCGTTAAAGAAATTAGTGGCATTAAAACAAATTTGCCTTAACGCTTTATTATCGCGTTAACTTTGACAGCCCTAATTCTTATATAATATAATCAAGCTCAATCCATTTTTAATTGTCACCACATCTGGTGCAGAGAATGAAGCTGCTCTCCCTTTCTGTGTGTTCGTTTCGTGTCCCGTGTTCACAACGTTCAGTTTCAATTTGACTTTACAAACGTAGTAGTTTTAAGTCCAACCATGTAGTTTTTTTTCCTAAACCTACTAAACTATTGACAAAGCAGCAGTATAGATATAGTATAGTATAGGTTTCTGTGCAACGTCATCACAGAGATGCAGCGAGGGGGCAGAGAGCACGGCATGTCTAACAGAGCCAAGCTGCAAAGCATCAACCGCAGAACTGCAGCAACCGCAGAAAAGAGGGATTGAAAATGTTTAATATTGCGAGGGGATCATCCAAGGAGGAGATTATGGATCCAGTAATATAAACTGATGAATATGAGTTTATACCAGAGATTCACACAAGTTCACACCAGACGGGAGAATTATTCAGTTTTCTTTCCTGAGAATTAAAAGTAGAATTAAAAGTAGGCCTATTTAAAGCTTCAGTAGGCAGTATATTTTTGGCATCATTGGGCAAAAATTCCATAATAACCTTTCAGTATATTGTAATTCAAGTGTTCTGAGAGAAAACTAGACTTCTGCACCTCATCATGGCTCTGTTTTCAGGCTTTAAAATTCTAATCTAATCAATCACATGTCTTTGACTCCTTATTGAACCTGAATCATCTTACCGAAAGTGTCTGTCCTTCAAATATTGTGTTTAGAACTTGAGGTCCTAAAATAGTTTTAAAGAAGTGAATATATGAAATCAGCACCTGAAGAGAAGACATTTGACTACAACCAAGCAGAGCTCAGACTGACTTCTGTTTCAGTTGGAGTAAAAATTCTCAAAAAAGACCATCACCTACCGACAAGAATACTTTCACTTCTTGTGAAACCACTTCCTCCTGCAGAGCTGGAGCCTGCACTCACGTTGTGATTGCAATCAACCAACGAAACTAGAATCAATCACACTTATATTTCCTTCCAAACTCAACAAGACATTCCCAGTGAGCACAACACAACATATTCAACCCTGAGAAACACAACATAATTATTATTATTATTATTATTATTATTATTATAATAATTGTACATCAACTACAAGTACTGAACTTGAGTACAATTTTGAGGTACTAAAGTACATTTATTTGACATCAGTTAGTTAGTTACTACATGCTTGTTCAGATTATTAATACAAAGTAATAACGCGTTAATGCAAATTCATTTTAATCCCACTAATTTCTTTAACCAATTAACGCAATCGATCCTTCAGAGGTTGTAGCGGGCTCAGTTTTAGAGCTAGAGTTATAGCTAGTTATATATGATACTGATATCATGTGAAACTAGGAAACCTAAGGAATCCATCGGTACCAACCATGTCATACTAGCTTGGTGCAAAGGAGGTTAAATAACGCTCCGAACTTACGTTAAATTTTGGCGAGGAAAAACTGGCATGGCCATTTTCAAAGGGGTCCCTTGACCTCTGACCTCCAGATATGTGAATGAAAATGGGTTCTATGGGTACCCACGAGTCTCCCCTTTACATACATGCCCACTTTATGATAATCACATGCAGTTTGGGGCAAGTCATAGTCAAGTCAGCACACTGACACACTGACAGCTGTTGTTGCCTGTTGGGCTGCATCTTGCCATGTTATGATTTGAGCATATTCTTTATGCTAAATGCAGTACCTGTGAGGGTTTCTGGACAATATCTGTCATTGTTTTGTGTTGTTAATTGATTTTCCAATAATAAATATATACATACATTTACATAAAGCAGCATATTTGTCCACTCCCATGTTGATAAGAGTATTAAATACTTGACAGATCTCTCTTTAAGGTACATTTTGAACAGATAAAAAAGTGTGATCAATTTGTGATTAATCGCGATTACCTATGAACAATCGTGTGATTAATCATGATTAAATATTTTAATCTATTGACAGCCCTAAAATCAACAAATTAATTATGATGCATTACTATAGATTAAGATACATAGCAGTATAAAAAGTAGTTGAAATTAGCTCCAAATTAATGCATATAATGAATAATTATAAACCAATTATTAAATTTGGTACTTTAAGTATATATTGGTGCTAATACTTTTGTACTTTCACCTGGTAAAATTTTGAATTCAGGACTTTTACTAGTAACAGAGTATTTTTACACTGTAGTACTGAAGTAAAAGACCTGAATACTTCTTCCGCTGCTGGTACAGAGTGTATTTCAGGTTACACTGTGTAGGCAGAAGTAAGACATGCTTGACTTGAGATGCAGCGTGGCAAACATCCCCTTCATACTCATGAATTCACTCAGCCTTACATTTCTATTTTATCTTAAAATAAAACACCGTCTCTTCTCTCAAACTGTTTCAAGAAGCCCTTCGATTCAAGAAAAAATAAGATGTCACAAACTCCAATCTGGTGTAAACTGAACCTGTGATCAGTGACAGTCAGTACAAGAGTTTAACAGCAGCAGCTGGAGGCTCTGACCTTGTAAACTTCTCCGTAAGTTCCTCCTCCGACTCTCAGCAGGATCTCAAAGTCATCCTGAGGGTTCCTGGTGGAGATATCCAGAGCTGTCCTGTGTTGGAAATCCATATTGTATTAGTTTATGTTGCTAATAGTCCTCATCAGGCATGTCTCACACACACACACACACTCAATGGCATCCACATTTACAGGCAACACAACTGTTGAGAAAACATCGTGTCGTGTGTCATTCAGCTGCCGGCACACACACACACACACACACACACACACACATTGACACCTTCCTGTTTCTGTTTCTCAGCCTGCTATCGATCCTCCCTACCTCTGTCACACCTTCTTCTCTTCTCTCTCAAACATTTTTTTCTCAGCTCATTTACATAATCCCATTTTGTTTCCTGTTGGGTGTGTGCATGTGACAGAGACTTTTATGTCAGTGTGCTACAGATTTGTTTTGTTTCTGACCTTTCAAGACGAAGAAATT
The DNA here is from genome assembly GCA_916701645.2 of Sebastolobus alascanus. NCBI lineage: Eukaryota > Metazoa > Chordata > Actinopteri > Perciformes > Sebastidae > Sebastolobus > Sebastolobus alascanus. The sequence goes on from CAKAOJ020000412.1 coordinate 682,869, forward strand.
GTGCAAGTTATCAATTTTTAAAGAGCTAATGTGGGTGAGTTAAGATCCTCACAGCAGAAATACAAAGGTCTGTGTGTGTGTGTGTGTGTCTAGTCTACGTACTGTATGTGTGGCTTGTAGATGATTAATTGCAGTTGTGCTGTTTGGGGTTTTCAGCGTAAGTTTCAGTCTCAGCTTCACGCCTACTGAAATGTGTGTGAATGTGAATGTGTGTGTGTGTGTGTGTGTTGCAGCTCTGCAAGAAGAGTAACTCGTGCGTGGAGCTCCCTGTCAGCTTCCTGTTCAGAAGCATGTCCCCGCAGATAAATAAGGGGACCCATTACATCCTGTTAACAAGCTAAGTGATCACTTTATCAGCTGTATATCAAGGGCCAGTTGCATTAACTTAGTCTAAGACTGGTCCTGTCCTTAGAATGGTCTTATATTGTCATGTTAGACTAGTTTAATTAAGCCTGTTTGTTGAATAAATAATAAGATTGATTAAAGTTAGCCACCTCTCCCCCTGTCTAAGCCTTAGGTGAGAGCTTTGTTGCTATGGTCATTACTTATAGCAATTTCTAGCTAACTATTTTAACTGTTCATCCATTACTTTTAGTTCATTTTTAGCCAACTATTTCAACTGCTTAGCCATTACTTTGAGCTAACTTTTAGCTATTTCAACTGTTTATTCATTAGCCTAATTTTAGCTAACTATTTCAACTGTTTATCTATAACTATTTTGGAGTCTTGTACCATATTCTTGAATTGTTTCTGAACATATTTAACGGTTCTAACGAACGTTGGATTCATGCTGTTTACCTTTTTCTGTTATTTTCTCCTGTAGTTGGTGTGGTGTTGCTGTTGCATCCACCATTTTGACCCTTCTGTGAAATGACTTATTTCACCCATAATGCATTGCGCGACAGGCTATCTAAGTCAGTCTTACATTAGTCACTCATAGGGAAGCTTTATGCAACAGGTCAATTTAAGCGTTTATAGCAAGTCTGACTTAAAGTTATATTTTAAAACAAAGATTAGGTCTATTTTTATGCAACCGTCTGAATATTCGTTGATAATTGTTTATTGTATTTGAATCATTTCTTACAGGTGTAAGACATGTGAATGGCCTGAATGGCACAGTTACCTACTGACATTCATAGTTATCTGTAGCATCTTACAGCACTGCAGCATGTAACAGCAGAGCACGCAGACAGAAGTTAACAAGACTACTACCGAGATTCATCCTCTGGGTACCCTTAATGTATAATATTCCACTGGATAAGTGAAGACTGATCATATTTTCTCAATGGCTTCCTGTATATTTCCCTTTGCTCGGTTGTTCTACTTTTGCAGCAAGTTGCTACTGCAGGATCTTCGAAGTTTCATCTCATCTTAGGAAGATACAGATTCAACCCACTGATCTAAAAAGAGCCTCTGTCATTACGATACATTATGAGGATTAAAAGGACAATAAAGTAGCTGAATGTGTTACTCATTAAAGGGTTAAGTCAGAGAACACGTTGATAGCATCATATAATGATACCATTTTCATCGTTTGACATTTACATCGCCCCCTGCTCTATCTGAAGGCTGCCTGCCTACAGTCTAATTCTGCCAAATGGCTCACAAACACCCACATGTGACAGACGCATAATACAGGCCAGCTAACCACAAATAACTGCCTGAACCTCGACTCAGCCATGGGAGCAGGAGGTTATTAATAAAGATGAAGGCACAAACCATCCTTAACAACCGAATGGGTAAAGTATGAAACAGTAGTATGGAGTTTGCATGTTTGTGTTCCTCACCTCTGACCTAATAAGACATGCAGCTCAGGTGAGCTGGTGGTTGGAAGGCAGGCGTGGCTCTGCGGTCTGCAGACAGATCAGCACCTCGTCCTCCCGCTTCTTCACGTCAAACACGTACTGCAACACAGAGAAAGGGAATATACGAGTTAGTGTTGTCACCATTGCAAAGTACACAGTCTTCCCTATAACATCAATCATGATCATGAGACGACACAGGATGAGGTCTGTGAAGTTAGCGATAAAGTCATCAAATGTCATCCTGCACGAAGGGAGAGAAAGAGGATAAGTAGAAATTCTGGTTTATTTACAATGAGAGTAAATGACTGTATGATCAGAGAGATTCATGATGAAAGAGGAAGATATTTAAACAAAGAGAAGTGTAAGAATCAGTAACATGATCTGCTAAATCAACACATTAACCCTTGAGAGATGGACAGTGAACAAATGTCAGTATAACAGATGAGAATTATTGTAGGTCTTTGACTTTAGGGAAAAAGCTCCCCATGCAGGTACTTGGTGTCTGCCAACAGGGGTCAGCATTGAACTAAAACTCACCAGAACTCTCCATCATCCTGAACAGTGACACCGATGTTCTCCCTCTCACTCTTACTGACCTTCTTCCACTCTTCAGAGCTGCAGACAGGCAGAAAAAAGATCTGTATTCTTCTAATAATAATAATAAAATGTGGATGGCAGGTGTGAAATGTATGTAGTAAAAAGTAAACATGTCAAAACGAAAGAACCAAATGACATCAAACCGACATGTTAAAGAGGACCTATTTATGCTTTTGTGCTTTTTCCTTTAGTGTGTTATAGTTTTTTGTGCATGTAAAAGGTCTGCAAAGTTACAAAGTCCACCTCAAAGGGAGTTGCTCTACCCAACAGAAACACTGCTCCTGAAACGCCTTGATTCCTTCCTTTTCTTCCGTAACATGGTGATGTCACCAAGTAACACATTTGCATAATACAGTGGAAACCGCTTATAGTGATCAAAAAGCTTGGGACAGAATCATTCTTATACAAACGCTGTTTAAATAATTCACTTATAGTAATCAAGTAGTCCGCTTGCAGTGTTCATTTTGGGTCTTTTCATGCATGAAAACATGGAAAAATATTTTATAACCACATTAGACTCATTGATTTTTTGTTATGTTTTTTTACTTTACTCCCTAGATACTTTGTCTGCTCTCTGGCTGGATACCCGAGTCTGGCGCTGCGTGCACGTTGACATCATAATGGGAAAAGAAAAGTCAATTTTCTCTGAATAAAAAGTGAATGCGCATGGGAAAAGCACCTGTGGATCGATAATGCCTTTTTCCCAGACCGGCGCCCGTCTCCCTCCATGCCGCTACCGGGTGAGAGAGCAGGGTGAAAAGAGGTGCTGCAGCGAGAAAAGTAAAGCGTTAAAGCATGTGAACATGTTCTAGTAGAAACCCAAAATACGTATAAGTATGAACCTGAAAATGAGCATGATAGGTCTTCTTTAACCTTCAGTGTATTTCAAAGTCAGACACAGTTTGTAGTCCAGTCAGGTGGGACTACACACGTTCAGTCTATATATTGTTTTTTAGTTAATTCTTGCACCTTTAAAGTAATACCTACAGTATGTGTGCCGCAAACCAGCTGGAGTGCGGTCCAGTGGGATGATAAAGAGGCTGAGCCAGAGGAGGAAGGGAGGAACTGCATCGCTCGGCAACAGCTTGGGTCCATGTTTACTTCCTGTCAGCTGATGTCATTCACATACAACAAATAACTGACTTTTTTTCATGAAATATGTCGACATACTATACTATGACTTTTTTTCATAATTTTTTTTTCTATATACTATACTATGACTGCACGTTGAGAGGACGTCAATGTTGTGATCTGATGTAGGTTCAACTTTCATTTTGGATATATTTTTCAACCCCCAAAGTCGAAATATTTGCTTGGTAGTCTAGAAAACAGCAGACATGTTCATTTGATTGTAAAGTGTTGTATATTTATATATAAAACATATATTTATGATTACTTTTTACCCCTATCAGCAACTATAACCCCATGACTGATTTAACAGTACAATAATTTTGTGCAATAATCTGGTTTACTCTGGTATTAACACTGCGTTTATTTATACAGTACATTTAAACTAACATTCATATTTATTTGTACTATTCTTGCATTTGTACACACTTAATGACAGATCCTTTTTTCAACATTATTATTAGCACTGCTGTTATAAATATTTCTTTTTTAGAAGAAGTAGCCGCTGTATTTATACCCTACACCTTAAAGAAGGGTGCTTCATTGAGCTGTGAGTGTGACTACAAACGGAGTGGGAGGTCGTAGGGAGCGGATTGGAATTGGGCCTTAGGAAACTGAAGTAGAGACCCGAAGTCCCGCCCCCTTCCGGTGGACCTCCATGGGACCTTATTTTGGAAAAAAATATGAACGGTAGTCAACGGAGACAAAGAATCTTTAGATCCTGTTTGAATTGCGCCATGAATCACACATATGATGTTTGTCATAGGACTGTGAAAATATGTAATTAGAAAGACTACACACCCAAAAGTTGCATACGTGACACATCAGAATAACTTAATGCCATTACCATCAATAGATGACAATACTGAAATATTGATCAGCCCTATAAACACGTCTGTTAGGAGGGTGAAATGAACATTATCTGACACAAACCGAGACGCTGGATGGTGAAAGTGAGTACGAGACTGACTACAAAAAACACATTCTGTGTAGCTAAGGGGTTAAAATTGCTGCATATTAAACAGTACATATTACTGCATCTTCTCAGTAAATAAACATGAGAAAGGTCAGTGGATTTGGAGGGCTGAGGAGAAAAACAAGCAGCTGTCTTGCTGAAATGAATGTACTCATGCAAGTATTATTTCTGGGTGTAATTTAGAGAATCTAACAGCACTGATTTGTACAGAAAGTGGATGTCGGGAAATGTCACAGAGGCAGTGGTCGAAGAAGTATTCAGATCATTTATTCAGTAAAAGTACTAGTACCACACTGAAAATACTACAAGTACAAGTCCTGCATTCAAAACCTTACGTAAGTAAAAGTATGCACAGCCAATAAGACTGTTGTCAGACTATTAAATAGGCGTTATCAGTCGCTATAAGCACCACAAATGGTGGTCAGTAGGGGCCTACTATGCCTACTAGTAGGTTTTTATCATCTATTCACATGGTAGATCACAGCAAGAAGGTATAAAAGAACACGACAGTGACCGTAGAAATTATGACAGGAGCAGAAGCAGAAGTGAGACGCTGTAGTATAGACGGTGCGAAACTCCATTTCAGGGGGAGGTTGGGAGCGATGGATGGGTTTTCACCCAGGAGGCCGAGGTTCGCACCCTGTATGAAACAAACAGCGTGTAGTTTCGCTTTTACTTTTGAAACATAGTTATTTTAAGCCAAAACACAATGTTTTTCCCTAAACTTAACCAAGTGGTTTTGTTGCCTAAACCCAAAAAAAGCAGCATGGGGGTGTGGTTATTAGTCAGACGTAATTCATTACCAGGGCAACCAGATTGCATCGTTTTTCAACCCAGTTCAGATGAATTTACTGTTTATCAGAACACAAATTAGACAAGAATTACCTCAACACACCGACTCTCTCTCTCACTTGCTCTCTTCTTCACCGTCTCCTCCTGGCGAGGCGGCCGTCTGGCTGCTGCTGCACCGAGGAGCCGCATCGCTGCACGCCGGCCACAGCGCACCGCAGGACGGATAGACACGTTGCAGAGGTTCGCTGATTGAAACACAGTTTCGGGACGTTTTGGAGGTGCACCGTCCACCGGCACCGGCCGCTCTCGTCTCAGCTCCAGCATCGACACCTGCACTGAGATTTGTTTATTTCTCTAACGGGACCTTTCTGTGGTTTTCTTTTGGGCTGAAAGTTGTGCTCCCCGTCGTTCGGACCTGTTAGAGGCTGACAAACCTCCGGTATCAACTGCTTTCCGTTAATTTATCTCCAGCAGGAATTGCAAATGTGGATGTGAAAATAAACACACTAAACTAAGGTGGAGGAAACTAAAAAATAAATGAAAACCCCTCAGTTAGCTAATGCAACAAGTTGGGCTAGTTAACTACACCTAACTAGTTAACTACATCTAACTAGCTAACTAACTATAAAGACAAACTGACAGACAGATAAACAGATTTATCAGTTTGCTGCTGCTCGGACTCAAACGAGCATGAGTTCGCCTGTAGCTTGGAGGATGACCTTTGACCTGCAGCTTCTACTATAGTCATACGTCATATTCCTGTTTTACCAACAACCTTCTTTTGTCAACTTTGAGCACAAAATTAAGTTATTAATCAAAAACATTATGTGTCACAAACATTCAACATCAGCACATCTGGATATATGTGGTTTTCACTGGACAGGAGGAGGATGGAAAACTGTAATCTGTGAAGTAACTAAAGCTGACGTCAGTGAAATGTCCGTCTGTTATTTCAGAGTAGGACGACACGACACGGTCCGCACCGCCTCTCATCTGTTGACAGCATTCAGAATGACGACACCCACACTGGAATAAATGCATAGTTTATCATATCATACCAAATAAATTCTCAAGGCTACATCGTAAATAAAACAGTCTAGTAGATTCAGGGATTGTAGCCTAAATTATAAACAGGAAGTGAGGTGAACAAACCGTGTCATCAAGAAGAGGTACAAATGTGACGTTGCATTGAATATTTATGCTCATTCTGAGAGGCGCTGCAAGACAAAAGTTGCTCTAAAAAGGTTAAATTGCTGCAACTACTGAGAGTATACGGAGTGATCGCCTTGCATTTCATACAGCTACGAGCTACCAAGGATCACAATTTAGGCTACTTCTGCTACAGTACAGTATCGCTTTAAATTCCTCTAGATACCTGAATAAAAACAGCTTCCTGCTGTGGGAAACAAAAGGAAAAGTCAGTCATTCATACAGGCATATTTTAAAAAAAAGAAGTCTCCATCCATTAGTGCAGAGTGGTGGATCTCAAGTGGTTCTTGAGGTGAGATCTTGCAGGGATTATCAGGGGGTGCAGTCGGGTATTTGGGGTTGTACGGTCTTCGAAGGGGGGATATATTTGGGGTTTCAAGCGTTCTTGAGGGGCTGCAATGGCTATAGACCTTCATAAGAGTGTTCTTAAAGGAGAGGGTTCTTGCGAGGTTTCTCTGGGAATTCAATGTTTTCAGGGGGAATCAGGGGTTCTTGAGGAAAGTGTATTAAGTGGTTCTTGTCCATGGAGACTGGATTTCTTGAAGAGGCAGAAATGATATTTTAAAATCACTGCAAAGTGCAAGAGTTAAAGGATGCATGTAAAAAAAAAAACATCCCTTGGAGGTTTTGAAGACTGGATGGGGAAGCAAACATGTCCTTCAGGTCTGGTGACATGCTAAAACATATAGCTACCCCCCCCCCCCCCTCAGGACCGGGTGTTTTGGGTAAAGCTGGCAACAAAAACAACCATCACCCCCCCCCCCACCTGCATCCTGCATGCGGAGCACTGATGCATCCCAGCAGCCCCCCCTCTCTCCTCCTGCAGCATCCCAAACTCTGGATGCAGTCATGCCTCCCATCCGTCCCTGCTGCTGCTGCAGCCGCACGTCAGGTGTGTGCAGTCACCTACATAATGCGTGTAGGTGTGTGCGTGCCGTGCGTGCTGTGCAGTCATCCCAAAATCTGCACGCAGTCGGTTCGGTTCGGTGCCTCGGTGCTGGTGCTGTTGAACTGCGTGTCCGGTGTCCAGAAGAACACGTAGTAGATCACCAGGATGAACGCGGCCACGGACACGCAGAGGAAATAAGCGATCGCCATGGCGACTTTCACCCAAATCTTAGTTGACATGTTGGCGTGTTTGGCCCGCAGCTCTCCGGGATAGCTCGGCCTCCGCTTCATGTCCCCGTTCAGCTTCTCCGCCGTCACGGTGACCTGCCTGCCGGCCGCTTTCATCTCGGTATCAGCGCGGAAACCTGAGCACACGATTTGTCCTCTGCAGAGTGTTGCGTGTTCATCTGAGTCCCGGACAGCAGAGCCAGATGCCCCCCCCCTCTCTTTCTCTCCTCTCCTCTCCTCCGGTACCCGGTATAGGATGCTCGGGTCCCTCAGCCTCCTCCGGTGTCCGCTGGACGGTAACGCTCTGTGACCCCGCTGAGTCCTCCGTGCGCACCGGACAGAGTGAACTCAGAGAGGCTGTCACTGGCATCAGCTGGATGGGACCGCTGTCAAGGGGTTAGGGTTAGACAGCCTGTTTCCGGGAGGACTTTTCAAAATAACACAAACTATAACTGCAGATAACAACATATTAAACGGCAGTCCGAATGTCTGAGAAATGTCCGAGAAATGTCCGGGAAAACAAAACAAACGTCTGAAAAATATTCAAAAAAATGTCCGAGGAAAAGTAAAAAAAAAAAAAATGTCCGAAAAATAATCAAAGAAATGTCCGAGAAAAAGTTAAAAAAAAATTCTGAAAAAAGTAAAAAAAAAATGTCCGAAAACAGTCAGAAACACGTCCGAAACAAAAGTGAAAAAAAATAAATAAATGTCAGAGGAAAAGTCAAAAAAGTCTGAATTTTTTTTTTTTTTTAAATGTCCGAAAAATAGTCATAAAAATGTCAGAGAAAAAGTTAAAAAAATATCTGAAAAAAAGTAAAAAAAAAAAAATGTCAAAAAAATAATCAGAAAAATGTCCGAAAAAGTAAAGAAACAATGTCTGAAAAATAGTCAGAGAAAAGTAAAAAAAAAAAAAAAATCCCAAAAAGTCAGAAAAACGTCCAAAAAATAATCAAAGAAATGTCCAAGAAAAAGTAAAAAAAAAAATCTGAAAAAAAGTTTCTAAAAAAACATCCGGAAAAACAGTCAGAAAATCGTCTAAAAAAGTAAAAAAAAAAAATGTCCAAAAAAGTCATAAAAATGTCAGAGAAAAAGTAAAAAAAAAATAGTCAGAAAAATATCTGAAAAATAATCAAAGAAATGTCAGAGAAATGTAAAAAAAAATGTCTGAAAAAAGTTAAAAAAAAAAAAAAATTCCAAAAAAATAGTAAAAAAAAAACATCCTAAAAAGTAAAAAAAAAATGTCAGAAAAATGTCTGAAAAAGTAAAAAAAAAAAAAAGGTCCAAAAATAGTCAGAAAAACAATCAAAGACATGTCCGAGAAAAAGTAAAAAAAAAAAATCTGAAAAAAAGTTTTTAAAAAAATGACCGAAAAATAGTCTTAAAAATGTCAGAGAAAAAGTAAAAAAAATGTCTGAATAAAAGTAAAATAAAAAAAATTCCAAAAAATAGTCAGAAAAACGTCCGAAAAATAATCAAAGAAATGTCAGAGAAAAAGTATAAAAAAATTGTCTGGGAAAAAAACGTAAAAAAAACAAATGTCAGAAAAAAAGAAAAAAAAAATAATGCCCAAAAAATGTCTGAGAAAAAGTTTTAGAAAATGTCCGAAAATAAGTCAATTATTGGGATCTTGGTAGATATGGACTATAATATAATGTTTTGCAGTAAGGTATAGTCTAATTCAAATTAGCTCCAAATTTACCTGCATGAACAGTGATAAACACATTAATGCATCAATAATTACAATCCATTAATATTATATACATGATTGTGGAATGAGCCATTCTGGATAATGAATACGTATCTACTTTAAGTAGCCTATACTTTGATACCAATACTTTCATTTAAGCAACATTTTGAATGCAGGCCTTTTATTTCTACACTGTGGTACTTTAAAGGATCTGAGTACTTATTCACCCCTCTCTTATTCTGAAGGAAAATTCGTCCCATTTCCGGGGCCGCTCCACGTGCGTCTGTTTCACTTGACGCAGCTTCGGACGAGGAGGGGCTGAAAGTACGCAAGACCCAACGATTGGGTCATAGTTTGAGAGAAACGTCCCGCAGCAGAAGATGGGAGAGATGCAGTCTTCATCCACAAATTATCACTGCCTCGGATTTTCTCCTCCAGCCTGCAAAATCTGCACAGCAGCGGGTCGTGTGAGCCCATAAAAAACACATCAGAACCATAAAAAAAGAGCTTTCCCCACACAGATGAGTCACCGGCTGCAGCCATAAAATGCAGGCTGTGCATCGGGTGCTGTTAACGGGATGAAAAGAAGACTAATGGGCCATTCTTCCTCTTGTCTTGCAGCCAGCATGCAAGGTCAAAACCATGCACAAGACAGCATTCAAACACAACAACACGGGGCTCTGCGTGTTCAATATGTGCAGAATGGTTTCATAATGCCACGCTGCCTGGTGAGCAGGACATAAATTCACCTGTCTCTGTGGTGGATGAATAGAGCAGCAGTGAGGTCATCAGCACACATATTTCAGTGGATGTAATCATTTGCATCAGGCACTTTTTAATCCAACAATGCCTTCCACTTGACACTGAACATTATTTTTATGTCTCACACACTGGTGTCCACCCTCTAGGGTGCCCTTAGATGGAGAAAACGTGATGAAGTGCCTTCCTGGGTGCCCTTCCAGTAGAGAAAATGTGATGAAGTTTCCTCTAGGGTGCCCTTAGATGGAGAAAATGTGATGCAGTGCCCTCTAGGGTGCCCTTCCAGTGGAGAAAATGTGATGAAGTGCCTCTTAGGGTGCTCTTCCAGTGGAGAAAATGTGATGAAGTGCCTCTTAGGGTGCTCTTCCAGTGGAGAAAATGTGATGAAGTGCCCTTCCAGTGGAGAAAATGTGATGAAGTGACCTCTAGGATGATTTACCATCACCCAATACTCATTTGTACTGAGTGGAGCTTGAACGCATCATAATGTAATGTTAACGGAGCCGTGTAGCTCCGTGCTGTCGGCAGATGAGCCGGTCACTGTGATTACTCTGAGCTGCATCAAGTGTCTGATTAAGTTAGTTGTTGTCCACACCGACATGTGACGTTATGGACTGTGGCGACGTAAAACTATCATGTGGCAGCGGCACCAGGGCGACCAGGTGTCCCACTTTACGAGGGACTGCACAGCATTTTTATCCCTTGTCCCACAAATTGAGACGATGTCCCACATTTTCATTGGCTCTAGTTTTCAAAAGTCAAACCACTGCAGGACAGACGCTTTTCTAAAATCTGGCTTTTATCCAACAGCTGTGAAGAAAGCAGGGAAGGCTGTCATCATCACAGCGCTGTGTTTGCTGTCAAACTGAGCACACGTGCCGCACCGTCTTTGCTACGCTACGCCCAGCGGAGAAAAGTGCGAGTCTTCGCAAAGTCACAAGCTCTGCAGATTTAGGCCGAATATGATGGAAACTAGCACAAAGAAGAGGAAGAGCAGCTACAACAAAGACTGTGAAACTACTAGAGTTTTTAGTGAAATTTGCCAGTTATTTTTGAATTTCACACGGAGGGCATACGACATGAAGCGACACAGTTCATGTGAGTCTCACAAGAAACGTGCAGCTCAAAAAGAGACGTGTTAGTTAGTTAGACAATATATCAAAATTGTAGACTACCTCTCAGCCTTGGTAACGTGTCCCACATTGTCTCACACAAACATACTCTTTGTCCCACCTTAGGTTTGTTGGTATCACCCTAACGGTTTCTATGAGCGGAGCATGCTCAACGTCAATATCTCATCAATCGTGTTCATTTAATTGTGGGAAGCCAAAATCACGTTAATTGTGCAGCCTTACCTTCCAGTGGAGAAAACGTGATGAAGTTCCCTCTACGCCGCCCTACATGTTACAAAAAAAGTGCGCTGGTGCTTCGCTGCATGCAGCTGGTCTCACACCTACAGAAGATATCAGACCTGACTTCAGACATCAGAGAAATACATTTATTGGCTAAATGAGCGAAACAAAAACTGACAAAGCAACAGTGTGCTTTACATTTCATGTGGTACAAACATCAGGTCTCCTTTCTCTTTGATGTGTGAGCTGATGAGTGACATTTATTTGTTTCATCGATGGCTTTGACAACAATTAAAAAGCTACAGATTCATGCTAGTCCTGATAATCTTTATGAAAACAGCTGCAGAAAGGCCAATCCCTGTTAGTTCTCAGAGCGTTTTCATGTATCAAACAGGAAGACATTGTAGAAATGGGTGTATATTGAAATATCTCCTGCCTTAGTTACAATCAGTCATCGAAGTTCGGAAAAACAAATGCAAATAAACAATATTTTTTTCATAGCTCACCGGCTACATTTTGCACAAACACCCAACTGTGGAATGTTCATTTCCATTTAAAAACTGTACATATTGCAGTTCCTTTCAATCCAAATACATCATTTGTATTCCTCTAATACAGAAAACAAAACAAAAAAAAAAAACATTAAAGCAACCCATCCATTTATCCCAGAGTCTACAGGCATGATTCAAAGACTTTGCAGAAAACAAACTCAAAAACAAACCAAACTAAAAGCCCTTGGTCTGCTGAGGTATGAGTGAAGGCTTTCATTCCAAAATAAACTTTTCATTTCTCAAATTCATCTAACTACACTTTAATCTGTCTTTCCAAATAAGAGACAATTATGTCCTCAAAACATGGCTGTTCAAAAATATATTTTTTCCTACCATGAAGCCATTTTGGAATGAGACCCTTGATTTTAAAAAGAGGCAGCGTGTTACCTGAAGAGGGGAACTCTTACCAGACGGATATGAACAGATTTCTCTGCAGAACTGATGTTTCATAAAGCGACAGCACAGTCTGCGCCCAAATGTTTTCCGATTGTGACGCACAATTACATAATTAAAACAACAAAGAGGCCGCCGTTCCGAAGTACATAATTGGTATTTTGATATATTCGAGATTAGGAGGAGGTCACATGGTGTTTTGCCCTCAAGCGACACACCTGATCCGTGAAGTTAATCCGGATGAGAGCATCAGCCAAAGAACTGAAGTCAGTTTACTACAACAGCAGAACTGCACAGCTGGCTCTGATGCAAAACATGAAATAAATTACACTTAAAACATCATGATCTACCTGCAGTGAAGCTCATGTGAACAGGCAGGCTGAAGGATTCTTATTTTAGAAAGATCTTCAGGTGTCTTTAGAAGTAAAGAATAAAATAAAGTCAGTGGGTCTGATATGTAAAAGAACTTAAAAGCCAAAATAAAACCAAAGAATTTCCATGTCTAAGTAATTAAAAGCCACAAAATAAAACCAAAGAGCAGGGCAAGCTGGAGTCCTACATAATGAACACTCTGATTGGCTGTTCAGCTCAAGAGGAATAACACAGAAGGCTCTTCTCATTTTTCATCTTCGTAAATAAGGTCTAAATAAAAACTGATGGGAGTCCATAATAAAATTGTTTAGTGAGTGGAGGTTAAAATGAAGTCTGAGCTCAGACTACCAGTCTTGTTTCTGTCTCTAATCCAACACTGGAGCTTGTAAACTATCGAATCAGCAAACACTGGCAAAGCAATTAATAATAAAGGGGAATTCCACCGATTTTACACATCAAAGTCTGTTTACAGCCGTTCGGGGTGGAAGCTGCGCGAAATTAGATAATCTGCCTCAAGTGATGCCACTTGTCAGCGGTCAAGTTGCATTTTGGGTAATGTAGGCGCAATGTTTTTGACGTGGAAGAAGGATGCAAGGAATAAACCTGCACACCACCTAAAACACTTCCTATAGCTCGCCGATGGGGTCAATTCATAATCTTAAAATCTAAAAGACGGATAATTTAGCTTGTTGGCGACTTCTGTGAAGATCTGAGGGTGTAAAAGTGATTTTTCTTAAATGATTGTCTGTGAAAACAAATCTACGCTTGGACAAAATCGGATCATGCTCAGTAAATTATCCCAGCGATGAAAACCTGGAGAGGTTTGTGTGAGAGCAAAACATTTTACTCTTCACATCTTAATACTAAACAGAGTGAGACTAAACCTGGCGGCGGCCCAGAGGTGATCAGACCCACTGATCCAAAAGAAACAGCTGAAAACAGGCCGGTGATGCACGTCCCTCCTCCTCATGATGGCTTTTTTAATTTCGATGAGTGGCGGTCACTCCAGCGATGAGTAGTGTGATGCTCTTCATCCATCCTCCTCACTCTGCTTGTTCCCAGCAGCTTCAGCCTGTTGACACAAACACAGGAAGGAAGTGGTAGCGCATGTGTGTGTGTCATTGTGCTTAATGCTTTTAACCAAAGCACATCACAGTAACCATAAAGCGTGCACGTTGTCCCTGGGGGGGGGAGAGTCATTACTGTGACGAGCAGCACTATTAACATCACTCTGGCCGTTCAGCTCCTCTGCTGAAATAATGAAAATATGCTGCTTCACGCAGCTGCAAAAACTGTATGTCTAAAACCAGATGTTTACCAACACTTTCCTGATGTGTAGGTCACAACCAGCATTTTGATCTAGAGCTGCAACAAATAATCGAGTTTAGTTGTCAACTATTAAATTAATTATTTTGATAATCGCTTATTCGATTCCAGCTTCTTAAATGTGAATATTTTCTGGTTTCTTTACTCCTCTATGACAGTAAACTGAATATCTTTAATACTCTTATCAACATGGGAGTGGGCAAATATGCTGCTTTATGCAAATGTATGTATATATTTATTATTGGAAATCAATTAACAACACAAAACAATGACAGATATTGTCCAGAAACCCTCACAGGTACTGCATTTAGCATAAAACAATATGCTCAAATCATAACATGGCAAACTGCAGCCCAACAGGCAACAACAGCTGTCAGTGTGTCAGTGTGCTGACTTGACTGTGACTTTGCCCCAAACTGCATGTGATTATCATAAAGTGGGCATGTCTTTAAAGGGGAGACTTGTGGGTACCCATAGAACCCATTTTCATTCACATATCTGGAGGTCAGAGGTCAAGGGACCCCTTTGAAAATGGCCATGCTAGTTTTTCCTCGCCAAAATTTAGCGCAAGTTTGGAGCGTTATTTTTTTATCTTTAAAACTGAGCTCACTACAACCTAAAAATCGCAAGTTGCGTTAAAGAAATTAGTGAAATGATTTATTTTTTTGCTGATTTTTTTTCATGCATTTATTTGTTTTTATTGGATTGTTGTCTACTGATTGGTTAGATTTTCTGTTTAGTTTGTTTGCTTCTTTTTGATGGCATTTATTTATTTTATTATTTGTATTTATTTTGTACTAAATTATGTTGGTTTAGGCTTCTTTTTTCCCCCTTTTTTTTGTTATTGGTTGTTTTTCTCCTTTTGTTGAGGGGAGGTTCGTTGTATAAGCCTGTGGCTTTCTTCACCTCTCCTGTCACATTTCTTATCTATTTCATCACCCAGATTTTATTAAGTCTTATGTGTAAATAAAATAAATATAATTAAAATATATGATACAGTAAGAAGAGTTATGTGCCTTTACTGGCTCAAGAACATGATGAAAGTAAAGGGGGTTTTGATATAAAATTAAAACAATACAACATCCCCGGTTTGTGTCTGATGTCACTCATCTCTTTTTCTCTACTGTCCATACTGACAGATTTCATTAAAATCATTCATCAAGCAAAAATGTGTAAATACGTTTGTTGTTTCCAGTTTCTAAAATGTGAGGTTTTTCATGCTTTTCTAAGTTTTATGTCACCACCAATCCTGAAGTCTTTGGTAAACATGTCTGTCGTGTCTTCGTACAGTTTTATTGTTTAACGCCTGGCTGATAAGGGCACAAGGTTTGTCCATGTTTGGTTTCTTACTATAATTGATAAGAAGCGACTTTATCATGTAGTTTAATAGTTTTTGCTTAGTTAAAAAGTGTGTGTAAGCTAGCAAAGACGCCATGTTGGCTCTACCTGCTGCATTTTATGTGTGATTAAAGGTTTAAAGGGGGACTAATAATTTAATTTAAAGTTAAATATGCTCATCTGTAGCACTCTATCGGAGCTTATCATTTGGGTAACGTTAAAAATGGTAATATTTTGTTTTTGTTTGTTTTCTCCGTAGCTCTTACGGTGTGTTCGCAATGTGTTCGCAGCATATTGTTTTTGGGAGCAAATAAAGTTTGTGAACCATCAGCTGGAGAGTTAGACCATCATTCTGCCAGGGATGCTAAAGGGGTGTTTGCTGGTACTTAAGTGTCGAACACTCCACTGTGGAGCCTCACAAACATCACGAGATTTAATTCAATCAGACTTCAAACGGTCTCCGTTCTGTCTGCCCGATCATCTGTCCAGCAGGCTGCAGCTCATTTCCTCTGGAAAGGCTTTTAAAAACTTAATTGTGCCTCTAATTTCCCTGGTTTCCTGATCTCCACCCTGACACCAACACGCACACACTAACACACAATTACATCAACAGACGTGCTTGTGTGTGTGTGTGTGCACGACACAAACACACACAATGCCCACATGAGCTCATCTGCTGCTTATCATAAATGAGTCATCAGAAGACGTGTAAATGCAATCAGTGGCTTTTACACCAAAGAACAGAAAATCCTCACAATTTAAATTTTTCATCTGACATTATCATGTTTTACTGAACATCAGAAATTAAGAATTAAATTAGTATTTCAACATGTTTCAGCCACATATCTTTGTTAGAGAGTGTAAGTAAACAACAGGTCGACAAACATGTACTGGACACATTTCTTTGTGGAGGTAAAAGACCACCGACGATCAACTAGGGCTGCAACTAACAAGAATTTACATTATCAATTAATCGATTGGTCTACAAAATTTCAGAAAATAGTGAAAATGGCCCATCACTTTTCACTCTCAACTCTTCTAATGTCCTTTTGACCTTTTAATAACCTAAATTATACTGGTGGTCACTCCCTCACTAATTAGGGTGAAATCAGTCTTCTGGTTCTTCAACATCCTGTACTGTATGTTCACATCTCAAACTCTTTAATAAAGACGTATGGCTGAAATGTGTCAACTTCATTTTAATTCTCCATTTTACAGACAGATGTACGAGAGAGTCATTCAGTCCTCTCGTGGTTCTCTGATGGTTTTACTACGACTACTTCCACTTAAAACAAGTTGATCTAAAAACCATTTGTTTTCCAAAAACTTTAGCCATTATCCAAAGTGATAACACCACAACCACAATTTAAGTGGATGTAAGGACAGCGTCTAATGGACTTCCTCATCCAGCCTGTAGTTTATTCACTTAGCTAGATTCTAACCAGGGCGAGTGGTTCCTATTCCCATTGGTGGCTGACAATACGCACACTAATGAATCATGGTTTTTTATGGGTTTGCATTGAATAAAAAACAACTTCACAAAAATAATCCATTAAATATTTAAAAAATGGGCGTAACCATGATTTTAGACATACTGACGTCCCCCTAGACACCAGAAGTCTTGATATTGTAAGTATTTGTCACACTTATATATATATTCATTTAAAAATAATTCATTTAAACATTAAAAGTAATGTATAAACAGTTGAAATTGTAAGCTAAAAATTAGCTATAGGTTATGTATACACAGTTGAAATAGTTAGCTAAAAGTAATGGGTTGAAATAGTTAACAGACCTTTTAACAGATTGTTATTCACAAAGCCCTCACCTCAGCCAGGGGGAGAGGTGGCTAACTTTCCTACCGCAAATTAAGTCAGTTTTAATATTTATGCAACAGACAGGCTCAATTAGACTAGTCTAACCTGACCAGTCTAAGGCCAAGACACTAACTTTATGCAACTGGTCCCAGGATGAAGTTGTATATTTCATTTGTGAGTGTAAAACATTTGATCAGCAATGCAGCAAAGCAGCGCTGACTGAGGACATTAAAATTTGGTTTGTTTGGTGTGGCAGTTTAGCTGGAGGCAGCTGGTTCTCTAGATGCCATGAATGTGCAGAAAACAGGCTCATATTTCACTTTGACACGTCTGTCTCTCTCTCCTCAGCAGTAACACATCTGTCATTTGATTAACGAACACTGAAGGAGCGAGAATGAGAGGTTTGGTCATGTAGGCAGCATGCCATGCAGCGCTGGAAGCATCGGCATCACAGACACAAAAAGGATGAAAAAACATAACGGTTTTACATGACGAGGAAGATGAGAACAGGAAGAGGAAGGATAGGGGCAATATACATCACACAGTAAATACAACAAAGACCATTACAGGAGGTGGAGTTAGTACTTTCAGTCCACCACAGGAGGAGCAGGAAGACAGTCAGGAGGAGTTTCAAACAGGAAGTGAGGTCTTGATTGGTTGGAGGAGGCTCGTGTCAGATCCAAAAAAACAGGCCAAATGCTGTGTGTATAAATACATCTTTGGATTTGCCACCAAACAGCCCCCACCATTATTTATTTAATGGAAGGAACAAAAAGAAAGCAAGGCTGAGTGAGAGGGAGAACCACAACAAAGATAACGAAACACAAACACAATCACAAAAATGAAAAGACAGAGCCAAGCGTGAGAGGGCGTTAGAAGTGTGCAGCAGGTTTCTTACAGTAAGCCACAGTCTCAAAGTCACTGATATGGACCGCACCTGAGGACGTCTGCTCCGAGGACGTCTGCTCCGAGGACGTCTGCTCCGAGGACGTCTGCTCCGAGGACGCCGGCTCCGAGGACGTCTGCTCCGAGGACGTCGGCTCCGAGGACGTCTGCTCCGAGGACGTCTGCTCCGAGGACGTCGGCTCCGAGGACGTCGGTTCTGAGGACTCCGCGGTCTCTGCTGTCGGAGCAGCGTCGGTCCCAGCGGGCGTCATGTCGTCATCGCTCTGGTCGACCTCCAGGACGGCTGGAGAGGAAGCGCTGTCCTGTTCGTCTGCTGTCAGAGAGAAAAAACGTGTCTACATTACAGAACCTGAGTTTGATTACTGAAACTAAACAATGAGCTGCTGATACATTGTTATTGTAAAAATACAGATTATAGCTGCTTTAACATCTACGTGTTAGCATTAAGTAACAGCCTCACAGAGCTGCTAGCTGCAGACTCTTTGTCTGGTTTAGTCTGTTTTTATTACCTTCTGACGGAGCAGCAGGTGTATCCTGGTCCATCGTCACGGCAGCCTCGCTGGCCTCAGAGAGGACGGGGTCAGATGGCGGTGCAGCGGGGGAGTCTGCTGGGACGGACTCTGGTTCAGACACTATCACAGTCTGCTGGACTTCACTCTCTTCTGAAGGAGAGGAAACGTCTATGGCTGAACATGGAAGACAGAGAAGGGAGAGGGTGAGGAGGCAGGGATTGAGAGAGTGATGCCAGGTACACACTACACCAGAATCAAGCTGATTTAGGGCACGATTCCCCCCACCTCCCGACAATCGTCAGCAAAGCACAGATTTTTTGATGGTTCCTAAGATGTTCCTGTGGTGTGAGGTATGTTAAGAGTGTTTTTTACATCCCCCGATCGGCTCGGAAGTTCATCCTGGACGCACCGATTTCAAATCCTAAATATTATACATGTTAAATATTTAGGATCAGATATCCTGTTATGTGTGAGGAACCCCGAGGACAGCCGATGATCCAGTCACGTGGGAAAGAACGATGGCCAATTGAGAATCAAGCTGACTGAAGCGGAAAGACAACCACCGCCATCATGGCAGCCGCGGCAAATGTTTAGCTAATGCAAAACACAAAGCCTAAAGTAGTAGTAAGATGGAGCTCAGAAATGGAGGAGCAACTTGTTGATTTGTGGCAACAACACAAGTGTTTATTTAACGTGTCTCCATGACTTCATCCATCGATCCTTCGTGAATTTTCAGACGGAATGTGAAGAAAGAGACAACTGGACTAAAGTGTCCTACCTGTATCTTCCTCTTTCTGTGGCTCAGCAGGTTCATTGGAGCTGGCAGCTCTGCTCTCCGTCTCCTCCTCCTCTTCCTCCTTCTTCTGAGGCGGGCTGGCCTCGATGCTGGGGGGTTTCAGTGGGCTCTCGCCTCCCATGCTGCTCCGTGGCGACAACATCTCCATCTCCTCCCCCCAGTCTGACACCGGCTGGTGGCTGTACAGAGGGAGGAAGGGGCTGAGGGGCTTTCCTCCCTCCGGTGACTCAGGAACTGCTGCCGGTGGGGGGATGTGGACCTTCGGCCTGGGAGGCCGCTGCTCTTTGGGGCTTCCTGCTGATGACGGTCGAGAGCGATGTTTGGGAGATGTAGGGGAGCTGTCTTTGCTACTGGCTGGTTTCTCTTTCCCGGTGTCTTTCTTCTCATCGCCCCTGGAGTCGTGTTCCGAGTCGCTCCCTTCGGCGTCTTCTCCGTCACTGGCGTCCTCCCATTCTTCGTCGTCATCTTCTCCGTCTTCGTTCTTCGCCTCCACCTGAGAAAAGATGGAAGGAGGGGATTACTGGGAATGTAATTGAAATGCCCACTTGAGGGGAAGCGAAAATGAAAAGTTGATAAGGTGAACCTGTTAGCAAACAGTTGGCTATTTAGATTTAGATTTAGATATATCTTTCCCAGAAGGATATTTGTTTCCACAGCCAGTACACAGAAACATACAGATATACACATAGCAACATACAGATCAGATAACACACAAGTAGTACACAAAATCTTCATGTATGCACTCATTCATCTCAGCTCATGACACAGACAGCGACTGGTTTTACATGAATTTATTGATTATAGCTGTTTTAAGTGCGTCTATTATCCAATAGATGAAATGTTGGTTGATGGCTCTGTTTCTGTTGTGAGGTGTGTACATGCAGTCTATGTGCTCTAGATGATTGAATTGCTGGCTGAGAGTTCCACTTTTCAGGATTTCTCTTTCTTCTGAAGGATATCAAACATTTAGCTCCCTGCCGCCACCTCCTGTACATTAATGGTGTGGTTGCTTGCATTATTAAAGGGCGGGTCCATCCGCATTATTTTCTGTGTTTTTCAAATGGAAACGCCCACTCAGCTGTTGCAGTGACGTAGGTTACCAAAGTAAGCTCATCAATAAGTTCATGAATAATGTGAACGCTAGCACTAGCTGAGTCGACGTTAGTTGTGATCACTTTGGAAATAACTGAAAGGGTTAGTTGGTATATTTGAAGTAGGGTTGTATTAATAATTCCGTGTTCTGTGAGGTAAAATTACTGTTTTTGTGAATGGAGTC
This sequence comes from Sebastolobus alascanus, assembly GCA_916701645.2. Lineage (NCBI taxonomy): Eukaryota > Metazoa > Chordata > Actinopteri > Perciformes > Sebastidae > Sebastolobus > Sebastolobus alascanus. The sequence goes on from CAKAOJ020000412.1 coordinate 703,577, forward strand.
TGGTAGCTTTGAAGAGGGCAATATAACAGCTTCAGTTCCCCGTCGGAAAGGGCTGTCTGACGGTGAGGTAAAACTACATCAAGTTCCGTGGAATTTTTTTTTTATAAGGGCTTGGAAAAAATAGCATTTTTACACTAAAACATAAGTAATTTGACCAAAATTTGAATGTTTGGGTTTGAATACATAAGGAACACCACTGGGAAGCTACAGAATGATATAAAAACCAAAAAAAAAAAAAACACAAAAATAATAATATAGCAGAAGCCTCTACCTTCTTTGCTGTAGGAGGTTTGGATTTTTCTTCCTCCTTCTCCTTCTTTTTAGGCTTCTCCTCTCTTTTTGTCTTGTCCTCCTTCTCTTTTTCCTCCTCTTCTTTCTCTCCTTCCCAGCGGTTGTCATGCATGCTGTCAAAGGGCATCCAGATGTGTCAACGCACATCAATGTTAGAAGCAGAAAACTCACAAACGACGCTTAACAAAGAAACATTTGAGTCTCCCCACAAACACACATACAAGCATTTGGCAGAGTAAATAAATCAAGTCAGAACATGTTCCTAAATCAACAAGAGAAATTGAAAAATTTAAAATATTTGTCATTGTTTTGTGTTGTAAACTGATTTCCAATAATAAATATATACATACATTTGCATAAAGAAGCATATTTGCCCACTCACATGTTGATAAGAGTATTAAATACTTGACAAATCTCCCTTTAAGGTACATTTTGAACAGATAAAAAATGTGTGATTAACTATGGACAATCATGCGATTAATCATGATTAAATATTTTAATCGATTGACAGCCCTAAAATGTAGTGAAGTAAAATTTACAATATTTGCCTCTGAGATGTAGTGGAGTACTGTAGAAGTATAAAGTAGGATAAAATGAAAAATGAAATGAAAAGTACCTCAAAATTGTACTTAAGTACAGTACTTCCACCACTGCCAGAATCACAATAACAGGCCAACAAATGGAAACTATCATCAATAAATCAATCTTGAAAATAATAATGAGAAGAAACACCTTCAAACGCTCTACAGTTCTACTTGTTTGAGTATGAACTGACAACCTTCAGTAGAGGAGAGACCGTATGGATTTACCTGTAGCTCGGTTTCTGTCCTCGGCCCCTCCCTCTGCCCCGGTCGCCCCGGTCGCCCCGGTCTCCCCGGTCGTAACGGTCGCCCCGGTCGCTTCGTTGCCCCGGACTCCTGCCCTGGGACATGAAGTCGCCAAAGATCGGAGTTTTAGGAGGCCGCTTACCGTCATCTGGAAGAAACATGTGATGGTGAGTGTAAATCAAGTTGTTTTGTGATACTTGATCTGAAAAAAGTTGAATCAGAGAGGAGAAGGACTGAAAGATGAGAAAAGAGATGGATGTGTGTTTATTGTTGTCAGAGTTGAGGCGAAATACTTTACAGCAACTGATACGTAAAGGGTACTTTTGAAGGCAGGAACCAACAACAGCTGTCAGTGTGTTGTCTTGACTATGACTTGCCCCAAACTGCATGTGATTATCATAAAGTGGGCATGTCTGTAAAGGGGAGACTCGTGGGTACCCATAGAACCCATTTTCATTCACATATCTTGAGGTCAGAGGTCAAGGGACCCCTTTGAAAATGGCCATGACAGTTTTTCTCGCCAAAATTTAGCCTTTGTTTGGAGCGTTATTTAACCTCCTTCCAAACAAGCTAGTATGACATGGTTAGTACCAATGGATTCTTAAAGGTTTTCTAGTTTAATATGATAGTATCATATAGTGTATTATAGTATGACAATATTGATACCGATTGCATTAATAAGTTAAAGAAATTAGTGGCATTAAAACAAAATTGCGTTAACGCGTTATCTTTGACAGCCCTGATCTATGATACTAACCATGTTATGTATTTATCTGTATTAAGAGTGGCTTCCTTTAATAACTGTATTTAAGATAAGGTAGAACTTTATTTATCCTGAGGGAAATTGTTGTGCAGCAGTTGCAGTACAAAGTACGAAATAGTACAAATAAAATCAAAATAGAAACAATAAAGATCATCAGTAAGGTGCAAAAACTGTCAGAAATGTAAAGTGGGTAACGGTAAGTTACATAACAATATTAAAGACATTTGAAGGAGTATTTAGTTGAAACAACCACAGTCTGTTTCTGCTGCTGCAGTCTGAGAGTCGATGTCTTATGCAACGTGTCACTTGTGCGACAGCAGCTGTCAAACGGCTGCAGAGTCCATCTGAACTCTGGGACGAGGTCAAACGTCTGTTTCTTAGCTAGAGGGTGATGGATGGATCCGAGTGAGAGGGAGGGAGACGACATCTTACAGACTTTAAAGAGGAATAAGGAGAGCTATAGGCTGGCTTCTATGATACTGCATTTAACAGAGAAAGTACATCTTTTAAAGCCGCTTTTAGAACAAACATTACGGTTATAAAAATGCTGAAAAGACGTGCTGCATTCAAGTGAAGGGCAACATACGAGAGGTTGTAATTTCAACATGGAAAGTAGAGCTGCAACGATTAATCGATTAGTTGTCAACTATTAAATTAATCATCAACTATTTTGATAATAAAGTAATCGGTTTGAGTCATTTTGTAAGACAAAATAGTCAAAATTCTCTGATTCTAGCTTCTTAAATGTGAATATGTTCTGCTTTTCTTTGAGTTGTGGACAAAAAAAGACATTTGAGGACGTCATCTTGGGCTTTGGGGAACACTGATCAACATTTTTCACCATTTTATAAATCAAACAACGAATCGACAATGAAATTAATTGTTCTTTGCAGCAGCTGTTGTTGCCTGTTGGGCTGCAGTTTGCCATGTTATGATTTGAGCATATTGTTTATGCTAAATGCAGTACCTGTGAGGGTTTCTGGACAATATCTTGTCATTGTTTTGTGTTGTTAATTGATTTCCAATAATAAATATATATACATTTGCATAAAGCAGCATATTTGCCCACTCCCATGTTGATAAGAGAATTAAATACTTGACAAATCTCCCTATAAGGTACATTTTGAACAGATAAAATAATGTGTAATTAATTTGCGATTAATCATGGACAATCATGCGAATAATCGCAATTAAATATTTTAATCGATTGACAGCCCTATTATAAATATAATGATCAGGAATAACGAAACAACAGACCACAAACAAATGCTAAAAAAGGACGCAAAAACATTTTAGAAACAACAGGGATTTAGTGGTTAATTTTCCATTTAAGAAGCTGTGAATGCCACATTAGTAGGTTTTATATTGTGTACGTCGTACGTTGTAACAAACCAACGGGAAAGATCACCCCATCTTTCCCCTTATTTTATCATCGAGGAAAACAAGAGAGGATGAAATGATAAAGATGAGGACGAGATGATAGGAAGGTGAAGTAAATAAAAAGAAGTCAATGTGAAAGAAATAGAACAGGAAGGTCAGAAGAAGGAAGAGAGATGAAAACATAGAGGTGTGAAGGAATGAAAACAGTCGCAGTTAAGGAAAGATGTTAGAGGAGGAGGAGGGAGGGAGGGAGAAGGTCAGAGAGGAGATGCAGAGATGTAGAGAGGGAGGATAAGAGCTCGAAGAGGGAGAGAGAGAGAGGAGGGGAGGAGGTGATGAAAAAGGTCAGGAAGAGAAAGATACAAGTACAAAAGAAATGAAGGGATCATTGAGAGGATGAAGAGATTGAACAGAGCAGCTCGGGGCTGTGGAGAGGACACTCGAGTCATTCCAGAAATTACAAATGGTGGAGAACAAAAGAAACACACACACACACACACACACACTCACACACGTACAGCCAAAGCGAGTGCAGGCTTTAATGTGGGACAGGTGTAATGTCATAATCTGTAAAACACTCTCCAGTCAGACACAGAGAAAGGAAAGAAACCAGGACTGAACAGCTGTTAGAAATAATTCTCAGCTTTTGTTTGAACTTTCAGGCCACAGAAAAGGCAAACATCACCCACGAGGGCAACACGAGCACTGAGAACTATTTAAAAACACTGCTGTGTGTGTGTGCATATTCCTAACACTAGCTCTAAGCAGCTTATAATATATAATTAGAACTACTAGTGCCAATATTTTTTTATCAATAAAAATACAATCTTTTATTTCCTAATCATTTGAATTGTGTGTTTTTATGCAAATAACCACTATAGATGACAATAACAAAGTAAAAGTATAACATTTAAATTTTAAAACGACAAAAACGATCTGTAACGCAAATAGACAAAGTAGTTAAATAAATACCTAAATATGTATTTTGGATGTTTTCTTTCCACTAGTCTTATAGAAGACATGTCATGGAAGAAAAAATAGCCAAAATCTCAAAATTGACCAGTGCATGAAAAGCCATGTTTTTGCCTGTAATGTCTCGATTTAAATGAAAACAATTTAGATTTTAAGTTTCTGATACTGAAACATATATACATGGTGTGACAGAAATGCAAACTATAATCAAATAATATTAATAACAGTGAACTACTTTGATGAGAATGATAATTGCAGCTGTTTTTTTTCCGGCGGCTGACTCTGGTTTGTGAGTTTGCTTTTGGGTGCAGCTGTTGTGCTTCAGACACTCAAACAAATGGAACAAAAATAAAACACACACAATGTAATCTCAGTCCCATGCAGTGGTCTAACCTGAGGCCCTGCCCCGAGGCTCTGTACGAGAGTTACGACCCCGGGCTAGAGAGAGGACACACACACAAACACATTACAGTACTATCCACCATACACACACACACACACACACACACACACACACACACACACACACACCTTGTCCATGAGATAAATCACAGACATAACCATGTAAACATCATTCATTTTGCTACCAAGCCCAAAAGTATTATCACCAGTGAGGTAAACACATGTGAGATGATGATGTATCGTGGGGTAAAGGCTGAAGGGTTAAAGGGCGTTTTTTTTTAATGTTTTTAATGTCATTCTGTAGCTTCCCAGTGGTGTTCCTTATGTATTCAGATCCGAACATTCAAATTGTGGTCAAAGTATGTTTTAGCTTCAAAGTGCTATTTTCCCAAGAACTTCTACAAAAGGTTCCACGTGACCTGACGTAGGTTTCTGCATGATGACGCTGCTACATGTACAGTATATATACATCCTTATAGTCAGTGTATTAACGTTACATACAGTAACCAGTTTGGAGAAGCAGACAGCAGTACCGGCACAGAAGTCCACAATAATACAAACTAACCGATGGATGCAGCGGTAGACAAGCAAGTCCTGTGTTCTGAGAGGTAAAATGACTGTTTTTATGAATGTAGTCTGGTAGCCCTTTCCCCATCGGAAAGTTCTGTCTGATTGCGAGGTAAAGCAGTGAAAATATTCTAAATATAGCGTACACTTAACTGATATTGATTTTTTTTTGGGTGGCTGAAATACGTTTTTCTGCTGCTCCCGTCCACAGCTGCTTTACCTCGGCATCAGACAGAAAAAACATAACAGAAGGCAGATGGACCTGCCGCCCTTTAAACTGACACGAAAACATCTTCAGTTTCATGCTGCACTTACTAACAAAACTACAGTTTAAAACATTTTAAATGTACATATCTTTAAAAAGGATCACAGCATGTTATTTCTGCACCTGATTAAGTGAAAGTCAAACCTGGGATTGAATTATTTTGATTGTTTGAAAAATATGACAAGTTAAATTGAAAATAATAAGGTATTCAAGAAAACAAATATCTGGAGAACAGAGGTGTGCCTTTATTGTCTCTTATATTTTAATCAGGCTAGATTGACTGATTGTTTCATAAAAATATCTAGTTGAGTTTCTTTAATCTGCATCACAAGCACCAAGCAAACAGTAGAAAGGAAGAGCAGCATTAAAGATGCAAAGCCACTCGAACAGAGTTTGACTTGTGTCCTGGGATTATCAGTCCCACAGTGAATTATTTTATCATCCGGATGACTGACTGGAATTAAAACATGCACGAGCAAAATTAAGCCATAATAAAGCTCCGCTGTAAGGACACTTTAAGGAGACGACTTCAGAGTCTCTCCATGTGTTTAACTGACTGTCAGGGTTAAATGTCAATTTACATAGAAGGACAAGACACAAAAATTAATCTTGTGTTCATCTCTGTTTTCAGAACCTATTGTCATTTACAAAGTATAAACACTAAATCTTTTTTTTTCTTTTTTGCGACAGTCTCACGTAGTGCATACTAATATTTACTAATGTTTTAACTCAAATCAATAACTTTATTCATCCCCAGCAGAGCAGTTTAAAGACAATCACCTTTACACAAAATAAAATAATAAATAGGTAAAATATGTTAAATTCTGTTCAAATATGAATCCATTTTAAAATAAAAAAGGGTGTTTCTTTAATAATAACAATAATAATAATACAAATATTTAAATAAATAAATAGAATAATAATAATCACAAATAAATAAATAAAATATTAATATTAATATTAAAAATAAAAATAATAAAACATAATAATAATAATAATATTTTGGCCCCAGATCAGAATAAGTCATTATTTTTTTTACTTTTACTTCACTGAAAGAGACTCCGTTGACACCCATAAAGGAAAACTGGGGTCCTTCAGAAAACTCAGATCAGCACGACCGCGACTCAAAAGGTTGATTTGGACTCCGGGGAAATACAGCGAGCATTTACGTAACGAGCTTAATCAACTTCATTTACATAACGGCTTTAATTAGCTGGTGGTGGGAGATGGTGTTGTGTGTTTACGATGTCTCTATGTGACGATATGTTGGAGTAACATCATGCCAGACGAGTGGAGACGTGGTGTCACAGTCCTGCCAGCTGTTGCGTAACCACAGCAGGAGCACACTAGTGGTGTGTGTGTGTGTGTGCGTGTGTGTGTGTGTGTGTGTGTGTGTGTACTTGCCTCTCCTGCTGCCTTGCTCGGGTGTGATGCCCTCCGAGGCCACATATGGGTCCTCCTTGAACCTGTGAAAAAAGCTGCAGGGTTAGAAACACACACACACACACGAAACATCAGTGTGTCCGTCTCATCACGCCTGTCAGCTGGAATAAAGATGACGACAAACACTTTCTATCGACCTCATCTGTCCTCTGTCTGAAGAAGTATTCAGATCCTTTACTCAAGTAAAAGTACTAGTACCACACTGTAAAAATACTCTGTTACAAGGAAAAGTCCAGCACTGAAAATGCTACTTAAAGGAACAGTGTGTAACATTTCAGGGGATCTATGAGCAGAAATGGAATATAATATTCACAACTATGTTTTCATTAGTGTATAATCAGCTGAAACTGAGGCCCTATTCAGACCTGGTATTAACATGCGTCCTGCGTGATCGGATCACAAGAGGACAGCTCTAAATACAGGTGTGACGCATTGAGATCCGATCTTTCAGACCACATTCAGAGGTGGTCTGGGCCACCGGGCGCTTGTCTGCCTCGCAGCATGGAAACGGCCTCTGTGCTCTACTGTATCCTGTCGGTACAACTGTATTTTATTAAAATATATCTTGTTCTATAGGCTACATATCTACAGACTATCAGACTAGGCACGGGAAGTGCATTATTATCATACTGTCAGAGATGTGTCGGTGTTTTTGTTTCGTTAATCGAGAAAATACCCGGCAGATTAATTGATAATGAAAACAATTGTTAGTTGCAGCCCTCGATCAAAGAAATCTAGTAGTCAGACACAAACACAGGCTTAAATGAGCAGCTACTCACATATTTTCCGTCTTCTGTGCGTCCCACTCTCGTCTCCACTGTCCTGTGGCGTTACGATGGCGTGCGAGTCTCTCCTCGTCAATCTGCTCACGCTCCTTCTTCCAGCGCAGGTACTCTGCTCTCTCTCGGCCAGTCATAGACATGGTCATGTCCACAGAGCCTTTCGTACCAGGCCTTCGACTCTGCAGAGACAGGAGGGATCACAACGTGAGGGAGATTAATGATACAGGAGGAAGTATAAGAATGGTTTGGCTAGCATAGGACCTTTTTAAAGGACAACATTACTCACGGTCCACTCTTTCTCCAGTTCGGCTCCCGTCTTCACGTTATCAAAGTCCAGTCCTCCCCAGTTTCGTACGTGTCTCCTGCTGCCCTCTTTGCGGTCTATGTCTGGCGCCGGGCCTGAACGTCTCGGGTCGTCCAGGAAGTTACGGATCGGCTTGTCTCCGTCCGGCTGAGGAGAGGAATCATAAATGTAAAGCTCTCATCTGTTCCATTATTCATCTCTTGGGAAAATATTTATTATTACAACTGCTGCGGTGGATTCCTTGAATCGCAATCAGTTTACAATGTTTATTACCCCTTTGAACTCTGCAATAGAAATGGTCCACCTACATTGGTATTTTTGCTTATTGTTATGTCATTTCCCGGAGTATCTTCAAATGCTTCATATCCCTAAAATCTGTACAACCTAAGCTAAAAGGTTATGTAAGTCAATAAACCATAATAATTGACAAAAGTATTGAAATTGTGTCATAAACTTAAAAAAAAAAGATACAAAAATTGGACATGTCTTTTCATAAAGTGTTTCTAAATACACAAACAAACTGCATATGATTATCATAAAGAGATAATTTAAAAGAAATCCAAAGCACTACAGATGAGCGCCATCTGATGAGTGAAAACACTGTATAATAATAATAATAATCTTTAAAAACAGTGACTCTCATACCCGCTGTCCTCTCTCATACTCTGCTATTTTCTCCATTTCTTCATTCATCTTCTCAATGTTCTGTCGCCTCTTCTCCTCCCATTCCTGTCCAACAACAACAACAACACAGGACTGCATCATTAGCAACAGATCATAATCAATAAAGTTTAGTAGCTTAGTAAAGTAGTTCATCCACACTCACCTTGGATTTCCTGTCCATGCCACCTGGTGTCCCTCCGCCTCCTCCTTCTCCTCCTCCTCCTCCTCCTCCTCCTCCTCCTCGTCCTTCTCCTCGTCCTTCTCCTCGTCCTCCTCCTCGTCCTTCTCCTCGTCCTCCTCCTCGTCCTTCTCCTCGTCCTTCTCCTCGTCCTTCTCCTCGTCCTTCTCCTCTTCCTTCTCCTCTTCCTTCTCCCCCTCTTCCTCTCCTTCCTCCTCTGCGTCCCGGTCCTCCTGACTCCCCAGATTCTCCATCTCTGGGTGTCCTGGGTTCCCATTCTCTCCTCTCCTGGCGGCCGCCTCCTCCTCTCTGACTTCCCCGACCCATTCGTCCTGACCCTGACCTCCTGGAGGGGCTGTGGCTGTCGCTGGGTCCTCGGTGGCCGTCGTCTGGTCCTCCTCGGTGGCCATCGTTTGGCCATCGGTTGCCGTCGTCTGGTCCTCCTCGGTGGCCGTCGTTTTGCCCTCTGTGGCCGTCATCTGGTCCTCCTCGGGGGCCTTCGTTTGGCCATCGGTGGCCGTCATCTGGTCCTCCTCGGTGGCCATCGTTTGGCCATCGGTTGCCGTCGTCTGGTCCTCCTCGGTGGCCATCGTTTGGCCATCGCTGGCCGTCGTCTGGTCCTCCTCGGTGGCCATCGCTCTCCTCTGATGTCTTCCGGCCGCGAGGCGTACCAGGTTTCCAGTCGTTCACGACTCTCTTGTCCTGGAGGAAGTTATTGTCCTTTTAATTTAAACACACTCAATCTCCTCAATCTGAAGAATTAATGCCATATAAAAAGTAGAAAAGCGTAATCAAGGCTATGGATTATGCAAAACTACAACATGATGAAGTCAGAGGGAGAGAGGCTGGGAGGTGATGAACAAGAGAGGGAGTTTTCAAGGAGCTCTTTAAGCTCAGGGATCAGGAGTGTGTTTATCAGACTAATGAACCAAATTTTACCTTTTGACTTTTAAATATCCATTCAGTCGTGTTCACATGTGGAGCAGATGCCACCATGTTGCCCTGCAGACCAGTCTTTGTCTTGTAACCTTTGCAGGTTTCATTAATATAGCAGCAAACAACTATTTGCTCAGCCGTCGCCATGTTGAGAGCTGTGTGGAGACAATCCCTCAATTATAGATATGCTCTAAATTTAGCTAGGGATGCACCGATACCGGATCGGATATCGGGACGATAGTGACTCAAATAGCTGGATCGGGTATCGGTGGCAATGGGGCCGATCTATTCAATTCAATTCTATGTTTATATACTATATATATTATATACTGGAATTTTAATTCCTGTTTAAGTTTTGACTTATTTTTTCTGCATTAAGTCACTACATTAAGTTCAGTAATCGGTATTGGCTAATACCCAAAGCCCAGGTATCGCTATCGCTATCAGGAATGAAAAAGTCGCATAAATTTAGCACCTTCAAGGGCAGGGCATCAAATGTGAAGGTCTTTAACATTTCAGTTACAGAAATTGCACGCGTGCAGGTCGTGAAGCCAACATCACTCCAGCTGCTTTCCTTTTTTCCACTTAAAGAAAGACTTTTAGCTCAACATGATCTGTATGTGTTCATACGGAGCTGCTGGTACACTGTAATGCATTTAAATATTTTGCAGTGTATGATAACAGATGTAACAAACTAAACATAAACAGTTGGATAAACCGATTTCAGAGCTTGTTTTCCAGGGCCTGTGTGTACTTTAATATGATGACTGCTCTGCCCCAGAAACTGCCGTTACATTATGTTACTAGAACAGGTGCAATCATCTCCGATCTGTTTTAAGACAGAAATGTTTGCCAAATCAAATCAAGGATAAGCAGAGCGAGATGGATGGCTGACCAACACAGGAGCACACGCTAAACAGATGATGACATCTCATATGCTAATTTGTAGTATTTTTAGCCTGTGTCATATTTTAATTTTGTACAGTTTGATTGTTTTTCAGGCCATTTTTCCAGACTGTGTTTTTTCTACATACAGTATAGAAGTGGTAGTTATGCTAATAACACAGCTGGTTTTATTGGGCCATTACATGCAACGTGGCAAACTATTCAGCAGGACTGATTTATAGCAAGATGTGAATTTAAAATCACTGGATTATTCAAGAACAAACATTCACATCTGTTTAGTTTTCTATGATCATTCACTCAACATCCAGAACTACTACATTAAATATCACAATGTACATATAGAGTGATAGAACAGGATCACTGTACATGTAACTAAACACTAAATACACAACGACAGTTAAAGCTGCAAGTTTTTCATCCTGACGTTTACTCTCTTAAGAGTATTAAATACTTGACAAATCTCCCTTTGTTTCGCACATTTGTTCAAAATGTACCTTTAACAGTACCTTGAACAGATAATAATTGTGCAATTAATCACGATAAATATTTTAATCGATGACAGCCCAAATATTAATGAAAATACATCTATCACAAATACCGCCAGCCTACACGTGTAACACAACATCAGAGGACTGATGCAGGGCATGATGGGTAGACTGGCAGGCGTGCGGGTAGTAAACTGGTAAACACAGTAATGAGAATCTGTCAGTTTATAAGCTGCGTCATCTGTCTGCAGGATCATCATCATAAACCAGATAAAGAGGTTATCTTTTCTACCAACAAAACAAAACCACTTGATGGGAAGACGCGTCACGGCGCTCTTCTAACTGATATTCACTGTGTCATATTACAGCTTTAAGAGATGATTGTATGGAGGACGGAACCTGCCAAAATCAAAGATGATGAATAAATAAATAAAGAATCGATACATAAATATGCCACTAAATGTACCAAAAATAATATTTAAAAAAAATGTAGGCATTAATTAATTGATAAAATGTGACATAATTTAATAATGTATAAATACATTTAAAAATAAATTTTAAATAAATACAAAATAAATGCAAAAATATATAAATAAATTTAAATGTTAATAAAAAAAATAAATAAATAAATAAATAAATAAAATGAAAAATGAAATAGAAGAGTAGATAGATAGGGGAATTAATACAAATGTAAATAAATAAAGACAGAAATATCAATTTATGACACATTTTATCAATTAATTAATGCCTACATTTATCTTTAATATTATTTTTGTTAAATTTGATCGCATATTTATTTATTTATCGAGTCATTTATTTATTATTTATTCATTTTTTATATCGACAGGTTCCGTCCTCCATACGAATGTGACGTCTGTGTAATTATGATTAAAAAATATCCACATCATGTCTTACCCCTGCCACCTTAGTAAGGTCGACTGTAACGGTGAAGTTATCTTTCTCCGTCTTCCTCCTGTCCGTCTCCGGCTCATGGGGGCGGGGTTTCCGAGGTGTTGTCACGGCGATGCCCTCCTGCTCTGCCTTCTTCTTGTCTTCCTCTATTTCCTGTTGAGATCGAGTGACAGAATGAGTGAGATGAGACTTGACCCGTATCCCGAATCTAAACTCCAGACTTATTCTGAGCAGGATTTGAGTTAAGTAGTCTGTTCAAACCCCAGAAACAAAATAAACATTTTTGATTTCTATTTAAGTTTAATTGGCCGTGTCACTCTACCGAGTTTGACTGACAGGAATCCGCTCACATATTATAGCGTTTCCAGTTAGTAATTATATCGGAGTGGGTGTGTACTGAAAAAATCATTCAATGGTGAAAAAATAAGACCTCTAATAACTGTTTAAAACATATACTTCTTCATGAAGCTCTGAGGTATTTTCTTGATTTTTTTGAAGGACATGCTGGTGCTTCCATATAATCTGACATCCATTAAATTCATGCACATATGTGCATTATGGTTTGTAGATTGCAGGTCTATCCTTTCTAAAAAAGTCAGTGATAATATCCTCAGTTATCTTTTAGTGTCCTGCAGTGGTATCACTAACTTGATGGTACGTTTTGTGTGTGTTTGTGTGTAAAAGTACTCCGTACCTGATACCTCTTGACCAGAGCTTCATTCTTCTTCCTCAGAGCTTCGATTCGTTTGTCCAACTCTGCATCCTTCTCCTCTTTGGTCTTGAGATCCACCGTTGAAGACTGAAGGAGGAGGAGGGTTACATATTCATATTTCATAAACACTTTGTAAACATAGCTGAGTTTTAACTTTGGTATCTTCCTGCCAGTATGAACCCCGACTTCACCCGAGCCTAAAATATTCACATCCTCAGTCTAGTTCTTCTCTTTCTTACTCACCATAGCTGCCTCTGACTTGTCTTCAGGTGGCTGACTGCTTGTTCCTCCTGTGGTGAGGAAGATGAAGAGGATGAAGAGGATGCCGCAGTGCAAACCAGTCAAGGATAAGTCCATTAGTTAACTTGCACTTTGTAAAGCCCCCCTGTTTCACTCAAAACTGTATTTTGCTTATTGTTACTTCACTTGGATGTTTGACGTTCACTGTGCGGAGTCTGACGGGGAAAGTTGATCTGAGCTTACCTTAAATCTGTAATTTAGTGGCATTACAACTAGTTTAAAAGCTAATCAAGTGTGATGTGGAAACCTGAAGCCTCCAGTGGATGTATACAGAGAATTAACTTTTCAGTGTAATGGGAAACTTCTCGTATCCAGTAGTTAGGTAGTAGTAGGAGGCTAAATAACGCTCCAAAGTTACGCTAAATCTCGGCGAGGAAAAACTGGCATGGCCATTTTCAAAGGGGTCCCTTCATATCTGACCTTAAGATATGTGAATCAAAAGGGGTTCTATGGGTACCCACGAGTCTCGCCTTTACAGATAAGCTCACAATATGCTACTCCCATGCAGTTTTGAGCAAAAACCATGCAGTTTTTTGCAGGCATATAATCGCAATTTATTACACGTCTGTTATTTCTTTATAGCAGACCGTTGCTGATGTCGGACTCTGGAGGACCATTTTTGGGTCAAATTAATGATTTATCAAGTAAGTAGCCGTGTAATAAGCGGGATAATGTACAGCTAACGGGTCATTGTTGTGAAATAAACCCCTTCAGGGCGATGCAAGACCCTTCGGCTCTGTCAGGGTTTATTTCACAACAATGACCGGCTCGCTGTACGTTATCCCTTACATATTGAATCGTTACCTCTGTATCGTGATAATACGTATCGTATCGCCAGATTCTTGCCAATACACAGCCCTATATTTTACTTATTATTTTAGAACCTGTGTTGTGGATATTTGTTGGCTGAAGTTGTTTTTCCTGTCATTTAATTGCACTGTAGCGCTCCTGATTTCGTTATGTGGGCCTACAATGACAACAAAGGCTTTCTATTACGGTTGTTGAACAAAAATGATGCTAAAAACCCACAGATTAAAGCTGCAGTATGCGATATTGGCGCAAATATGATTTAAAAAGTTATTTTTAGAAAACGGCCGCTATATCGTGACAGTAGAACATGACACAGGTAACCTGAAAAAAATCCTGTTCCTCTGTGTCCTACTGTGTCCTCCGGTGCTCCTAACGGCATCTGAAGGATTTCTCTTACCGGAGGAAAACAAGGTCCGCTGTCCAGCTGCAGTCTATGAGAGCCGGCTGTCAATCACTCGCGAACTCCGACCAAACGGTCAAACTAGGCAGCGCTGATCAGATATGAATCAATATTCTGTTACTGTAATGACTATTTCTCTCCTCAAATGTTTTCAGAATCATCTTGTAGTTACTGTTTAGCTGTAAAATGAGAAAGTTTGTGACGCTGCCGCCATTGTAAAAAATCTGTTGAAGGAAGCCAAGTTCTGGTCACATGACCGGAGCACAGCCAATAGGAACGCTCTCTCTCTCTGAAATGACCTGTGATTAGTCAAAATCTGCCGTCACGGGGCTAGATTGTTTCTAAAGCCTGAAAACAGAGACATGAGGAGGAGCAGAATTCTAGTTTTCTCTCAGAACACTTGAATTACAATATGATGAAAGGTTATTATGGAATTTTTGCCAAATTATGCCAAAATATTGTCGCCTACTGCCACTTTAACTGCACTGTAGAGCTCCTGATTTCACTATGTGGGCCTACAATGACAACAAAAGGCTTTCTATTACTATTGTTGAACAGAAATGATGCTAACAAACCCACAGATTAACCAATAATTCATCAATAAATTGCATTAAAAAAGCGCCGAACAGCCACGATGGAAACTCACCACACAAACAACACGACAGACACACAAACAAAACAGCAAAAATAAACATTTAGAGGCGTTTAAGCGACACTTTGTGAACATTACCTGTATCAGGGAGAGTTGTAACGGCTGTGTTTGGGCTCGTTGCTCTTTGCCAATTCCTGCGCCTCAATGTGCCCTCATTATTCAGCTTCCTGTTAGCCGCTAGCTAACTTCCTGCCAAATAAAGACCCCGTCTGGCTGGATTTAAAGAGACAGCACTAGATAAACTTCGTAAATGTAGTTCCTGAATTGTCCACAAGATAGCGCCAGCGGCCAGCGGATTAACTTGACCTGATCACCGCTCGGGTTAAATATCCCGCCGCCCAAACTCTTAAAGGTAAACACACAAGTAGAGGCATGCCTATACATGCACTTTTGCAATTACTTTACAACTGTCTACCACAAATATGTTTTATCTTTATTTCATATTTTTTATATATGTTATATTTTATCTCTAGCCTATATTTTAACTCTTGCACTATAAATGTGTCATTAAATATAGCAATTGTAATGTAATGTAGCCATTAATTAAGTGATAAAATGCGACATAAATTGATATTTCTGTTTTAATTTGCTTTTTTTATTAACTTATCTTTGTATTAATTCCCTTATTTACATTTCTGTCTAATTTTCCCTTTTATTTATTTTTAATTTATTTTGAATTTATTTTTGAATTTATTTTTTATTTAAGCATTTTTTATTTATTTATTTATTTTTGCATTCATTTTGTATTTATTTTATATTTATTTTTAAATGTATGTATTATTTATGTATTTATTTATTTCTGCACGATTTTCCTTTTGCATTTCACCCCTTATTTATTTCCCCAAACGTATTTATTTATGTGTTCTTTTCTTTATACCGAGTCTGTTGTCTCCATCATAGGACTCGTGCTGTCCTCCACAGGCAATACTTTGCATCATTTTGAATTCAGGACATGTACTCTATACTGTAACATCCTCGCAATATGCACACACACGGAGATCTTAACTGGATTATAATACACAAGGTAAGTGGATCAACCACCTTTACTATGACTAAGCATATTTCAACAACCTCTCTCACCTTTCAGTAGGATGACGCACCTGTTTTGAACAGTTGAGTCTGGTTAGTCTGGACAGAATAACATACAGGTGCAGAGATAAGACACAACTGAGACAGATAATAGTGATCAACTGGCCTTCCTTTCTATGCCTCTCCAGGGGATCACTGAGATGTTCATACAGTATTTCTGCCTCTACAGCTTTAAAATACCACCTCGTTTTCCCTTTCACTCAGCCAATCAGCCTATCCTGTGACCCACTTTCAGTCAAAACAAACAGCTACGGCGTTGTGAGGCAGATCACTGAGTGATGACCACGCAGGATTTGTTAATCACTTGATAAGATCGTGCAACCTGAGCTGTGCCATCATATCACCTGCAGACATACAGAAGAGACCTGCTGCCAAGGTAAAGGTCACAACAAACACAACAGGCCGCAGCATCGGTTACACTGATAAGTCTGGTCTAATGTCACAGAGAGAACCGGGGTTCCCTCTAATCATCATGTAAGGAAATTCAGTTTCAGGGTCCTGGTATTACAGCCCGGTCCTACGATACGTATGGAGGATGGAACCTGTCAAAATAATAAATAAATAAATAAATACATGAATACATAAATAAATAAATAAATAAATACATAAATAAATAAATAAATAAATAAATAAATAAATAAATATAGCAAAAATAATATTAAAAATAAATATAGCCATTAATTAATTGATAAAATGTGACATAAATTGATAATTATGTTTTAATTTGCTTTTTATCTTTGTATTAATTCCCTTATATTTATTTATTTATTTTTATTCATTTTTAAATTTATGTATTTTTTCATTTATTTTTATTTATCTATTTATTTTATATTCATTTCAAAATGTATTTATTTATTTATGCACAATTTTCCTTTCAGATAAAATCATGCTCTATTACGCACAGGAAAACATGTCCAGAAATGTAAAAATTCACTTTAAAAAGTGTCATCATATTTGAGCATCTGTATATTCATTATTAAGTTCTGCACGTCCCAGCTGACAATAACTTTACTTTGAGGAAAACCCCGTATCAACGTTCACCACAGATGTGACTTGAAGTTGATGTGACATAATTTGACCTAAACACATAATAACAAAATAACATTATATTATGTTGTGTTAGGGACATAATATTCCATAATATCATGTGTTGTCATGTAATCTTGTCATTACACATCACCTCATGTTATGTTAAGTGACCTCACATGACATTGCATCGCATGACCTTAAATGACATATTGTATTACATAATACAGCATAATGCTACTGTATGTCATGTGATGTTGAATCTCCCCATGTTACATAAATGTAATGAGCTCATCCCTATATTTTATCATTTGTTCACACTTATCATATTAATCATGTAAACACACATTTGAGGGCACATTTCAAAGTCTCAGTTAACAAACAATCTGATCAGCTTGTTATTGCTTGTTACTAAAGCACCCATGTTGTTGGGCTCCTGATTTATTAATTGTGAATCCACGTACGCTGCATTAATCATGGTGTGATTATCTGGTTCTGAACTGGCGGCCCGGTGCAGAGTGGTGGATCCCCTTTCACGTGCAGCCTGGATGCAGAGGGAGACTCAGCGATGAGCTCATTGTTGTGAAAGCCAAACAGCAGCCTCCCCGGGGGTTAACATGAGAACCCTGGAGGCTCCGATCACGGAGAGAGGAAAGTGACGATGGTTTCTCTTGTTGACATAAACAACCAGCACTCGGGGGTTTACACAGCAGTGACTGCAGCTCTCTGAGCTCACAGCTGAAGTCACGAACTTTCCTCTAAGAAATTGCGGAAATACCTGAAGTCTGCCTGAAGTCTGCCTCTGCCCTACTTTACTCTTCCTCAAGTTTTTGCAAATTTCCTCACTGTGGGACTAATAAAGGAATTTCTTTGCTTATCTTATCTTTTACGCTATAGTGAAGATACTGGTATCATATGAAACTAGAAAACCTCAGGAATGCATTGGTACCAACCATGTCATACTAGCTTGTCAAGAAGAAGTTAAATAACGCTCCAAACTTAAGCTAAATGTTGGTGAGGAAAAACTGTCATGGCCATTTTCAAAGGGGTCCCTTGACCTCTGACCTCAAGATATGTGAATGAAAATGGGTTCTACCGACCCCCGTGGGTACCCACGGGTCTACAGACACTTTACAGACATGCCCACTTTATGATAATCACATGCAATTTTTTGCATGCAGTATGTGTTGGATGGCTTTCCTAGCTACATTGACAATAAGAGGGTTTTCTGAGCAGTTTACACAACAGAAGTGCTTGCCGTCCAAACGTCGAAAAATGCGATTCTTGCAGAAATCTCCAAACGTCAAACGTTTTTGATACCAAATCACAGCATGTCTTTTTCTATGGTGTTCCTCAAGGTCTTGGTGTCTTAATGTGGTATTTTGGAGGGATTACAGATCATTTTTATCAATTCTGGAGTGGTAAAAAATGATAAAAATTTAGCAACAAATCTGTGTAACAAATGATATCAACCCAAAAATGCTGCAACAACTTATGAGACATAATAGAGCATGGGGATGACCATCATATACTTCTATCATAATGTTCTAAACCCTTATACACTTTCACAATTCATTTTAATAGATTAATTCATGTTTATCATTTATTATTTATGACTAGAACAATTTGACACACAGTGCTGAGCTGCATCTTAAATTAATCTCCAGGTTCCCAGCTTTCAGATGATGTACACCACTTCTATGTAACATCTACTGTTGACCTGCTATCTCCCCCTAAAGACCCCCTGTACCCCCCTAAAAAAGACAGAAACAGGTCCATTGTGGGTCTCAGAGGGTTAAGAGAATACAGAACATAAATTTTAGCCCTACTTATGTGTATTGTGAACATATACAGATATTTATACTTTATTCTTATTACTTCTCTTTTCTCCCTGTTGATGAAATTATCTTTTAGTGTTTATTGTACTGCCTTATAATTGATTAGCGTGGGCTCCTAACTATTTCTTTTTTGTTGTGTTTGTGTCCATTACTTTGTATCCCTCACTTTTAGATTATCATCTTTAAACTAGCTTATTTTTTGGAATATTTTTACTGACATCACATCAGTAAACACCAGCAACACATATCTGAGATATATTTGTGAATATATCTCTATTCAAATGGCCAAAACTTTCGTGGTGTTGCAGGAGAAATAAAGCCGTGTGTGAACAGACGTGATGTGCTGCAGATGCACATTCCTCCACACTGTGTTGACTCGACTTATCACAACAGGGATTTGTTGGGCTGTCAAGAGACTGAGCGGGGCACGCACACACACACACACACACACACACACACACACACACACACACACACACACTCCAGGTCCATCTGTCCGGCTCTGTTTGAAGGATGAGGTAATGGTGTTGCTGTGGGATAAAGGGTGGAGTTGGTCACATTTATATCAGAGAAACGTTAGCTGAGTTTATTATTGTTTTATCTCTGGTTGCTAACACAAAGCATCTCTATCGTCCCATCAGCACTCTGCTAACATTACAACGTGCATCTGATAAGGTAACAGATAGCTTTACCTTTACCTGTTAACAGGCAGCTTTGAGCCTCCTCACATCACCTGGTGACAGAGAGGTCGGTCTCTCCTGCCTCCTGCGGTGCCTCTTTAGCGGATGATTATCACAACAACAGCAGGAGCTAATTTGTGATCTGCAGGTGAGAAGAGAGAGGGAGGGGGATGATGATGATGAGAAACAAAAGAAGACTCCAAAGAAAGGAGAGATTCAGGGGGAATTGAGGACATATAATGAAACCAAGCTGTGTGTGTTTGAAGATTTGAAGATAAAAGGAAGGAGAATGACTAAAGGAGACTTAAAATGAACACAAAGAAGGAAGATGAAGATACAAAAGGAAAGAAAGGAAGTTCAATCACTGGTTTTGTTTCACCGTCATATTTAATTGGGAGGTATTTGCAACCCCTCTCACTCCCAACTCGTCAAATACCACAACAAATAACAACTAAAAAGAGATGCTTAATAACAAAAAAAAGACATTAAATGAATAAATAGACATTAAATATCTAAAAAGAGATCCAAAACAACTAAAAAGTGATATTAATTGTCTAAAAAGAGGTACAACACGACTAAAAAGAGACATTCAACACCTAAAAAGAGACACTAAATGATTAAAAATAGATGCAGATGCAAAACAACTAAAAAGAGATATTAATTGACTATAAAATAAGAAGCAAAATGCCTAAAAAGAGACATTAAATGACTAAAAAGAGATGCAAAACAACGAAAATGAGACACTAAATAACTAAAAAAGACATTAAATAGATAAAAGAGACATCAAATTATTAAAAAGGATTTAAACGCCTAAATAGAGACATGAAATGATTTACTGTAATGATGGGCCTTTTTCACTGAGCACATTTTGACTCGTCACAGTATGAAAAGCTCAGGTTGTAAATAATGAAATGTATGAGGGCTGAATTTCATTTAGCTGCTTTGATTTCAGCTTCGAGGTATCGTGCGTGCTGCTCACTGTCACTCTCGACTGAACACCTGAATATATAACGGAGCCATCGTTAGTGTTATTAGTGACACCTGACAGCTCAAAATGTGAAATGTGAAAAAGGCCCGTTGGGGCGACAGTAGCTCCGTCTGCAGGGACTTAAAGGAATTAGGTGTCCCAGACTCTCCCAGATCAAATGTTTCTAAACCGGCAGGAGGAGGAGGAGGGGGAGGAGGAGGGGGAGGAGGAGGAAGGGGAGGAGGAGGAGGAGGAGGAGGGGGAGGAGGAGGAGGAGGAGGAGGAGGAGGAGGAGGAGGAGGAGGGGGTTGACATGTGGAGGAGTTGATGGGTGAAACCGATGATGTCATTGTAGCAACCCAAACACTGGCTCAGCTTTCAGTTGTGGGGACACATGCTGAGGCCTTCTGTTGTGGTTACCACAGGACAAATATCACACACACCTGACAGGGATTCCTCTCACCTGTCCTTCTTTTAAGGTTCTCATCATGTCCTCCACCTGCTACCACATTACTGTATCAGAGAGAGAGAGAAGGTTAAAGCGCTGTCACATGATTAAAACTATAATGCCAGTGAGGCAGGATCCATGTCAAGAGATTTCCACTGTTAGTGGGTGGAAACATCTGATTTTATCCCCCAAAATGTCAACTTTTAAGGAACTAAGAAAAACAAAGTTTGAAGCCTAACAACCCACGCCTCTCTATGTAGATATGAAGGACTCATTCTAAGCTAATGAAAACACAACAATTCTTAGTTTCAGGTGATTATACACTAATAAAAACATAGTTATTAATATTATATTCCATTTCTGCTAATAGATCTCCCGAAATGTTAAACACTGTTCCTTTAATCTCAAAGACATGGAGCTATGCAGTTTCTGTGTGAGTGTATGAACACAACGATTGGTGTTGGAATCGTCTGCGATGCAACGCCAGCTACAATCTGGCCTATAAGGCAGTAAATTGTTCGACTCTGGACTGAAGGGCAGTGAGAGGGAGGGAGGAGGGAGGAGGGAGGAGCGACCTGGTTACTGCAGAAGTGAGATACAAGGCGACAGATCTCATTTACATGCTTATCACAGCTGCAGAGGTGTAGATGACCTGAGCGTGTGTGTGTGTGTGTGTGTGTGTGTGTGTGTGTGTGTGTGTGTGTGTGTGTGAGATGCAGGTGAACACAGAGTCAGGGTCAGAGAGATGTGTGCAGGCTACACTTTATCTGGTGCCGTCATATCTCTCTAGTTGCATAGCTTCACTCAGGTTACACACACACACACACACACACACACACACACACACACACACACACACAGGCAGACAGAAAACAATGATGATGATGCCATTTGCAACCATAAACCTGGCAGGTGACATCATCTCAGGTGGCATCAGCGGGTGTTTGGGTGCTGCTGAGGTGTGACTGACCCTTTAGCCTGCACTTGTTCTCCTGTTGCACATAAATAAAGACCATCAGAGTCAAAACTCCTCGACTCAACATCCTATTTAATTGATTTCTGGAGCTAAGAATCTTTTGACAGCTTATTATTTATAAAAGTAACTCATCGTATTCACAATAAAAGAAAAATCAAGCAACAATACAACAAAGGCAGCCTAACAGGATTTTTGATGGTAACAGTCTTGACTTTCATTAGCATTCATTATCTGGTCGCTACAAGCTAACTGTTGACCACATGTCATGCAAAGTGTGTCTGTGGTCTCAAAGCTGGCAGAGGATGTTCGCCCAGACATGTACCTGAGAGGGGACACACCCCCCTCCACCCAAATAAGGAGGTGTGCACCAATTTGGGGGGAGGGGGTCTTGAGACAAGCTGCCGTTTCCAGCCGATTGAACAGCCTCCGACCTGCAGCTCAGCTGAGCCGCCCCTGTCTCATGCCCTGCAGCTGAGGTTTGAGCCCAGAAGACAATGATCTGAGGGTCGGGGTCAAGACAGCAGGGGAGTCTGAAGTCATTTGGGATGCTAATGTTATGCAGGGTTTTCACACTATAGGGTGTAAAAGCTTGAACAATTAGGCTGCTGTTGTGATCAGAGTTGCCAAGTCTGTTTATTAAAGTGTAGTTGCTTATTTGGGCTCCTGTCTCTCTCCTCAATACCAGTTTGTCCTGTTGTAGGATCCGTACACAACCCCGATCTAAATCTAGTCTAGTAATCTATCGAATCTTGTAAAATTTCAAGCTAAAATGGATGCAAAAATCACATGAAACATTCAACTTTAAGTTCATAACAAGAAAAATGTAAAGTTACAAGCTAAAATGGATGCAAAAATTAAATGTAATGCATGCAATCCAAAATAAATCCATACATGTATATGAGGTGATCAAATGGTCGCCTCTCAAATAGTCGTATGTGTCAGTGGCCGACTGCGTATTTGGATTAAGCGATTTGTCATAAATGGATTCCAGTGTTAACAAAACATTCACTAATCCCGGATTATAATTTCTAATGTTTGGGTTTAGAAAATCTATCCCAAATGCCATCAAAAGGATTTCTATTGAAGCCTCAAATGCAGAGATTCAGTTTGCATTTCAAAGAAACTCTGGCTGTAAAGCCTCAGCGGGAAACTAATAAACACACAGACCCGTTTGGTCTTTGTCTGAAGGTGGAAACAGAATCAATCTACTGTTGGATATGATGACAATCAGGGAAAACAAGCAAACTAAAACACAAGATTTACCAAGTAACAAAATCACACATAATAACAATGAAAAATGTGACAAAAACATGTCATTTTAAAGGGCAGGAGGAGCCTTATGTCCTTGAAAACATCTGCTGAAGCAACTTTTTCATATTAAGCACTAAATGTTACCTCGGCTTCATTGATATCAAAGACAAAACAACATGAGAAGCTTTCTCATTAAAATTGTTGCTTTTCTTTTTTGTTTTGTTTTTAATCAATAAATAATGCAAGACAATCTGCTAGAGAACAGTCACAAAGCACCACAACATCTGTGCAGCTACAACAAATAATGTGTTCACTGGACTGGATTGAAATTCATTTACTTTTTAAAATGCAAAATATTTATGTTCACCATTATGATGCAGTCTGTCTGACCTGTTTAACTGTACTAACTAAGTAGCCTACATTTACTCTCAAGTACTGTACTTAAGTACAATTTTGAGGTACTTATACTTCACTCCACTACATTTATTTGATAACGTTACTTTGCAGATTGAGATTATTACGTAATGCATAATATAAATCAATTAATCAATAATGTTGTATTATTATAGGTTAGCAGTATATTAAAGGGACAGTGTGTAGGATTTGGTGGCATCTAGTGGTGTGGTTGCAGATTGCAACCAACTGAGTACCGCTCCACTCACTCCTCCCTGTCTAACTGCAGTAACGCGAGCCGCCGAGTGCAAAACCGTGGTAACGACGCTCACCTCGCTCAGAGGCCATCCATACCATAATAACACTACTTTCGGAGCAACAGAAGTCAGACGGCAGCTGGCGTTACCACGGTTTTGCACAAGCGTGTCGGACACCGGAAAACTTGGCCGACGGCATTCACCGACGGCTGCAAACTGTCCGATGGCCGACCGTCGGCTTAATGTGTGTCAGGGCTTTTAGGGTTCAAACCCCCAGAACCATAAACCTAGACCCGTAAACCGTCTTTTGTTTTAAGTCAAAAATTCAGATTTTTATTTTCATAAATAACTGTATTTATTATAATATAAATAAACAACTGTTCCAGTCAGTTTCACTACAATTTAGACTTTTATTAACAAATAAGTGCAGCCGGGCTGATGAAAAAGTGTGAGAAAGAGACATACAGGGGTTAAAAGTGTATTTCTTTCTTTCTTTATTGATTTGTTCATTTGTTACCTCAATGCAGAAAATGAGGAAGTCCACCCACCAGCATTTAAAAAAATATATATTATTATTATATATATATTTTTTACAGGGCGACCAGCGCCCCCCAGAAGGTGGCGCCCTAGGCGACCGCCTATATGGCCTATGCCTTAAAGCCGACCCTGCACACAAGTCACAACAGGCAAATCAGTAGATCATGTGGACTCTAATCACAGTTAGTCAAGAGTGAATACTAAGTCTGTTTGCACAAAACTCTGATCCACGGTTGTAGTTACACGTCACTGCTTCCCTTATCTTGAGAGCATTCAAATGCACTGAAATGTTACTTTCACCCGGAGACGGGAGGTTGTGCAGCAACTTCATAGTTTTTGTTTAGTCATTTTATGAAAATGGTAATAACGCTCATGACAAAATAAATAATCCACTAGACTGAAATTGCCCACAATAGGACATTTTGCAAACTCTTCCAAGAGGCTTCCACAGCGGACTAAAGGGGAATCCCGGTCATTTAAAACCTACACAGAGACTCTCGTGATGACACATGAGAGTCGATGACAACAACAGAGGCTTATTTCTCTCTGCATGAATCACATGCAAAACTAAATCACAACTGTCAGAAGTGATTATAGGTAGCAATGGTTTTGACACTTGCAATGAATGTGTTATAATTATGGCTGTCATTGGTTAAAATATTTAATCGCAATTAATCCCATGATTGTCCATAGCTAATCGCGATTAATCACAAGTTAATCGCACATTATTTATCTGTTCAAAATGTAGCTTAAAGGGAGATTTGTGAAATATTTAATAAAATTATCAACATGGGAGTGGGCAAATATGCTACTTTATGCAAATGTATGTATATATTTATTACTGGAAATCCACTAACAACACAAAACAATGATGAATGTTGTCCAGAAACCCTCACAATTCACTAGCTTTAGTTAAAATAAACAGTAAAACTTCACACTAAAGGCTGCTGACTCAGCTCCACTCCACACAGGATCTCATTGTGTTAGTTTACAGCTGCTGCAGATGTGTCAAACTGTGAAGGAAATTAGGGGGAAGCCAGCTGGGCGGTGAGAAGTGTGTGTTTGTATGTGTGTGTGTGTGTAGGTGTGTAGGTGGGGGGATGTTTTGTTGTGTGGAGTTGTCACATGATGAGGAGATGTCTTGTGTCCTGAGATGAGAGATAAAAAGTTAGAGAGGGAGGAGGGAAACTACAGGATGTGAGGGTCATTAACTGTTAAACTGTATCTTGTATCTCATAAGAAATACAATAGTTTTTATCTATAATGCTGCAGGAAGTGAAGTCTCACGTTGTTACAAATAAAAACACCAGAGGAGGAAACAGAAAAAGAAAGAGAGAGAGAGAGAGAGGAGGGGAAAGGAGGTGGAGAAAGTGAGACAGCAGCAGCATCCTGTCAGGGAGCATGTCAGCACTTGTCGAGGAGGAGAAGGCGGAAGTGACGTCTACCAGACAACACAGTTTTTTCGGCCATCAAAATAAAAGCACGTTAACTGGAGTTAAAAAAACATTAAGTGCATTATTGGGGACTACAGAAAGAAATATAGAATTAAACATTAAAAAACACAATGTACATTGGTGCGTGGTAAAATTATAAATGATGGACAGATCACCTAATATGCATATAAAGTAAGACCAAAGGTGTAGTTTTATAAGGTAAACACACACATCATAACGCATACAAGTACATGTGGTCTTATGTAAATTCTCTGGCATACATGATGCACTAATGATCCACCGAATTCATAAACTTCTCATTCACTCATGTCTACGTGTCGGAGGATTCACATAACTGGTCACACGTGTTTAGGCCTATTTGATTCTTTCTCACGATGGTAATTTAACCACAAGGAATCAGATTCAGGTTTATTAGTTTACTACCTCATTTAATTTGATCTTAAAACAGAAATTGTAACTTGCACACTATGCTAAAAAATATAATATGTTATTGTTATTCTATGTTCATATGTTTATGTTTTCTAAGCTAGTTGTAGTAGTCTGGTATATTTATAGTGTATTTTAATATATTCTTTATATTGTGTATACTATAGATGTTCATCTCTAGTGTTGATATGTATATTTACTGTGTATTTACTGGTCCTGTACATTGCCTGGTTAACCTGCTGCTGTAACACAAGAATTTCTATCTATCTATCTATCTAGCTATCTATCTATCTATCTGTCCGTCCGTCCGTCCGTCCGTCCATTCGTCCATCTATCTATTTATCTATCTATCTATCTATCTATCTATCTATCTATCTATCCATCCATCCATCCATCCATCATCCATCCATCCATCCATCCATCCATCCACTGGAGAGATGCCAGTTTGCATCTTGGGCACTGTCGAGGTGCCCTTGAGCAAGGCACCAAACCCCCAACTGCTAGGGGCGCCTGTCAGGGGCAGCCCCCTCGCTCTAACATCTCTCCATTAAATGCATGTATATAGGTCCTGTTTGTGCATGTGTGTGGATTCGGGCCTGTGTGTACTGTGTATCTGTAAATAATAGAGTGAAAAATTTAATTTCCCCTCGGGGATTAATAAAGTGCCTTTCTTCTTCTTCTTATCCATCCATCTATCTATCCATCTATCTATCTATCTATCTCTCCATCTATCTATCTATCTATTTATCTATCTATCTATCTATCTATCTATCTATCTATCTATCTATCTATCTATCTATCTATCTATCTATCTATCTATCTATCCCTAAATAAATGTTCACTTGAGGGTTTTATTCTGAAAATTCAAACCGGACGTCAGCTCCTCTTCTTCTGTGTTGATAAATAGAGTTGAAGCAGCAGGGAACCGCTCTGAATAAAACCTCCCGGTCAGTGAGGAGCACCGACAGCGAGCTGTCTCCGTTACTCGGTACATCTCATCGGTTATTTTTATGTTTTGATGGGTTAATTTAACAGAAGAGAAGCTGAATATAAACCGAAACCGGGAAACTTGACATGGAATGACACATTTTTCCCCGGAGTGGACTTTTAACATCGTCTCTCGGTGCTTCGCCGGTTGTTTTGGCACATTTGTACCCCGTCTGATGTGCACCTGTTCCGGCCGGTTTCTGACCCGCAGACAGCCTCACCACGGAGCCACAGAAAGACCAAGTAAGTGCTTTATTGTAGATTAATTTGATCTGCTTTATCGCTGCAGAATTTGACAGCTCAAAGTTGCCGAAATTATTGATTAAATCGAGGTTTTATTCGCTGTTTTTCCGCTTTTTAAACGTTTGATATTTTACTGCCGTTAAAAAGCGGTTGAGAGATAGAACCCGCGTGTCCGTTTTCCTCGTGCTCGGGCTGTTTACAAACAAGTCTCGTGCTCCCGGGAAGAGGAGCAGCAGCTGCCCCCTGGCGGCCAGAAGAAGAATATATATATATATATATATATATATATATATATATATATATATATATATATATATACATATACATATACACACACACAGGTTGTTTGGGTCAAAGTGGTGGAGAAAGACAAACAATGGGGCTAAAATTAGCATTATTTATATTTATATTTATTTTTTATTTTATACAATTTGTTTCTGGTGTTCTCAATATCTGATTACTAGATGTATTATTATTTATTTTTTATTAAATATTTTTTGTTTTAGTAATTATTATTTTGGGGTTTTTACACATTTTTTCACCAGTCCAATCTTTACTATAGTTTTTTTATTATTTATTTTTTCAATTTTTGTTTACTAGATATATTATTATTTTTTTAATAAATGTTTTTGTTTTTAGTATTTATTATTTTGGGATTTTTTACACATTTTTTCACCTGTCCAATCTGTGGCCAATTTTTTGTATAGTTTTTTTTATTATTATTTTTTTTGTAATTTTTGATTACTAGATGCATTATTATTTATTTTTTATTTAATATTTTTTGTTTTTAGTATTTATTATTTGGGGTTTTTACACATTTTTTCACCAGTCCAATCTGTGGCCAATTTTTTGTATATTTTTTTATTATTTTTTTTTTTTTCAATTATTGATTACTAGATATATTATTATTTTTTATTAAATATTTTTTTTTTTAGTATTTATTATTTTGGGTTTTTACACATTTTTTTCACCAGTCCAGTCTATGGCCAATTTTTAGTATAGTTTTTTTTTGTACTGTATTATTTTTTGGGTTGTATCTACATGGTTGAAGGTTAAACGCATCATCTAAATGAATATAATGTAATGTATTTACATATTTGCATGTCTGTAGGGCTGCAACTAATGATTATTTTCATTGTCGATTAATCTGACGATTATTTTCTCTATTGATTAGTTGTTTGGTCTATAAAATGTCAGAAAATGGTAAAATGTGTTTGCCAAAGCCCAAGATGACGTCCTCTAATGTCTTGTTTTGTTCACAACTCAAAGATATTCAGTTTACTGACATAGAGGAGTAAAGAAACCAGAAAATAATCACAGTTAAGTCAAAAATCAGAGAATTTTGACTTTTTTTTCTTAGAAAATGATTCAAACCAATTAATCCATTATCAAAATAGTTGGGGATTAATTTAATAGTTGACAACTCTAATGTGCATGCCTGTGTGTGTTTTAGACTACTACTGAGATGGCCCTTGCAGAGAACATTGAGAGCGTCGGGGAAACTGGAGGAAGAGGAGGAAACGACCCTCTTCCTCGCCACAACACCTGCAGCATGGAGCTTCCTCGCCCCTTCTACAACTGGCCCAGCCTGCTCACCGCTACCACCGTCACCACCAACAGCGGTGACATACACCTCCACCACCATCTGAACCCTTTGCAGGCTCTCTATCTGTCGTGCCCGCTGACTTACCCCCACCCAGAGGGCCAGGATGAGCCCCAGACTCACCAGCAGCTACCCGCGTTATCGCCATCACCAACGCCTCCTAGGTCGCCACTCTGCAATCGGAGGGAAGAGAGGGGCGGAGGCGGAGGCGCAGTTGCGCCCAGTGCCTTCTCAGGACACCAATCAGGTAAGATAATAGTATTCACTTATAATTAAAGAAAAAAGTCACTAGTTCACAAGTGGGATGATAAAACCAAAGCTTACAGGAGGATACAAAATCTTATAGTTATAGTAACAGGACGTGACTTGTAGCAGAGTGTCATTAAAACCATGTGGGTTAGCTCTCACTTTGTTTTGACAGACTGGGAAAGGGGGCAAATGTAATAACACCAAGCACATCAGTAATCATTTAGCTGCCAGAGATCGAGCTACAACAGAGCCAGCAGTGATTTATGGCGAACGCTCAACGCTGCAGGAACAAGCAGTGGAAAAGATGTGACTCAGCCACACAGCACAGTTTGCCTTTCAGACCTCCACCCTTAAATAAACATTAGAGTTATCAGTTAGCAGGAGAGTATCGGTTAAGTGTGTGCTGCTGCGCCCGCGGCTGTGTTTCTATGACAGGAGACTGTTTGGGCAGTGTTGATGGGAGACGGGTGTTGAGGAGATGTGTTACAACTGTCACAGGGATATAAACATGAGGCCTTATAACCAGCAGACCACTGTGCTGCTGCATTGTGAAGCTACACAGACAATAGAGTGCTGCAGGGATGACGTATTTTTGTAGGCCAACCAGGAAGTTAGCATCGTTCCCTCAACAAAAAGCTAATCGGATTTTTCCATTGTGTTTTGGATTATTGTAGAAAATAATCTCTGTGGCAAACACACGTTAATGATACTTACATGTATTGTTCAGCAAGATAATCTTCACAAATAAGTAAAAAGCTAACGTTAGGCTATAAACAAACTACACTACGGTAGCATGAGCGCGAGTAACAAGGCTGTAAATACGGACGAGTCGGCGTGATGACGTTTAGTAGTCTAATTTACTAAAAACCCATTTAAAAAAACCCATTGACTTCCAGACGAGGGAACTGGAAGTGCTAAAATGCTAACTCATTTCCAGGTTTTATTACTCATTCCTGCTGCACTCTATAAAAACTGCTCAAACCGGTTTTATTCACCAGACAATGAACAATGTCTGTCTGTCTGAGGAGGGACAGTAACAATTATGGCTGTACAATTTTGCAACATCTAATTGCGATTATTGACTATTGTGATTTTGATCAAATTTTGATAAATTGTGCAGCCCTAGTTACAATGACACTGATGGGAATTGGTACATAAAATACTTTCTTTTGACTCAAATTAGGGATTAATGGACAGAAACATTTTACATTCATGGACGTTGCACCTGTTCCTTGGCTGTGTCAAAGAGAGGTATTAAAGTAGCTGGTACTCTTTATTGTTTTAGTATTTGGGGAATAAAAGCTGAACTATGAGTTGTTAATTTATGCCTCCAGCTCCAGCAGTTTGTTTCTTTCCATTAAAGTGCCACAATCACTGTCAGTGAGTGATTCCCTTCGGCTGCAGGAGTTAATTATTTCTTTGTTTTTGAGTTTGGTGAAGAGTGAGACACTTTTTATTATCACGGGATGAGTCATGTAGAGTCATCCTGAACTTCAGTATCCTGGAGGGTTATTTGGAGGCGGTAGAAAGGGAAATTCAGGTGGCAGCAGGAAAGGCAGGTTTACATCTGGCTCTGAGCCACTGTGTTGTGACAGATTCACTGCAATGTAAAGAGATTATTTATCCCCCCACCTCTCCTCCTCTCTCAGCTGCAGGTCAGCTGTGCATCTCGGGCATGTTCAGACATGTCCTCTGACTGCAGTCAGTCACAGAAACAGTCTGCTACATTTCCTCCATTCAGCCAGGCTGCACGGAGTCAAGTCAGCCAGTCTGTTGTACTGAAATTAGGCCGTTCAGTCAGGCTACAGATTTCTCAGGAATATCACCTGTAAGCCGTTCATTTAGTCAGCTAGTTAAGTTAGTTTAGTTTGTCAGACTTACAGTTTGTTAATCAGGCTCCTCAGTCCGCCTGCTAATCACAGAGTCAGCCAGTCTGTTATCTAGAGTCAGTAAGTAAGTTAATTATTCAGTTAGCTACTCAGCAACCTAGATAATCAGTTAGTCAGATAATCCACCAGTCTCCTAATTAATCAGTCAGATACTGTAATTAGTCAGTTAGTTAATTTATCTGTCATTCACTTTTAATGTATTATTTTATGTGCTTGCTGTGTGTTTTTTCCGATGTATTCTTTTTTAATTGCGTATTAGGACCATGCTGCATGGTGATTCTGCACTTTAGATAAAATTGATTATAATATTATATATAATATACTGTATTACTATATAATACTAGTAATAAAAACAAGTTTATAATGGTAAAAAACTAGGGCTGTCAATTGATTAAAATATTTAATTGCGATTAATCGCATGACTGTCCATAGTTAATCATGATTAATCGCAAATTAATCAAATTATTTATCTGTTCAAAATGTACCTTAAAGGGAGATTTGTCAAGTATTTAATACTCTTATCAACATGGGAGTGGACAAATATGCTGCTTTATACATATGTATTTTGAACGTATTTGCATAAAGCAGCATATTTGCCCACTCCAATGTTGATAAGAGTATTAAATACTTGACAAATCTCCCTTTAAAGTACATTTTGAACAGATAAAACATGTTTGACTAATTTGCGATTAATCGCGGTTAACTATTTTAATCGATTGACAGCCCTAGTTGATAATCAATGTCACTTCATTGAGATGATCTGTAAACCTTCCAGCACGTCGGGTTGTCAAGTTAGTTGGTTGTATTGTCGGTTTGTAGGTTAATTTGTCAATTATTTGTTTAGTCAATCAGTCAGTTAATTAGTAATGTTGTTAGTAAAGTAACAACATAAGTAACGTTAGTTATCCAGCTCAGCTTTAAGCTTTTATCTGGTTTAGTCTGTTTTGATTTTTAATGCCACCCCTCCACCCGGCAACCAGGTCCCCCTCCAGTCTCTGCTGCCTCCCATATTTAACTGGTCACACTGGTCTCTGTCACCTTGTCAGTCTGTCAGCCTATCAAACAGACAGGTTTATCCTCAGCCCGCCCCCTTCCCTCCCTCCACCCTATCACAGCTCACCCCCCGACTCTGCCGGCCAATCGCATAGAGACGTCTCGAAGAGTGCTGCCTTCGAGTTACCTTGGCAACAAGCCAGGGTTTTCCCGTTTGTTATTTTTTTTTTCTACCGCTCTCTCTTTTCTCTCTCTCTCTCTCTCTCTCTCTCTCTCTCTCTCTCTCTCTCTCTCTCTCTCTATCTCTGTCTCCGTCTAGTCACCTGCATCCTTAAAGGATCAGTTGTAATCCTCCTAGCAAAGCAGATGCTGTGGTTGCCAGGGGTGTCCGTTTCTGTGGCAACTAGAGTTGTGGTTGCCGCGGGCGCTCAGCTCCGTGACAGAGACAGGGGTCGTTTCACAGGAATACTGTGAAACAAGTATTATAGAAAAGGTTAGAACAGGTTATCTAATCATCTTCAAAGACATTGAATTTTAATGCAATATAATAAAACACTTTTTAAATGTTAGATGGATAATCAATCGAACAAGAGAAATAACAAGATCACTTAATTGAAAATTAAATTTGGGAAGTGCTTTTAAATGTGTTTTGTGTTACATGTATAAAGAAATGATAAAATGCAGAAAGAGATAATAGAAAAAGTGTTGGTTTAGTTCAATAATTCACAATAATTTATGATGCTGACACTCTTCTTCATTATAAAATAGGGTTTAACTGATTAAAGAAAGCAAGTAAGTAAACATAAACGAAATATGAGACAAAGAAAATGCTTAAAAACACATCAGCTCTCATAGAATCATAATATCTCTAATAGGTTTAGGCCTGTTTGCTACGCTAAAGCGACCAGACAGAAGGTACAGGTATCTGTCCGCTTTAAAAAAAAGTCTGTAAACACAACAAACACAAACACACATACAGTTCCTCTCCATACCAGACTTATTAAGCAGATTAAGAGATTACTCTCCCAAGTTAAAAGAAGAGGAAAATAAGTCACCCCATCAAGCTCCTTAAGAAATATGTGTGTGGCCAGAGAACTAAACAACCCCAACGGGAACCACAGTAAATATTTTTGGTATATTTTTAATGTCAAAGGTCAAGAAAATTCACTTCTTCACTTCCTGTTATTTCTGCATCAAATATGATAAACTTTAAAGTCACTTTTTCCACTTTATGCAAGCAAACAAATGCGTTGTGTACACATAGACTGTATATAAGAAGTGGACATAGTCAACCAGGGGAGTCGCCCCCTGCTGGCTGTTAGAAAGATTGCAAGTTTAAGGCACTTCAGCGTTAGCTTCACAGACCCGGAGGTAGCCCACTGTGGCTCACACAATATTTTAACCTTATCTATCTCTGTATATTACTCCAAGTTCCATGTAAACGTTGATGATCAGTAACGGCCTGAAAGCGACTGATGGTTTCTGGGAAGTCTGTGTGTGTTATTTAGGTCTCTGTTTCTTGGCAGCCTGCCAATGTGTGACTATATGTGCACAGATTTGACTTGAACTGTCTACATTAATGAGGCTATTAATGTACGCTGCTTGTTGAGAATCAATTAAGCATAACCAGAGGCTCTCTATACCCAATAAAGTGCTTCTGTCTCTTCATACATGAACATTTATTCTCAAGAGGGACACAGAGAGTCGGAGCATGAAGAAAAATAATGGTAAAAATAAAATGAGGGAGAAACATGTTTTTCTTTGTTAGTTTTCTGAATTCATTTTGTCTTTTTCTGCTGCAGAGTCGTACAGAGAGGAGGAGCGCCAGGAGACCTCCAGCCAGCAGGGACCTCTGCCGGACCTGCTGCCCCAGAACGAGCAGCCGTCCTGGGCTTCCCCACAGCACAGAGCCCCCAGAGCAGAGGCAGTGCAGGAGCTGGAGGTCAGGAGGGTGGCCAACCAGCTGAGGGCCATCGGAGATGAATTTAACACCACAGTCCTCCAGAGAGCGGTAAGAGGAGGGTCAGGGCTTCCATGTGTAGTTTATGGTGTGTTTAGTTAGATAATGAGTGAATATGAACACTGAAAGAGAGATGGGTGAACCTAAACAAAAAATCATTTGATGATGATAATTATTTTCAAAGGAAGTCTACTTTGTTTAAACAGAAGTTTATTTTGAAAGGATAATATGCATGTAACAAGCGTATATTGACACGCCGTCCCCGGTCCGTCCAAAAGTAACGCAAGAAGGGTACCCCGTGCATCGCTCTCCGATGCCGAGGGGCGCTGACCAAGCGGTGGTATTTGACGAGTTGGGAGTGAGAACGTGTCGGACTCTGCGAGCTGCGTCCGCTCTCTTCCTGGCGATCTTCAACCACAATTGTGTGTTCTGTTGTCACCATAACAACTAAGAACAATCGGCATTTTCTTTTGTGCTAATCAAATGACCACGGAAAATAGGTCAATGTCCGTTCTACTCCTATTCTATTTCTGTGTACAGTGTTGTCTGTGTCTGTGAACGCAGCACAGTCACATTGATTCTCACAAACACACAAACACACACAGCTGACTTATCTGTTCTTGCATGGATGAGCATGTGAGTTTACATGTAATTATACGTGTGTGTGTGTGTGTGTGTGTGTGTGTGTGTGTGTGTGTGTGTGTGTGTGTGTGTGTGTGAGAGGCAGTCATGAGGACAGATCAATATGTGGGAGAGAGATGAATCGGTTTCATCTGCGAGCCAGTTTTTCTCTCATTTTACTTTCTTTTGTAGTGTTGATCTTTATTCTAGGGCTGTCAAAGTTAACACGATAGTAACGAGTTAACGCAAATTTGTTTTAACGCCACTAATTTCTTTAACGCATCTTTAACCCAACTTGCGATTTTTTAGGTTGTAGCGGAGCTCAGTTTTAAAGATAGAGGGAAGTTACTGGTATCATATGAAACTAGAAAAAACCTAATGAATCCATTGGTACCAACCATGAGGTTAAATAACGCTCCAAACTTACACAAAATTTTGGTGAGGAAAAACTGGCATGGCCATTTTCAAAGGGGTCCCTTGACCTCTGACCTCAAGATATGTGAATGAAAATAGGTTCTATGGGTACCCACGAGTCTCCCCTTTACAGACATGCCCACTCTATGATAATCGCATGCAGTTTGGAGCAAGTCAGCAGTACTCTTGAGGGTTTCTGGACAATATTTGTCATTGTTTTGTGTTGTTAATCAATCCCTTTAAGGTACATTTTGAACAGATAAAAAAATGTGCGATTAATCAGGATATACTATGAATAATCATGCGATTCATGGCGCTTAAATATTTTAATCGATTGACAGCGCTACTTTATACAAATTACAGTCAAACTAAAGAGTCTTTCTGTCTCCCTTCTCTCCTTTCTCTTTCCTTTTTCTCTTCAGAAAAACTGGCGTACTTTTTTCCTCCCATTTCACCTTCTTTCCCTCTCTTTTTTATTTTACTGTTTTCCTTCCTTGTCACTCTTGCTCCACTCTTTACCATTCTCTGTAGATAGATAGATAGATAGATAGTAACTTTATTGATCCCAAGGGAAATTCAAGTTTCCAGCATCACAGTTCCATAGTGCAAACATATTAGTAAAAAGGCACAAGTAAGTAGTACAAAGTATATATAAAAGACAAATATACCAGCTATAAAAATACCAGGAGATGAAGAAAACTGTTAAAAATGAATATAGTGCTGTAGGGGTTTACTATATTAGTACAATAGCTTTTCAGAAACAATAGTGTGAAAACTGTGTCCATAAACACCTAAAAACAACAAGAAAGACTTTACACATTAAAACAATCCTCACAGATTATATGACAGTATATTTCTGCTTGTTGTCATGTCTTTATCTCACCCCTCCCCTCCTCCCTCTGTACTGAAGATCGCGTGAGGAGTTGGCAACTCTCCACCTCCTCCCCCACCACACAATCACCTCCCCACTGCTCTCTCTCTCTCTCGCCATCCTGCCTCATGCACATAAACAAAGATGACGTCACCTCGTCTTGACTCAGACGTGGACTGCACACACACACACACACACACTTTATGAGGGTGTAACAGCCCGTTTTGCAGACATCATGTGCAGCAGGTTTCTGGCATTGCTGCCCTCATTGAACTGTCTGCTGTGTGCATGAGAAAGACAGACAGATACTGTATTCTCAAGGGGAAATTGAGTGTGTTGTTTACAACCCAGTCGGGCCAAAAGCACAGTCAGACACTTTTTCTAAACGAGCAAACAAAAGGAAGGGAGGAAGTGAGGGAAGGAGGGATGGAGATTGTAAGAGGAGGGGGGGAGGGAGGGTTAACCACAAGCACGTGAGGTTCAAGCAGTTCAGAGTAGCATCTTTAACACAGACACACACTTGTTTGTCCTGCTTCTCTTTATCTACTTCCTTCTCCTGTTCACTCCTCTCCCCAAACATGACATCATCTTTCCTCCGTCTTTATGAGGAGTTGAATAGTCAGCTTCAAGGATTTTTCTCCTCCTCCAACCTGGTTGTTATTATTTTCTTTTCAAATGATCCTTTTTTAAACGTTTGGCAACATTTTAGGGGTGAGAAAAAAATCTTTTCACTTTCTATCTCGATTTCTTTTTTACGATTTTGAAATTGATTTTTTTAACGCCAGAATCGATATATTTGCTTCATTTGAGTCTATGTGGAGGTAGAAGTAAGTTACCACTTTTATTGTTGTAGTCTGGGTAACGTGATACGGAGGGTCCGTGTGGATACGACTTGCACCCTCACATTTTGGTTTTGGTCCGCCAAAACCCAAACGAACCGCACCAGAGTTTGATTAAAACGGACTAAATATTGGCTTGCGAAAGCTCCCTAAAACTCTGACAGGTTCCAACATCTTTGTAGATATCTACGTATGGTCTTTCCTAGCTGCTGCTTCACATGCCAACAGGGACAAAAGGGAACAACAGCATTGACTTGCATGAAGTTGCAATTATGTGATTAAGTCTATTATGTTGTATGAGCTGCTTGTAGGTCGCGTCAATAAATGCGCATTTTTTAGCATCTTGGCTCGCTTGAAAAGGTCAGATATTTAATAAATGTTTTATTTGGACTAACATGTCTTTGTGTGCGTCTCTCTCGCAGCACGCTGCCCCCCACTGGCGGGACTGGAGAGACGCCTGCCAAGGACTCCTCAACTTCATCACCCAGACTCTCAGCACTCTCTACAGGCTCACGTAGAGAGAGACGTCCTCATCCGCAAACCACCGGTTACCATGGCGACTTTATACATTCAGGACTACAGGCTACTATTGAACGGAACAAGCCGCACTCGTCGTCCATTTGAACCCGGAGGATTAACGCGGCATGAAATCAAAAATATTTTCTCTGAACAAAGAATTTGAGGAGGACGAGATGAGCAGCTGGAGGTGTCGGCGCCACCTGTGGGCCGGATCGGGGTGCTACCTGTGAGAACTGGACCCTGCCTGTTCGTCCGTCAGTCAGTCTGCTGGTTCGGACTGCAGCTGACGGACCGACGGTCTCTTTCCTACCTGTATATTTTGTAAAATCCACTTTCTTTCACTGTCTTTGTCTCGGGGCTCATCTCAGTCAGTGTGTGTGTGTGTGTGTGTGCACATGTCAGACGTGGGTCAAACAAAAAGGTTGTGTGTACTGAGATATCAAAATGGAAAATACAGACAGAGTCTGTTTTGTAAGTGACCTGTTTTGTAAGTGGAGCTTTATCATTTCGCTTTAATATCAACCACTATTTTTCTGTCTTTTTTTCAAAATGGATGATAACTCTCTAATCAGCCACTTCGCCTGTAAAGGCGTATGAATGACACGATAATAGCATAACATGACGAGGCATTTCACATGCATTTGGCGTGTCATTTGTACGCCATGTAGTCTGGACTGACTGCAATGTAAACGCATCAGAGTTAATGATGTAAAATATAAAGGGAGAAAGACCACTTATGGCGGGTGGTGGGATGGGAAGTGGACGGGTCCAACAAACACAAGATTTTCAACCAGGAGACCGCTGTTGGAGACCAGTGTTTTGTTAGGGGCCGTTCACGTGCCGCGTCTTTTGCACGCTCAAATCCATTGTTGTCCATGTAGACGCGCAGCAGGCACGCTCAAACGCGGGAGCGACGCTTTCCCGAGGTCGCAAACGGCCGAGATAAAAACAGTTCAAGCTTTGGAATGCTGCAGTGCTCACCGCAGGTCATGTGACGAGGAACAACCAATCACAGCCGGCAGATATCTTTTTCTTTCTTAAGTAAATATCAGTCTACGGTAAATATACTACTACTACTTTGAGGGATTTACGGTGCTTGAAATCCATTTATCTTTGATCTTTTTGATTGTGTTTAGTTTAGTCAGTGAGGCTTCCTGCTAAATTACCGCAACTTCATCATCATCGTCATCGCAGCACGCAGGTTTTGGTTGCTTAGTACGGCCCCTAAGTGTCATGTGTTTTTCATACGTATTTGACTTAGTTTACGTACTTATTTTAAGCTCAACTGTGACGTTTTTCCTAAACCTGAATCAGTGGTTTTGTTGCCTGAACCTAACTGCGGCCGTAGTTTTGTGGCGTGGCGTACAAATGACACCCTGAAAGCGCCCTCATGAATGTCCTTGTAATGTCGTGGTATTCATACACCTTCCCGTGAGATCGGGTTGCTCCAATTCTTCCTTTTGATTATGTAAAAACACATGATTTGACCCTCGTCTGACGTGTGCTTATTACTGTCTTTTATTCTTATAAACTGTGAAACTGGACGCTGTGTTTGCATCGCAGGAAAAGTCGAGTGTTATTCGACAGCGTGAACTTCTCTCCCAATCTGCTTCATTTCATCATATGACGTGCCTTCCTGCTCAGCGCTCTGTTGAGGCCTAATCTCCAAAACCGGGACAATCAGTCACACATTCAAAGAAACTCTTCAAGTGCTTTGTTTGTCATTTGAATTACACTCAACTGCTCCAGCGTCCGCGTGGTTTAAGGTCATTTAAGGACAGAAACAGCTTCATCTCTGGACATTCCTCCGTTCACGCTGCCAGTGTTGGGAGCTGGCAGGGTCTCAACCGCCTGGGTCGACAGTGTTTATAGTTACCGTTTGTAAATATTCTTTTGGACGATGAATCTGAACTAATACGGACTTAAAGAATACTTATCAAAGCGAGAGAGCTCACCGTGTTTGGGAGATCATTTTGTATTTCTGAGCGGCCATCGGCAACAGAGTTTGAATTTAAATCCAGTGGATTTGAGACGGTATTCCAAGAGTTAAAGAAATGAATTTGGATCTTTTGATTGTTGAAAAAGTATTTGATGACGTTTTGTAAAATGACCCCTTCGCTTGTGCGATTACTTTCACTGTAGTTTGGGAGAAAATGTTTAATTGCTCATATTAAGAGAATAATTTATTTTGTAACGTAGCCTATCTGTATCTTGTTTTTTTGGTTTTCTCTTTTTTTTTTTTACATAATGTATTATTTATTTGTTTTCTTACATTCCTGATCAAAACTATGAATTAAGCTGTACTTGAGTTGTAACTGTTAAAACAGAGATTGAATAAGATGGGAGCTAAAGCTGTTGATATACACACTGAAAGTGAATACATCACTTTGAAAAGTACGAAAATCAGCTTTAGAAATTGGTACCTTTTGTCCACTGCCTGCGATAAAAAAAAGGCTCAATCGTTTAAAATGGTACTATGTTTTAAAGAAATGGTCTTGTTATTATTTACAAGGTTTTTGGCCATAAAGCACACATGGGAAACAAGTGTTAGGGCTGTCAGTTGGTTAAAATAGTTAATCGCAAATTAATCAAACATTTCTTTATCTGGTCAAAATGTACCTTAAAGGGAGATCTGTCAAGTATTTAATACTCTTATCAACATGGGAGTGGGCAAATATGCTGCTTTATGCAAATGCATGTATATATGTATAATTGGAAATCAATTAACAACACAAAACAATGACAGATATTGTCCAGAAACCCTCACAGGTACTGCAATTAGCATAAAAAATATGCTCAAATCATAACATGGCAAACTGCAGCCCAACAGGCAACAAAATGGCCATGACAGTTTTTCCTCACCAAAATTTAGTGCAAGTTTGGAGCGTTATTTAACCTCCTTCGCGATGAGCTAATATGACATGGTTGGTATCGATGGATTCTTTAAGTTTTCATATGATGCCTGTATCTTCACTCTAGCTCTAAAACTTTGACAGCCCTAGTAAGTGTATTACAGGGCGCCACAAACCTCTCCAGACACACAAAGTGATGTATTCCTTTCTATGTGTATATCAGATGAGATGGAAAGTACCTAAATCCTCCCTTTATACTCTTTAAAGCACAAATCAGACTGTTAGCAATAACTGACTGAACTGAAAACCCCTCTCATTGAAACTCAACGGGTTATTTCTGGTACACATGCTAAAAATATACATTCATGTACTGTAACGTACTTTGGATTAAAGTGCCCACATAGTGGAGTAGCTCAACTTTTATTTCAGGAAACATTTGACTGAAACGTGGACCCTTATTGACACTTCAAAATGCCTCAAAAATTCAACAGGGAAGTGATGGTGATGGCTGTGGTGGTTTTGGCCTTAGCGACACTGTTTTTAAACATTTCTGATGTATAAAGTCCTGATGATACCTGCAGACGTTCAGCTAACACGACGCTAAGCTACGCTAGCTGCAGTAGACGCTCCTTTACTGCTTGTATATTCATGTTTGCTAGCGGTGCTGTCATCTCATAGTAACGTTATGGAGTCCTGGTTCAGGGCCCCCCCCCACCCCCCCCACCAACGACGCTCAGTGTCGGTCACATGCAGTGTGTATTTGCTGTTTTTCAACTTTTTTCTATTGTAAACTTTCTACATGAATTTTTTGTACTTTTTTCTTTTTTATACAATAAACATAAGGAGAATTATATTCACTTGTTTGGTGTTTTATGTCTAGATGCAGTCCATGTGTTGTATGAATGTAAAACTAAATAAATTACATTATATATTATAAGAACTAATATTTATTTTTTTGTTTAATAAAATATGAAAACATCTGTGTTACAATATAATCCTGTTTCATGTAACAACCCTCAAATTAATTGTTTAATATTTCTATGGAAATAGTAAATATGGAAATACTCAAGTAACTCAGAATTGTCATGTAAAAGAGATAACGCAG
Source organism: Sebastolobus alascanus (assembly GCA_916701645.2). Classification (NCBI taxonomy): domain Eukaryota; kingdom Metazoa; phylum Chordata; class Actinopteri; order Perciformes; family Sebastidae; genus Sebastolobus; species Sebastolobus alascanus. The sequence goes on from CAKAOJ020000412.1 coordinate 745,014, forward strand.
GCTATCTCAGGATTAAATAAACTTTGAATATATAAATTCGTTGAGAACCACAGGAGTTTACACTGTGGAAATGTCATTTTGAGGGGACGCTGCTCTTAGGCGAGGACGGCAGCAGTTTATTGGCTCAGCAGATGTTTACAGATGTTGGCGGCTGTCTGGGGGCGGGGCAGCAGCCCTCTGGCGTGACAGTGGACGGACAGACGCCGCTGTGGTCTCCATCACATCTGGAGAGCAGCACGGATTAACAGACATGAGGTCAAGACCCTCGCTGCTGCTGCTCACACACACTCACACACACACACACACACACCACAAGTGTTGACAATGATGGTCAACATGCAGTCTGGTGCGGGATGTGCATCAAAATACTCCAGAACATGTTTTGATGCTTTTAAAAAGGTCTTGAATAACGTAATACTGTTCAAAATGTACCTTAAAGGGAGATTTGTCAAGTATTTAATACTCTTATCAACATGGGAGTGGGCAAATATGCTGCTTTATATAAATGTATGTATATATATATTATTGTAAATCAATTAACAACACAAAACAATGACAGATATTGTCCAGAAACCCTCACAGGTACTGCATTTAGCATAAAAAAATATGCTCAAATCATAACATGGCAAACTGCAGCCCAACAGGCAACAACAGCTGTCAGTGTGTCAGTGTGCTGACTTGACTATGACTTGCCCCAAACTGCATGTGATTATCATAAAGTGGGCATGTCTGTAAAGGGGAGACTCGTGGGTATCCATAGAATCCATTTACATTCACATATCTTGAGGTCAGAGGTCAAGGGACCCCAGTTTTTCCCTCGCCAAACTTTGGCAATAAATAATATATATATACATATATATATATATATATATATATATATATATATATATATATCTATATATATATATATATATATATATATATATATATATATATATATATATATATATATAAAGGTAAATAAATGATGCCACATTGTGCTGTAAAAAATGTAATTTTCTTTTACTATTTTCTGACACTTAATAGGCAAAATGATCATTCGATGAATCAAGAAAATAATTGACCGCTTAATTAATATTTAAAACAACTGTTAGTTGCAGGAACACTAATCTTTACAAGATAAACCAAGGCAAGAATTCATCGGTTTATAAGGAATAACAAACACCTCTCTCTCTCTCTCACACACACACACACACACACACACACACACACACACACACACACACACACACTCGTCTGTTACCGAGTCAACAGGCAGCATTGGGACTAGTTATCCTCACTTAAACTCCTCTGCAGAACGAGCCAATCAGGCGGGCCTCGGAGCAAAATCAGGGATCTGATTGGTCGCAACAGCAGACACTTGGTCTTTGCTGCTAAGTGGAGAGAGTGACCACACAGCAGGAGGGATTTAACTGTGTGTGTGTGGGAGAGAAAGAGAGAGAGAGAGAGAGAGAGAGAGAGAGAGAGAGAGAGAGAGATATTTTAAGGACATGGAAGAAAGAGATGGAGAGGAGAATGAGAGACAGTAGAGCAGAGTCAGCATGTGGAGTGCATGCAGAGTGCATTGAATGTGTGTGTCGGCAGATAAGAGTTTAAGTTTAATTAAAGGGGCAGAATGAGCTTAAAGGGACGTTCCGTAATTAATCTTCTTTCCTAATCCCGAGAAAAGAGCAGTGCTGCCTCACAGCTCCTCTGGTTTTCTTCCTAAATCAGCTGTAAACACCACTCAGAAGTATGCGTAGTTATGGGTATTATTCATTCTTTTCTTATTCCCTCTGTTCTCATTCACTCTCTGTGTTGAACTCACAATGAACCCAGTGTGTGAACGCACACAATCGCATCTCAATTTAAATCATTTGTCACACATTTCTGCAGCCGCCGCAAGCATCACAAGTACAAGTCAGGGAATAAAAGTAGAAATCAATGTAGTTACAGCAGGAATGTATCAAGGGACAGGCATTCAACCCAGTCGTAGAAATACCACGACATTACCCGGACATTCTGTGTCATGGGTACGCATTAGCCTTTTCGCGTGTCATTTGTACGCCAGGCAAACATCTGCAGCTAGGTCCAGGCAAGAAAACCACTTAGTTTAAGGGGAAAACGTCATGGTTGGGCTTAAAATAAGTATATAAATGAAGTAAAACACGTACAGAAACAACTACAGAAAACACGTCACAAACGTCAATAAAAAACACGGGACAATCGTCACAAACGTCACTAACGTAACTTACAAAACAAAACACCGGTAAACAACAGTCTTGAACACGGGTTAAAAGTCCGGCGTGTGCTGGGCCCATCCACGTCCACACCCGCCACCCATAAGTGGCCTTTCTCGCTTTTTACGTAAGCGATAATGTACAGCGAGGCGGTCATTGTTGTGAAATAAACCCCGACAGCGGAGATGTCTCTCATCGCCCTGAAGGCGTTTATTTCTCAACAATGACCCGCTAGCTGTACATTATCCTGGTTATTACACGGCTACTGACTTAAGAAATCAATAATTTGACCCAAAAACGGTCCTCCAGAGTCCGACATCAGAACTTCGCCACTAGCAATTTTTCATCCAGGAGACGCTGTTCGTGTCCTGAGTTCACAACGTTAAAGGATCAATGTGTAACATTTAGGGGAACCCATTAGCAGAAATATAATATAATATCAATAAGTATGTTTTCATTAGTGTGTAATCACCTGATAATAAGAATCGTTGGGTTTTCGTTACCTTAGAATGAGCCGTTTATATTCAGATTTAAATTAACCTACGTATGTATGAAAAGAAAGTTTGTTACATAATATGATACTGAAACTATTTTTAAACAGCAGAATGACTCAGCAACTGCACGGTGTTGACAACACACAGCAGTCAACGCTTAGAGGTTAAACTGCATCAAAATAAGCGTAATTTTTTCCATCTACGGTTATAGGACACATCCCTGCTGTTAAGGTTTCACAGGTCTGGCACGTTAAACAGGTTGAACCACCCGCCACTCCCAGGGGCTGAGGTCAGACACGGGACCACACGGCTGGTTTTCCCCCGGCGGTGCTCTGTTGTTGTTGCTGCTGCTGCTGCCTTGTTTGGGAGGAAGACGACAGGAAGCGCTTTGAGTTTGTCCCGAGGCTCATTTGAATGCAGCCTCGTCACTGAGACAGTTTGGTGAGTCACACGCCGGGCGGTGAGAGGTTATTACCAAATACAGTCATACACTGACAAGCATCATGTGACTATCTACTGTCTATCCACTTCAAACTCAGACACTGACTGACTGTACATTAATCCACCACACTGATTTATTGTACTATAACTGAGATTGTCAACAAGCTTGTTTTAATTTAGGGCTGTCAATCAATTCAAATATTTAATCGCACATTTTTTATCTGTTCAAAATGTACCTTAAAGGGAGATTCGTCAAGTATTTAATACTCTTATCAACATGGGAGTGGGCAAATATGCTGCTTTATGCAAATGTATGTATATATTTATTATTGTAAATCAGTTAACAACACAAAACAATGACAGATATTGTCCAGAAACCCTCACAGGTACTGCATTTAGCATAAAAAATATGCTCAAATCATAACATGGCAAACTGCAGCCCAACAGGCAACAACAGCTGTCAGTGTGTCAGTGTGCTGACTTGACTATGACTTGCCCCAAACTGCATGTGATTATCATAAAGTGGGCATGTCTGTAAAGGGGAGACTCGTGGGTACCCATAGAACCCATTTACATTCACATATCTGGAGGTCAGAGGTCAAGGGACCCCTTTGAAAATGGCCATGACAGTTTTTCCTCGACAAAATTTAGTGTAAGTTTGGAGCATTATTTAGCCTCCTTGTCGACAAGCTGGTATGACATGGTTGGTACCAATGGATTCCTTAGTTTTTCTTAGTGTCATATGATACCGGTATCTTAGAAAATAGCAACCTGAATGCAGCATAATAATTATGGCTAAATTTTGTGACTACATGTGGCAGATCACTAAATTCAGATATACAGAATATAAAACAACAATATTGTTATTGTTTAATAAATCCAAAGACCTGAAGCAGAATCATTTCACTAAACAATGTTTTATTAGCAAATGTAAAAAACAAATCTCACTGCGTTCTTGAGATCAAATGCCCAAAAACGGAACAACAGACTGATTTTATGACTAGTGGAGCAAGAACTGATATAAATAATCTGACGGAACAAACGAAGGAAAAGACACAAGTTTGATGGACCTGAATTTGTGTGAAAAACTGTTTAGTTTGGTCCAAAGTAGTCGACCATGCCGTTGCCTTTACGACCATCGAAGAAGAAGAAGTTGCGGTGCGGGCGGTCTCTTTGGGAGAGAGCCTGAAGGGAAAACATAAAGGAAACTTTTTTTAATGAACCATTAAGGTCATATTGTGACACATATACACTGCGGCGCCCGAAGTAGCTGAAATTCGGTCGTGCGGCTCAAAATTCGGGCCAGAAACGGGCTTAAATCGTACAGTGTACGTCCAGCTTTAGATACACACACAGGAAAATAGGGTCCAGGATGAAAAATACCTGAATTACCCTTTAAGTTCAGCCCATAAAGTGAGCTCAGTTTTCTGTGAGTGAGTGAAATCAGTCGGATTCACCCGGCGAGACGTCAGTCGGCCAGTTGCAGTGGGTTTCATCATCATCATCATCATCATCATGGAGACGGCAGGTTGGCCTTGTGCCACAATAACGCATTCAGTCCCCTCCCACTAACACACACACACACACACACACACACACACACACACACACACACACACACAAACACACGCACACACTTACCCTGACCTGAACTCCCGTTACCTCAGCTTCAGGTCGCCGTGCACACAGCTCAGAAAGTAAGTAGTTTCTCATCAGCTCAGTGAAATCTTATTCAGGTCATGCACTGAAGAAACCCATTCTCTCTCTCTTGCTCTATCTATCTATTTATCTCTCTATACATATCTATATACGCGTGTGCATTAAATAATGATGCTGTTTTTATCTGTGAGATGAATCTTAACGACCTCAGTGACCATACGGAGTCTGTGAATCCCATCAGAGGAGACTGATGAACGTACACATCAAAATCAATAATTCGATTTCAAGTCTTCAAGACTTTTTGCTGAAATTCAACAAACAAATAGTCACCAAATTCAAACGGGCACATTTCACAGTTAAACATGAGATAAAAGAGGATTTATGTGTTCCTCATATGTGACCTTGTGAGTTTAAGACCCCGTAAGAAGGGATGATTGATTTGTGACTGGATGTTTATCAAACTTTAAGCATTGATGCATCTTCGTATTGATTAGCCTGAGAGGATCTGTCTGTGTCAAACATACAGGATGCAAACATATTATTATTAGTGGCCTTTGAGTTGTCTTTTTATCTATACTGTAAAGTTTTTTCAAATTTAAAAAATGTATATTTTATTTTTATTTCATATTTATTTATATTTTGTTTTTTTCCTCCCTCCTTGTTTTTGAATACTTGTTTTTTAATTTACAGTTACTATCTGTTATAATATGTACATATGACTTTATTTGCTACGGTTAAGGTTGTTGTAGTCATTTTTCTCAAGGAAACAATAAAAAAAAAAAAACTATTTGTCCAAACTTTCAAGACTTTGTACGAAGTGTATGAAAGGAATATTGGCCAAATTTACTCCCAAATATCACCAAAAGTCCCACCTCAGTCGGGCTCTAATATTCTATAATCTGAGGGAATACTATGTGCAAACAGTGTTAATGTCCATGCTCAGTCATATGTTTTCCACTAAAGGTCCCATTATGTTCTTATAGGCTGCAATATCAATGAGTTTCTTATGTTGCTCAGCTCGAGGACTTTTCAAATTATTTCCCCTTTTGAGAGGCGTCAGCCTGAGCGTCACACTGAGTTTCTCTGTGGTCACAGAGAAAATCACTTCTACACAGAAGAAGAGTCGCTGCCGTCTTTCTGAAGCTGACCCAGAAACCAGCTGAGTGGCCACCTGTCAGCTGACTGACTCCCTCTCACGCCAGACCGGCCATCATTTACTACAGCAGAGTGAATTTACTAAGATGCATCGCATTGTTTCCTGGAGTTACGAGGCTCCTATATGATTGTATACATTCATGTTTACAGGCTTACCTTGACAACTTCCTGTCCCAGAACTCCTCCCACGACGGCGCACACTGGAGACAGCTCGGAGAAGCAGTAGCTGAGGACAAACATGAACCACTGTGACTAAATACAAAGTGTGATGTGATATCTCCTGATTGGATACTATCACGATACTTGGGTGCCGATTCGATATGTATTGCAATTCAATATTACGATTTACTGTGATTTTTGTAAACTTTTTTAACACAAAGTTGAATCATACACTTATACTCTCACTCATACACTTCTAGGAACTTTTACTTTGGAAAATATCTACATTAATACAGTAAAAATGTTTTTCAGCATGTCTGTAGTCAGAGATGTCCTTACTACTTTGGATTTAACATGTGTGGGTGCAGGTCGTATCCATGCGGACCCTCCACCGTTTTATACTTTCTGCGGTTTGTTTTGGTTGACGGATACTGAGCGGGTGATGTCACGTTACTCAGACTACAACAATAAAAGCGGTAACTTCCTTCTACCTCCACATAGACTCAAATGAAGCAAATATATCGATTCTGCCATTAAGAAATCGATTTCAAAATCGTAAAAAAAATTACGAAACATAGGTGAATCAATTTCTTTTCCCACCCCTAGGAAGTGTTGCTATATCCTGCTGTCAACTTTAAGCTTCAGCGTCTTATTTTCAAGACATTTCAGCACTTTGTTCACCTGAATTGCACAAGAGCCGAATTATCCATTCAGTGTCTCACTTGTGTAAAATGAAAGTCACAATACAGGTGAAAGACGCTTTGTACCTGATGAATTCATCATTCAGGAGGTCACTGCTCACGGCCAAGGCCTCCAGGACGTCATCACGGATCTGTCTCAGGAGCTGACTGTCCTCTGGGAAGGACTTTGGGTCGGGGTCACGGCCTTTGTCGGTACGAAACTTCAACAGCACTGTGGAGACGGAGGGAAGGGGGGGAGCAGGAGGAACATGAACAGAAATAAACGACAGTTGAGAGGCTGGAAACAAGTTTAAAACATTTCTCTAAAGCAATATTTTCCATATAAACTATTGCCATTTATAATTTCATCACGCTTTTCAAGAGACTTCACGGGTGAATTATCATCTCATGGAAAGACAACATCTCATCTCTGAAACAGGATAAGATCTGGATGTGGTTGCACCATCAACCATTTCATCTGATTACGTCTCCCCACATCAAAATAAGAGCGTGCACACACAGACGCAGACATACACCTACACAAGGAAATATTAGGGTGAGAAAAAAAACCCTCTTTCCTGTGTCTAAGAGTCGGCTGCAGGACTGATTGAGACATGAAAATCAGTCAAGTGCACTTTATTTGGTCATGAGCAATATTTCAAATAACCGACGTCTCCAACTGTGCCACACATCAACACTTCGCCCCCGCATTTCCTGTTCGTCCATTAACTTAAACCACAAGAGGAAGTCAAGTCCTCCCACGACCATTTCCACCAGTGTGGCACATCACAAACACACACACACACACACACACACACACACACACACACACACACACACACACACACACACACACACACACACACACACACACACACACACACACACACACACACACACATCACACACACACACACACACACACACACACACACACACACACACACGAGCAGTGGCGATGAATCACTTTCACACCTCGGCTCTGCCCTTTCATCAGTGAAACTTTTGTTAGTAAAAAGTTAAGACTGGCACAGCTACGCAGGAAATCAAACTGAATTTCATAACAGAATATAATACTGTGCACATGGATGGAACAACGATAGTATCTCCTACACATGTAGTAGTGATACGTAATTAGTCTTCAGATTAAAGTCGAGGGGAAATATTTTAGGTAGCTATGTCGAAACCTGCCTATGAAGGTCAAATACGAGAGACAATATGTTTTTCATTATTAAAACAACATCTGTACAGTGAGTGAGAGTTCATGTTCATGTGGCAGAACTGGTACAAGAATATCAAACTGTTTGTCAAAGCAAAACATGCTTATTCTATTCTTTATTGTGGTTATTATCTCCGCCAGGAGATTATGTATTCAGTCGTGTTTGTGCAACTCTGTCTGTCTGTCCACAGCTAATCTTGCATACTGCTGCATCAGTCTAATATTTTTTGTGCTCATTTATGACTGTATACCCAAGGAGTTCTCTTGGTTGCAGTGATTCACACTTTTTGAAAACATTTTTTATTGACGGTTTCATACTGTTGTTGACTGCTGACTCCTCAATACACTTAACCGGCCGCAAGTGGTCCAAAACTGCTTCAGTTTGGACTCTTGTTTCCTTACAAATTAAGAATTATTCCTCTGTATGTATAACTATCGCTTAGCAAATGACAAACCGAACCGAGCGCTGACTACACCGTAGCGTGTCTTCTCGCGTCGGCAGGAGGAGAGCTAGTTATCTGTTAGCAGCCGGTGGGCAGCAGAGTCCTGCGGTGTGTTTGGCTAACAGAGCTAACAGCTAATAGGGCTAATACAGCTAACAGAGCTAACAGCTAACGTGGCTAATACAACTGACAGAGCTAATAGCTAACGGAGCTAAGTTGCAGACAGTTGCATAGATTAAAATGAGAGCGTATCTGTAGCGTGAGACGTGTGAGTGAAAAAAGTGTCTGAAACGCTTGCGGTTTAGATGGGAAACAATTGTGGTTTGTATTCATTCAATCAAACATTAGAGCAGAGGCCGCTGCAGTCACACCTGGTGGAGATCTGCACTCTACTGAGTGCATCATTCTACTTATATACTGTAACAAGAAATATCTTCTGTTTCTGCTGAGTCATCTTTTCTCTTGCACTCAACGTGTTTTGTCAGACTGCTTATATATTAAAAAAAAGGGGATTACATAAATCAGAGAAACTAATGATAATAAGCAAACACACACACACACACACACCCGCGGTTCAGATCACCCGACTGTTCCTAGTCAGACAGGAAGCAGTTGTAACAGAGGAAGAGCCACTTCCTCATCGGTCGCCCAAAACAACAACCGCTAGCTCCAATTATAGAAACAGTGGAGGAATAATAACGCTGCCTCCTGTCTCACAATCACTAAATAAGACAACAACAACAAGGCGTGTTTCCACTCAGGGCGAGGCTGCAGTGGGTTTCAGAGTGGGGAGTTAATAGACTGAAGGTCACGACGGCTGGCACACACCTAAAATTAATCAGCCGAGATGTTCACAATCAGAGCTGGAGGAAGTATTCAGATCCTTTACTGAAGTAAAAGTACTAATACCACACTGTGAAATATTCCACCACAAGTAAAAGTCCTGCATTCAAAACCTTACTAAAGTAAAGATATGCAAGTATTATCAGCTAAATGTACTTAAAGTACTGAAAGTAAAAGTACTCTCCCGTCAATGTTTTACTATTATATCTGATGTTTCTGGATTAATATTAATGATACATTAATGTGTATGTTGCATATAGTGCACGTAGTAGCTTTGTTTTGTACTTGTACTTTTTGCAAAGAAATTCCTAATTAGTGAGGAATATTATAAATTAAGGCTGTCAATCGATCAAAATATTTAATCGCGATTAATCTTAGATTTTTTTATCTGTTCAGAATGTACCTTAAAGGGAGATTTGTCAAGTATTTAGTACTCTTATCAACATGGGAGTGGGCAAATATGCTGCTTTATGCAAATGTATTTATATATTTATTATTGGAAATCAATTAACAACACAAAACAATGCCAGATATTGTCCAGAAACCCTCACAGGTACTGCATTTAGCATAAAAAATATGCTCAAATCATAACATGGTGAACCTTTGAAAATGGCCATGACCGTTTTTCCTCACCAAAATGTAGCGTAAGTTTGGAGCGTTATTTAACATCCTTTGCTACAAGCTAGTATGACATGGTTGGTACCAATGGATTCATAAGGTTTTTTGGTTTCATATGATACCAGTATCTTCTCTCTAGCTTTAAAACTGACAACCTAAAAACTGCAATTTGATATAAACTAGCATTTAGTATTTGTGACCTTCGCTCCTCCTCATCTTCATCCTGTCAAGGTGCAACCTTAATTTTCATTATTTACTACATTTATGCACAAAATGTGTGAAAGTGTGTGCACCCAATACTAATAATATTTTCTGGTTATTTCCTGCCGTTCTATGCTTGTCGTCATGCGGTGTAGGTGTCGGGCTGTTCTATTCTACGCTCAGTGCACATGACTGGCCATGGACGGCCTGTGATGGAAACTAGCATGTCGTGTGTGGGGTTTGGTGGAGGGCCAGGTGACAGGAGAGACAATAACAACTCTTAGAGAAGGTCATCAGACGCTGTAAATAACCTGAAAACAGGAAGATACATTTAAGATTTACTTAAATGGTTAAAACAGTCCTTTGGGTTTGACTCTATGTGATTATTCATGTGCGACTCAGCGTATCAATGTTCTTTTTTCCCATTAAATTGTTGAGTGAATTTTACAAATTCTAAATTTGTTGTTTATTTTCTTTTCAAAGCACACAGGCTAGACATTTAACAGTCATCTCTAGAATGTCATTTAACAAACGTCATGGACATTATTTTCCGTACACGTGCAGCGACAGCTCGTCAGCTGAATTAGAACCAGTGACTTTGCATGTTCATGGTACACGTTTCAGTCTCGCTGCGGGGGTCCTACACATTTTCAGTTTCTAATTTCTATTCTTTTTTAGACCTTTCAGAATACTCTTTTATATTTGATCAATTCTCTGTATGGAAATTCTGTTTGTGTCCTGCCACCTACACAGAAATGTCAGAAGACCAAAAAATAATGTCATAATGAAACTAGGGCTGTCAATCGATTCAAATATTTAATCGCAATTAATCGCATGATTGTCCGTAGTTAATTGTGATTAATTGCACATTCGACATAAATCACAGGAAAAAAAGCTAACTTGCACATTTAGAACCGGTTACCACTCAAACTTCAGTATTTTTTTCTTTATGAAATGATGCCTTTAAGTACCGTGAAGCATGAAGTAGTCCACTGGTGTTCGCTTCATCCCGGCTTTGGCCTTCTCAGTGGTCCAGTCGACCTCCAGAGCCTCCTTCAGGTTGCAGAAACTGGCCGTCTGATTGGTTGGAGATTAAAAAATAATGTCAATAAGAGGTGAATCAGAGGTGTATTAATTCTTTGCTCATCTTTAAGATGAATAAAATGTATGTCTGGTTGTTAGGGAAAACTATTTATTTGGATTTGTGTGGACTCTATGTATTTATATGCATGCAGGCTGATTGTAAACTAGAAACATCAGAAAGCAATACAAAAGAAAGATTGCATCTCATTTCGGAAGAAGACAACCAGACCTCACAAATGATCAAAGGTGTTTTTCCATTTTGGGTTATTTTCTCAATACGTTCCACTCGTCCTATTTTAACAGTTTATAGTCCAGCCTCCATTTAAAGGTAATTTTATTCACCACCCATACAGCTGTTCCTTTGAGCCAAAAAGAATGTAAATACCCTTTATTTGTGACAGTTCTTTATATCAGGTTGGCTGGTAGATAAAAGAAAAACATATTTTATTTGTTTAATATGTTTAAGATGCGCTCATTTACCTTTTTCACCATGGTGGTCTCGTTGGGGTCGACTTTGGCTTTCTTCGCCTCTGGACCGTCGTTAGAATTTCCAGTCGGTTTCACCACTTTTGGTTTCTCCCTAAAAAGAGAGAGTGAAGAGAAAGATATGCTTCGTTATATCGAGAGGAGACAGTCAGACAGTTTTATTTCCCTGTAATGTTAATCCCGTCCAATGGTGCTAAAGTCGTGGTATTCTGTCAAAAATATCACGATATTAATAGTAGAATTATTATTGTTATTATTGTTGTCATTAGTACTATTACTGTTTTTTATTTATTCATTATTATAAATATTATTGTTTTTCATTATTTATTTATTTTTAATATATATGTTTTATGTATTCATTATTAAATAATTATTTATCATTATAATTATAGTTTTCTATTATCTATTTTTAATAAATATATTTTATTTATTTATGTTTTGATTATTTATTTATTTGTTTATTTTTTTAAGGGTGTTTTTCTTCTATCTTTTCTTCAATCTTCAATTATGTTTGTTTATTTATTTATATGCAATACTATGTTTTGTTATCTTGGAAAATGATTTCCCACCTCCCCCTGCAATGTTAAAATATTATGATATCAATAGCAGAATTATTATTGTTATTAGTATTATTACTGTTTTTATATGTTTATTATAACTATTATTGTTTTTTCATTATGTATTTATTTTGAATATGTATGTTTTATGTATTTCTCTTTTAATCAATCATTATTTATCATTATAATTATTATTGTTTTATAATTATTTATTTATTCATGTATTTTTAATAAATATATTTTATTTTTTATTATTTATTTTGTTTGTGTTCAAGTGTTGTTCTTCTGTCTTTTGACATTGTGTTTGTTTATATATTTACATGCAATACCATTTTTTGTTATCTTGGAAAATGATGCTTCACAATAAAAACAGTTCATGATATTTTTTGTCGATATCTCTACTACTAATATCTACTGCAGTGCTCTTGATTAAGGCATTTTAACCCGCAGCAGCTCCCACGTGAGGAGAACGTAACACAAACACTTACTCAACGTAGTTGTACTCCTGTCCGAGGTTGCAGAACATGTAACCATAGTAACCATAGACGTTGCCACAGAAGACCTTGATGTTGTGCTGAGAACAGAGCTGGTCGACCCGCACCATCAGGTCTCTGGAGCAGCCTGTCAGACACACCTGAGGGAGACAAAACACACAGAGGACGGCTGGTCAGAGAGGCTGCCTAATGGTCAAATGGTTGCCTGATCAATTACCAGTCTTACCAGTATTACCAGTCTTATGCCAAAGTGCTTCTGAGCAACAGCAGCTGACCTCTTATACTGTAGCTACACCAACAAATATCCATCGTTTTACAAATACACTCAGTTATACAGTAAAAAACTGCAAACGTGTAAGATGAGGTGAAAAACTTTGCTGATAAAAATTAATTTACACATTTTATAAGTTCATATTTATTTAACCAATTTTATTTTATTAAACACAAGCGTTTCCCCCTCATTTCTACTTAATGCTTAGTTGACTTTCTTCGTCATAATTAATTATAATGCAGAGTCTTTGTGCTACTTCAAGGAGGTTTTGAGGTTGAACACAGTTATAGAAAGCAGTTTCTTCCTCAGCGCTTACCGAGCACGTTGCTCAGAGCAGTTTTATGACATTGTGTCAGACTCTTCTGCCCAATTTCAGTGGTAAATTCAGCCTTTTCTCCGTCCTTCCAGACATCCACAGACTAGGGCTGTCAATCGATTCAAATATTTAATCGTGATTAATCGCAAATTAATCACACATTTTTTTTTGTTCTGGGAGATTTATCAAGTATTTAATACTCTTATCAACATGGGAGTGGACAAATATGCTGCTTTATACAAATGTATGTATATATTTATTATTGGAAATCAATTAACAACACAAAACAATAACAGATATTGTCCAGAAACCCTCACAGGTACTGCATTTAGCATAAAAAATATGCTCAAATCATAACATGGCAAACTGAAGAATCCTTCTGTGTGCATTCATTAATATTGAGACTGATCTGACTCCATAGAGAAACATAAAAAAGTTGTTGTCACCATCATGATTTTATTCATGTGGTATTTTTCTGTTCCTTCTTGCAAGAAACTAAAATGAAACCACAGCAGAAGAAGATAAAATTGTTCTGTAAACATGCAGAGAGAGCGACCGAGAGTATCGGTAGTGAGTCAGCTGTACTCTGAGTGATCACCAGATGGACAGTGTGTGTTTTTCTATTGTATGTCAGTAATTAGGCCTCTCCTATGAAAACTGTGACCACACTCCAACCGTTCTACTTTAATCACCCTCCATCTTCCCGCTGAGCCACACAGAAACATCCTGGAAGCAGATAAAAGTGATGAATGATCTACAGCAGAGAGAGAGAGAGAGAGAGAGAGACAGAGAGAGAGAGAGAGAGAGAGAGCGAGAGAGAGAGAGACTCCCCTCTGTTTTCCATTTTTTATTCTATCTCAAGCTTTTTCAATTGTCCTGCCTTCTCTCTCCGACCCTCTCATCATCCCTCCCTCCCTCTGTCCTACTAACATCCATCTCATCCTCTCCTCACTTTGTCTTGCTGCTATTTTCCTCCTCCTTTTCCTCCTCCTCCTCCTCCTCCTCCTCCTCCTCCTCCTCCTCCTCCTCCTCCTCCTCCTCCTGACCCTCACTGAGCACCCCCAGAGGGAGGAAGACAGCCGACAATTCAGACACAACAGGAGGGAAAAAAAGATCTCTGTTATTCCTCTGATGGTCTTCAAATACATCGCTGCCTTCAGTGGTGATGAAACTGAGCCTGTGCGTATACTAGCTGCCTGTAGAAATTAATGCAAATAATACGATCATCCATTTATTGCTCACTCTAAATCCATCTTAAAACCCGGCTTAAAGGGACTGTATGTACATTTTTACAACTATAAACGTCTTTTTAATCGTTTACCAATGTGTGAACAGGTTGTAACCTAACCTAAATAATGAGACCTTCCAGGACTTTCTGGGTCAGCCTGTAGACTGCTTTTAATGTGAAGAATGAGGGACGTTTTTTCTGGGAATATCCAACGGATGTGATGTCATGTGTATTTTCAGTTCTGTTACAGGGCTAACAGTGTGGCTAATAGGGTGCAGCCATAGCTAACTTTCGGTTAGAAATTGAGTCCGCTGACGCCAACAAAAGACTAGCCTCCACCACAACTCTGACTCCAACACAAACTCCACAGAAGCACCAAAAAAAACTAAGTTATATCTGGTGAAGCCCGTCTTGCAAAACAGGAATGTGACCAACGTTGGGCGAAAACTAGGATCAACATCCGCCGGGCCTTCGACTCATGGAGGGACCTTCGTTTGATTTTGGATATCAAAAAGCTGTAGCTCAGTGGGTAGAGCGGGTCGTCCTATAACCGCAAGGTTGGCGTTCGATCCCCGGTTCCTACTGTCTTTAAACATTCATATAACAGCCGTTCTTACACAATCACCCAATTTTTGAACCGTGCAGCAGTGCTATATGTCTGACTTACTTATAACTGGTCACCCAGAGTGGATGTAAAAATAAATCAAAGGCCTCATAGTCAGTGTTTCATCTCAGTTTCAGTCCTAAAATATAGAGCAGCAAAAACATTATGTTTGTAGTTACTCAAATTCACCATCATAAATGACATTTAGTTCAAATGTCCCATGTTTGTTTATCATTTGTCTTCCAGGTCTGACTGTTCAGCAAAGTGTCACATGAATGGAAAACTTTTCAGCCAATCAAAAAGCTCATTATCTCCACCCACTGCTGTAAACCCTACAGGACCATATAAGGTAAACACACCTCTCCTCATTATATAATTAACAGGCTAATTATATCACAAGCCAACTGTAAGAAAGGCATTTGAATCAAGATATAAATGTAGCCTTTACTGTTGCCATAAGAATAAAGCTCAGCTGGTGCCAATGGTTCAGCACCGCTTTATAGAAACCATGCAGGTGTTTTGGTCCAGAACAAGGAGAGCTCCTGATGTACGATGTGGACTACAAGCGACATCTAGTGGTCAGACTGAGTGATACAACACTGAGAAAGGGGAGACTCGTGGGTACCCATAGAACCCATTTTCATTCACATATCTTGAGGTCAGAGGTCAAGGGACCCCTTTGAAAATGGCCATGACAGTTTTTCCTCGCCAAAATTTAGCGTAAATTCAGAGCATTATTTTGCCTCCTTCCCCAGTATGCAAGCTAGTATGACATGGTTTCCACTCACCGCATCGAATTGCAGAAAGAAGTCGTCTGGTTTGTCTTCCACTCGGTCCTGGTCTGCGTGGACCTTCACCATCGGGTTGAGGTTCTGGCCTCGCTCCAGAGAGGCCTGGGCTCGGTTCTGACCCTGAGCCGTCACCGGAACCAGGAACTGAGCTCGACACGACTCCTCCGACACCTGGTGGACACACACACAGGGAACGCACTGCAGAGTGAGGATAGAGCTGGCTGCGATTTAGCTTGGAGATAATTTCACTGTGTATTTAGTGGACGTTTATCTCCACAAGAACTTCTGTGTTTCCATTCTTTAAAAATAGATGTTTTTTCAAATATGTATCAGTAAGTAACACAGGACCACAGAGAGCAAAGACATGCATGCTGTAGATTAAATATTCACTTCAAAATGTGATGTGAAGACAGAATTAAGCTGTTATTGCAATGTTACCACAATAAAAATTAATGCAAAACAGCTGGTTTGTTTCCTTACTGAAAGTGAAAATCATTCCTTTGCCCCAGGCTCCATCTAGTGGACAGATACATACATAAGGCCATCACTATTCCATTATTTCTATGGGCTGTGAATCATACAGATGTTTAGCTAATAGCTGAAAATAAAGATTTCTAGATTTAAACTGAAGCCCAAGTCAACTCTGTAGACCACCGGCTCCCAACCTGTGGGTCCCGACCCACATTAGGGGTCGCCTAAGCTTCACGGGGGGTCGCAATGCCTTTTTGATTTTCCTTGAAAAGTCGTCCCATGACTTAAATTACCAGGAACTTCTAGGTGGAAGCTCGGCTTAAGACAACTTTTAAAAAATAAATACGCTTGGCCTTCATTCAGTTCTTTGAAGAAAACGAAATGAAATTGTTGTATTTTTTAAGTTTTGATTAGTATTTAAATAATAAACTTAAAAATGAGAAAAGTATGCAGTTAAAGGTCCAGTGTGTAGGATCTGGCGGTATCCAGCGGTGAGGTGAGGAGATTGCAACCAACTGAAGCCTCTCCTGTGTGCCAAGCGTGTTGGAGAGCTACGGTGGCCGACAAGAAAACACAAATGTCCCTCTCTAGAGCCATTTCGAGCAGAGCTAGTGCGTACAGTGTGTGTATACGTGGGAAGTGAGTGGTGAAGCAAGAGAGAGAGAGAGCGGCGTTATTGACTCCGGCCCAAGCAGGAAAAGTTAACAGAGTTGGATTTTTCTGTTCTGGGCTTCTGTAGAAACATGGCGGTGCAACATGGTGGACTCCGTGAAGAGGACCCTCTCCCTATGTAGATATGAAGGGCTCATTCTAAGGTAACGAAAACACAACAAATCTTATTATCAGGTAATTATACGCTAAAGAAAATATACTTATTAATATTATATATCCATTTCTGCCAATAGATCCCCCTAAATGTTACACACTGGTCCCTTAAAACAATGGAAGAAGAAAGATAAAAACACCAAATTTGTCAAAAAATTAAGCCTATTAAGTAGGTATGATTGAAAAATACATAATACAAACAGAGATTTGTATTAAAAGTTACTAAAAACAACAGGTAATCTCTGATGGAATATTCACAGGAAATAATCTGCTCAAAATTCATCCAAACCGCTCGTTTTACACAAACTTCCTGCGGTTATTGCGTTCACTATTTGGGTTAATTGTACAGTTTCAGTTGTTCTGTACTGTTATTGTTATGCATTAATATGAAATATCATAAAATATGTCACTTAGTCAGGGGTCTCAATGATAGAAAAGGGGTCCCTTAAGGAAAAAGGTTGGGAACCACTGCTGCAGGCGACAGTGAGCTCTGATGAAGAGGACAGGGAAAAGCATGTTTTCACTGTGTGTACTGTGTGAGCATGTGTACCTGTTCATGATCCAGCAGAGTGAGTCCTTTGACTCCAGCCAGGATCAAGTTCTTGGCCACTTCGGCCCCCAGACCACCTAAACCTGCCAGGAGCACACGGGACCCTCGTAACCTGTAAAAACAACAACATGCAGACTGAATGTCACGCTGATGAATATCAGACTGCTTTGGAATGTGATTTTGTGCTGTTTGGGTTGTGGGTTTGTAACAAATTAATAATTAATTAACCTTTATTTGAACTGCAGGTCTCATTAAAAAAAGAAACTTTGCACTAGAGATGCTCATATAAACACGGAGAGAAAAGCTCAGCAACAACATAACGGCAAATGAAATGCACTATGATAACAAGCAACAATACAATCAGAGTTTAAGATGAAACAACCTTTGAGTGAAATGAAAGGGGTTATATATTTCTTTTATATGGATCATTACACGTTTAAGAGTCCTGTGACTATTAAACAAGCCGTTAGGATTTCTGTCCATTTGTGATGTCACAAATCTACAATATTTTTAGACCATTTCACAGTTTTAAACGTAAACATTCTAAATGTGTCCTGGTTTATTTCCTTTTGCAGTATGTATGTGAATGACATCAGCTCACAGGATGTAAACATGGACCCAAGCTGTTTCCTAGCAACGCAATTCCGTTGCAATTCCATTGAAATGCGCTACAACGGAGCGTTTCAGACAGAGCGTGAATACAGGTATATTCAGACAGACAGTATGAGAAAAATAATGTGTTTTTTGAACATTAAAGCATGTAAACATGTTCTAGTAGAAACCCAAAATACAAACATGAACCTGAAAATGAGCATAACATGTCCCCTTTAAAGGTCCCATATCGTGCTCATTTTCAGGTTCATGTTTGTATTTTGGGTTTCTCCTAGAACATGTTTACATGCTTTATTGTTCAAAAAAACACATTATTTTTCTCATCCTGTCTGTCTGAATACACCTGTATTCATGCTCTGTCTGAAACGCTCCGTTTTAGCGCATTTCAACGGAAAGGCAACGGAATTGCGTTGCTAGGAAACAGCTTGGGCCCATGTTTACATCCTGTCAGCTGATGTTATTCACATACACACTGCAACAGGAAATAAACTGGGACACTTTTAGAATGTTTACGTTTAAAACTGTGAAATGGTCTAAATATTGTAGATTTGTGACATCACAAATGGACAGAAATCCTAACGGCTTGTTTCAAACGTTCAGTTTCTGAATACGGGCTGTGTGTATTTCTCCGTGGATTGAGTGTTTTGATACTTTCACAGTATTTATATATCACTTAAAGCTGCTTTATGATATAACATACATGAAAATCTCACTTCTTACAATATGGGACCTTTAAGTCCCAACTGTCCACAACTTTCAAAAAACCTGAGCAGGAGTGCAACGGCTGAAACCTTCCGCCGCTCCGATTAGCCGTTGAGCTAACTGAGCTAACTGGGCTAACCGAGCTAACCGAGCTAACTCACCTCTTCTGGGCTTCGAGCCCCCACAGGCGGATCTGCCGGTCGTACTGCGCCGCCTCCTCCTCGCTGATGACCGGGTCCTCCTTCTCGATCATATCGATCATTTCAAATCACTAAAGACGACGGATCGCGGTTTATATTAGCCCTTTTTTTGTTATGCAGCTACAGACCCTGTAGGTTGTTTCAAAATGACGCGACGGTCCCGCTGAATGAACGGGACGCTGCGTGATGACGTCACCGGAACAACAACAATAGATTAGATTCAACTTTATTGTCATTGTACATAGTTCAGGTACAAGTACAACGAAATGCAGTTTTGCATCTTACCAGAGTGCAAATTAGTAAAGTGCTGATAAGACAATAAATACAAGTGAGGGTATATTGGTGTATGTACATATACATATATAAAGATTGTAAATAAAGTGTGAGTGATTGACATGTTACATTGTGATTAATAGTAGCTTAACTATAAGTTGCATTGTATAAAAAAATTGTAAAGAGTATATTAAACAATAGATGATATATACTACAATAGATGATATATACATGTGATTCGTTTTCTCGCATTTCTATGTAGTAATATAATATTATTTCTCGATTTGTTTGTTGAAGTACTTTTAAATTAAATTTATATCAGACATGTATTTATCATCATGTTAGTTTTTAATTTTTTTTTTTTTTTAATGCTCATTTCAGTCTTAAAAATAGCAAGGAACTCAAATAATTTGTCCCTGTTGCTGGCTTGTAATTTAAGCATAGGCCACTAATGTAACTTTAACCCCACAGCTTTTGTTCTACATTTGTTTTTTTACCTTTATCACATAGTTCTAGAAGCTGGCAGGGCTGACACATTGGTAAATTCCCCCTGGGTGTAGTCTTTTACAAACTATTTCACAGCTATTTTCAAGAAGGACTCTGTTTGTTATGTGCACTCAGATGCTTAATTTAGCAGTTCAATGAGCAATCGAGGCAGCTACACATGAGTCCTTTCATTATATCTGGTTCTACAGGATGCCTGTACAGAGGCCTGCCTTGGCCTCCAGGACACGTCTGTATGTTTATATTGCAACAACTACTATTACACTATCACCCTTTAAATGTTTTTTATTGGGATCATTTAACCTTTCCCCAAAGTTCTCCTTCCCTGGCATGCTAACTACAATATTTTATAAGACAGTTACATGTACCTATTTACTGAAGTCCCCAGAGTAGATTATTTTTAGACATTTTAGTGATAATATTCAGTGTGGGTACTTTTCAATGGCGCCTTAATGCACAGGCTGGAAAATGGGCAGGTGGTCTGGAACTGGGAACGAAGGGTCTAGGCTTTGGGCTACAATAAATAGAATTAGGATTTTACATGACAAACGTTGCCAGAAGAATTAAATATTCACAATAAGGCTGTGATATTTGTAAATAATAAAATTATTATTATAGCAAGTTTTGTTTTTAAGCTTTTTGGGCGTTACCTACAAAAAAAATAAAAATAAAATGATGGTAAAAGTTCATAGCTTTACGTCACAAACCTTCAAAATTTCTTGGGGGAGGATCCCCAAACCCTCAGCCCACATTTATACCGGTTCTTTGCCTGTGATGTTTGCTGGTCTTTAATTGAAAAGACTTATCTTCTCATGATGTCGCTGTGCACACAGGCCTACTTGGCTAAATAACCTTGCTTTGTCTTTACACATAGTCGACGTACTGGCTAATAATGATGACTTTCATACTGATTAGGAGGGAACTCCATTAAATATTTTGTCACTGTTGTTTTACGGTTGGTTCTGAATTTAAGTTGCCATGGCATATTGTGAAGGGAGGGGAGGGCCTCCAAAACGTCCATAGCCCCAGGGCCTCAAGTCATATTAAGGCGCCCATGGTGCTTGTGCCCAATTCTTTTTGTGAGACTGAGGGAAACATTTTGACTCCCAGGAGCCCTAAAAGCCTATAGGTTCACTGTGTAAATTAGATTGTGGTAATTTGAGCAACTCCAAAAATGAATAATAGTTGAATTGATTGAATAATGCACCTCTAATAAGAACATTACCTGAGGCAAGTCCTGCATTATTACCAGATCTTGAGGCCATGTGTTGTAAAAGGGGGTTTTATCATATTTATTATACATCCCCCTACCCTTATATCCCCCTACAGCAGGTTATCTCACCGGGATGTCTAGCCTGACAAAAAGTTTGCTTAGTCTAACTATTTTTGCGTACAGATGACCACACACAACCACATTTAGGGCATGAATGCTCTTCAGATGAGTCACGGGTTAAATTGGTGTATTCTACATCAGACTCATCAAGTTTCAAGTTATTTATTGTCATCTGCACAACAATTATAAAGAAGCAGTTGTTGGCAATGAAATTATTGGATCTCAGGCTCCCTCTAACAATGCTAGCCTATGTATGAAAAGAAAAAACATGCAAGTAATAATGAGAATCTAAGACATAACATAGTGTAGAAGTTAAAATATTGAGATAAAATAGAACATATACAATAAGATAGAACATGTTTGTGGTAAATAGGTGTACAGTAATTGCAAAGTGAATGAACTGTAATGTAAACAGTAAGTAAAAGTGATAAATATATGTATACAGAGATATAAACAGATATTGTATGGCAACAGGATAGTAAACAGTAAGTTTTACTATCTGTTGCCATACAATAAGAGGAGCTACATGCTCTGAGCATGTTTCTGATTGATTACATCTGTAAAATAATGTGTGTTTAAAATGTATTTGGTATATTGTGATTATTTATTGGGTGAAATGGAATTATTTAATGATATATAATTTAGCTTTGGCAATAATGTAACCTGAACATCCATGCCAATAAAGCTTATTTGCATTTGAAGTAAAGATATATGAAGGTAAAGTGACAATATACAGTGGCAATATAAGATAGATAGATAGATAGATAGATAGATAGATACTTTGTTGATCCCGAAGGAAATTTAGGCATCCAGTAGCTTTGACAACAACAAGTCCCAACGCCAATGCACCTTAAAAAAGATACAATCAAATAGAATAAAGTGA
This sequence comes from Sebastolobus alascanus, assembly GCA_916701645.2. Lineage (NCBI taxonomy): Eukaryota > Metazoa > Chordata > Actinopteri > Perciformes > Sebastidae > Sebastolobus > Sebastolobus alascanus. The sequence goes on from CAKAOJ020000412.1 coordinate 767,328, forward strand.
AATAAAATAAAAATAAGATAACATAAGTACAGCAGTGAAGTGACAGTGTGCCAATGGTGCAAATAGTGCAAATAGTAGTGCAAATATAGCAGAGTATATTAATATATAGGATAGGATAGGATAGGATAGGATAGCACTTTATTTATCCCCGTGGGGAAATTTCAGCTTCACAGCAGCACAGATTCTAACAAAAGATAGTTCATAAAATAAAATAAAATAAGAATAGAAATAAGAATAAGAATAGGAATAAGATTAGGACAGGGCATACAATAAATAAGAATAAAAAATATCCAAGGGATAAGAACACTAGTAAAATTATGTTATAGGGGTAAATAAAAGGTAAATAAATATGTGCATTATAAATAAATTACAAATAAATTATGTGCTATAACAGTAGTGTAAATATTATATACATGTGAACAACGTGAATAGGACTAAAGGGGCAGTGAAAAAACAGATGTATTAATATATAGCAGAGTATATTATAATGTATGATATAGTAGTGCAATGAAAAGGTAAATAAGTAGTAAACTGTAACTATTTAAATATTCTGTAATCACTAGTTGCTCTGCAAGGTTCACTTGCGAGTCAAGCTCGGGGGCTAAATTTACCCTTTACATTCCCCGTTCGGTAATTTCCGGAGAGATGCGTACAAGGACGTTATTCGTCGTGACGTCATCCTCGGAGAACCCCGCCCCCTTTCTCTTAGGAGAAGACAGTCGGCCATTTTAAGTGCATCAGTCGTCATTTCACATCGCTACAGTAGGACGGAGAACGTCAGGACTCAATTTCATCATATTTCTCTTACAACTGTGGTGGAGAATTTGCCTACTATGAACTGAAACTCTTCCTAAATATCAAAACAAAGTAGATCCTAGTGAAGTGACGCATAAGCCAGTAGATTCCAGTGTCGAGTTGTAATTTTTTTGCACCTCAATGTAGCTAGAGGAAAATGGCTGTGGAAAGCATGACTGTCCATCCAAACTCCCCAACTACCAACCACGAACACAACAGTCTCCTGACTGACGAAAGGTCGAGTAATTCTACAATCATATTGTAATGAAATTTATTTTATTTGTCCTGTGCTTTTACACAAAAAGCCCGGTGGTTTTTCATTTTCTTTTTTTTCTGTCAGAGGGATTAAACTCGCCTTTTTCTGGATAAAACGAGTACAGAGGTAAAGAAACGCCATGTTGACACGACACCGCCAACTGGGGAGGCCAAATATTACCCGGGATAACGCTATAACCCTGTGTTTTTTATTAACGTTATCACAAATCAACGGTCAATCCGACTCGGAGCCAACGGTTGAAAAACGGCTGATTCATAATACTTTTTCAACCGCCATTCTTGTCAATCCAACGGTTATAAAAGCAACGGTTAATTACTCGCCCATCGTTGAGAACAGTTAACTAATTTACGTTAATTCAAATAATCGTGTGTGTGTGTGTGGTGACAATAACTGCCAAAAAAAAGTAACTGCCAAAAAAAGAATCCGAGCGGTTTGAATTTTGCTAACGATTGGGCCTAGTTTCAGGCTAACTTAGCAACATTAGCTCCTCTGCTAAGCTAATGGCTAATGTTTTTTTGTTAATGACGATTAAAATCACCGCATCGTTGAATTAAACACGGCGTTTAACGAACACTGTGAGATCAGCTTTATGTATGTTAATCGATCAGTATGGGGCTATTAAATTACTTTAAGAAACCGTTAAAATCAGTTGGCGTTATGCTAAGCTACTTGTAGCTCCAGCTAGCTCTACGCACTTAAAAATAGCACGCGGAGTCGTCGTCGTCTTTCTATCTAAATAACACTCGTAATAAAGCTTATTTTATCTCCCTATCGCCCTTTAGATAACTGGGTTTTACTCCCCCTTGAGACTCAAATGCTAATTATCCTCAAAATATAATTTTAATCAGTATTGTAGCCTGTTAGAGCTTTTTAAACGCGTTTGTGCTGCCTGTTGTCATGGATATTTGTCTTAACATATCCCTTTTATTCACAGTCGTGCCCACACTGAAACATCCACCAAAGTACCCCCCTCCAAAAATGTGTAAAACGTCTGCAAAGCATCCCAGAAGTGTTTCAAACACAAAGTTCCCTTTTTTCCACAGTTCCCCAGTTGGCAAAAATGTGCTCAGTTGACCCCATTTCCAAGTCCCACAGACCCCACTAGTGTCCCCTAAAAGGTTAGGGAGAAAAAAAAAAACTTTTTTGTATGGTTTTGAGTGCAAAATGTGAAGAAACCCTGTCACAGTAAGTATTCCCCATTTTAATCATGGCCCTTTTGCTTCTGGAATGAACGTATGGACTCATCCACTGAGCTAATAATGTACCATAATGCATGGTAAACCCTGTGATTCAATCAACCTGATTAGATTGTGTTCTGTTGAACTTCTCACAGTTGTCTGCTAGTAGGGCATGTTATGCATATAAATGGAAACTTGTTATGGGTGACATACTGTACAGACTTAGCACTACATTGATACTTGTGTGGGGTCTAATCAATTAAGTAAATAACAGTTTTTCCTCTCACAGGTGTGTTAAGCTTATGTTGGTGTTGGTAGACTTAAAGTGGCAGTATGCAACAATTTTTTGGCATAATTTAGCAAAAATTCCACAATAACCTTTCAGCATATTGTAATTCAAATGTTCTGAGAGAAAACTAGACTTCTGCTCCTCCTCATGGCTCTGTTTTCAGGCTTTAGAACAAATCTAGCCCGTGACGGCAGATTTTGACCAATCACTGGTCATTTCAGAGAGAGAGAGCGTTCCTATTGGCTGTGCTCCGGTCATGTGACAGGAACTTGGCTTCCTTCAACAGATTTAACAATGGCGGCCGCGTCACAAACTTTCTCATTTTACAGCTAAACAGTAACTACAAGATGATTCTGAGAACATTTGAGGCGAGAAATAGTCAGTAAAGTAACAGAATATTGATTCATATTTGATCAGCGCTGCCTAGTTTGACCGTTTAGTCGGAGTTCGCGAGTGACTGTTAGCCGGCTCTCATAGACTGCAGCTGGCAGCGGACCTTGTTTTCCTCCGGTAAGAGAAATCCTTCAGATGCCGTTAGGAGCACCGGAGGACACAGTAGGACACAGTAGGACACAGAGGAACATGATTCAGGTTACCTGTTTCATGTACTGTCACGATATAGCGGCCGTTTTCTAAAAATAACTTTTTTAAATCATATTTGCGCCAATATCGCATACTGCAGCTTTAAGTTTACACCGCCCTGACCTATTCATTTCCTGGCTGAGCATAGATAAATCTGGTTGGAGTTTGTTTGCATTGGAAGTTTTTCCTCAAACTGGCACGTTGTTGGCAGCAGGTGATGTGTGTATAGTATCTCCACAGGCCAGAGAGGCCATCAGCTTCTGCCTGCAGTGAATCCCAGCCACTCCCTATTCATAAAAACCTGCTTCCATAATACAGTGAAATCCCTGTGCTCTGACAGAGAGGCCTCTCCGACACATAGGCACATGCCTCTAGTTGGCTGTTGAGATGATGCTCCAGAGTTTGTGGTGTTTGGATTGGACCAGGACAAAGAACATTTATGTTCAAGTCTAGCAAAGTATCTGATACTGAACGTTTGTATTGGGCCAATATTGGTTGAAAACACTGTACAATGTGTATATATATATTCGTATTTTTGGAGCTACTTTGCGTACAATGACAGGAAAGATGGTAAAAGCAAGTAGTGAGAATACTATTTTCAGGGAGAGCATAGCGGGTTTGAGATTGAGCCCAAATAAGAAGACAAATTTTGTTGTTCTAGATTGTGCTCTATAACACACAGCAGATAACGGGAGTTTGTGTGTGGCGTAGGGCTGTCAATCGATTCAAATATTTAATTGTGATTAATCGCACATTTTTTATCTGTTTAAAATGTACCTTAAGGGGAGATCTGTCAAGTATTTAACACTCTTATCAACATGGGAGTGGGCAAATATGCTGCTTTATGCAAATGTTTGTATATATTTATTATTGGAAATCAATTAACAATGACAGATATTGTCCAGAAACCCTCACAGGTACTGCATTTAGCATAACAAATATGCTCCAATCATAACATGGCAAACTGCAGCCCAACAGGCAACAACAGCTGTCAGTGTGTCAGTGTGCTGACTTGACTATGATTTGCCCCAAACTGCATGTGATTATCATAAAGTGGGCATCTCTATAAAGGGGAGACTCGTGGATACCCATAGAACCCATTTTCATTCACATATCTTGAGGTCAGAGGTCAAGGGACCCCTTTGAAAATGGCCATGCCAGTTTTTAAATCGCTAAGATTTAGCTCATGTTTGGAGCGTTATTTATCCTCCTTCGCGACAAGCTAGTATGACATGGTTGATACCAATGGATTCCTGAGGCTCCTAGTTTCATATGATAGAAGTATCTTAACTACAAGGTAAAAATTGCAAGTTGTGTTAAAGAAATTAGTGGCGTTAAAGCGAATTTGCAGTAACATGTTTGACAGCCCTAGTGTGGAGCAACTCCAGGTTTTATACCTGTTCTCTGCTCTAAAAAAAAAGCCAAAACAGGTTTACTAAATTATCTGGAATCAAATCTGAAAGATCTTTGTGCAAAGTTATCCACTTGTGCACTTGTTGGGCACTTGTTTTAGTCTCTGTCGTGGCTTCAGACTCACAAAAAAGACTAATTAACAACCTCTGATAGGACTTCCAGACAATGTTCAAATGATGAATCTGTATTTTCTGTCTGAAAATTCAAAGTTCGAATTTGTCTTCGTTTTGTTCCAAGGATGAAATACTGCTCTGCAGATGAACATTTTGTTCATGACAGAGCAATATGATGAAACACAGATTATTAAAGCTGATTATTCCCCAGAGGAAGCCGGCATGCTGAGGATGTGGTGCGGTGTACACATACAGTGCAGCTGACATTTTGCCTCAAAGCAGGCCGACTAAACACGCCAGCTGCTTTGTGTCAGTTAACTCTGTGCTCTTTGTAGGATGTTGTAAGGCAGTAGTGATGTCAGTGAATCCTGTTCAGATCACTCTGGCCTCAGGCCTCCGTCCCAGCCTGCTGCATAGGCAGCACTAGTCAGCTTACTATGAGTGTGGGCCTCTGTGGGAGAGCCAGGACCTAATTGCTATAATAATAAATACTTTTCATTGTTATTAAAATTTGATCCCTGTCAGAGCCTGATCCATAAGTCATATCACATCCACGCCAGTGAAAATGGCAGACAAAACAATGACCAGTCTAACCATGACAAGCATATTTATGGTCAATAGTTGGTTGTGATCTAGTGCTTAGATAAAACTGGCACCTCTTCTCAGAAAATGGTGGCTGTTAGGGAAGGAAAATGGTACATGCTAATGTTAATGCTAATCATTTTATCAGTTTTAATGTCAAAACCATTTCAGAATTTGGATTAATAGCAGCTTAATGTAGTTTAAAGGACCAGTGTGTAACAATTAGGGGAATCTATTGGCAGATATGTAGTATAATTTTAATTAATAAGTATGTTTTCTTTAGTGTATAATCACCAGATAATGAAAATCGTTGTGTTTTTGTTACCTTAGAATGAGCCGTTTATATCTACATAGGGAGCGGGTCCTCTTCATGGAGTCCGCCATGGTGCACCGCTATGCTTCCAAACCAAACTCTGTTAACTTTTCCTGCTTGGGCCGGAGTTGATAACGTTACTCGCTCCCGTTGCCGCCGCTCTCTCTCTTGCTTCACCACTCACTTCCCACGTACACTCACACTGTACGCACTGGCTCTGCTCCAGATGGCTCTAGAGAGGGACATTCGTGTTTTCGCGCCGTCCACCGTAGCTCTCCAACACGCTTGGCTCATGGGAGAGGCTTCAGTTTGTTGCAATCTCCTCACCTCACCGCTAGATATCGCGAGGTCCTACGTACTGGACCTTTAAGTTTAACATTTTTCATTGCTGTTAAAGGTACAGTGTGTATGGTTTGGCAGCATGTAGTGGTTTGGTTGCAGATTGCAACCAGCTGAGTACCCCTCCGCTCACTCCACTCCCTTTACAAGACTGCGGTAACGTGAGCCGCCGAGCGCAAAACCATGGTAACGCAATTCGCCGAAAGGCTCTCTCTGGAGCCAGTGTTGATTTGAGCAACATGGCAGACTCCGTGAAGAGGATCCGCTCCCTTTGTAGATATGAAGGGCTCATTCTAAGCTGACGAAAATGCATTAGTTTCAGGTGATTATACACAAATGAAAGTATAGTTATGAATATTGTATTCCATTTCTACTTATAGATCCCCTGAAATGTTACGCACTGTTCCTTTAAAACATCATCTCCCCCCCCATCTCAACTCGCCCCCCAGTCTCTGCAGGAACAGGCCTGCATGTGATCCATGTTAATAAGGATCTCATGGTCCTTCCCTGGAAGTTGGCCACATTAACAGCACATTAGTAATTAGTTGTCTGTCCCTCAAACACTGTAGTAGAATTGGGATCCCCTTAGCCTTGGTCATTTTGAGGGTTTGACCTTTTGTGTGTGTGTCGGTGCTATTCAAAACCCTCTGCCAGGAGGATCGTGTGTTCACACTATTTAAAACTGAAATTATATACTGTATGTAGGTAAACCTGATGTGATGGCTCGTGCAGCAAGAACATTACAATTTAATGTCTCATACGATGTGCTTAAATCCAGTTAGAAAGGTATTGAACTGATTTTGTAAAAAAGTTTGCCTTGAGTCATTTTCTATGCATTTAATGCAAGTGAAGTAGGTGCATGTGTGCATAATGTTGTGTATTTTAAGTTATTGTTATCATGTGGCAGCTTGTCAGTCAGTGTAGGCCAAACTGAAGGTATTAAATATAACCATACTGCAGTGGATTTTCTGTTATTGTTCCTTATGCTGATTTGGATGTCTTCGTACTGTAGTTAGATACTATACACTCAGTGTAAGCAGCATTCACCTGGTTTATGTCTTGAGTGGTCAGTTTTAGGTGAGTCCTTTTAAGTATTTAGTTATGTACACTTTTTGAAGTGGATTTATATGTGAAGTAGTGGCTTCATCAGGAGGTTAAACAGGCAAACATCTGTGAGAAATAGAGGTGCTAAAGTTGTAAATACACCTGTCAGAGTCACTAACAAAAACATCATCCTGCATTTTATGCCCCCCTGACATTAATCACCAATCAGGTGTATCTGGTGCTCTTAAGATTCAAAATACAGATGCCTTGTAGTGCTGTTTAGAACAAGAAATCTTTACGACAGAAAGAAATATGTGCTACAAGGATAACATTCAAAGAATTACAAGTGGGCCAAAGGCCACAAATTTAATAGTTAAAACCTTTTTTATTTTTTCTAATTAACCTGACTGATGTGTTTCAGTCCAAGTTATGCCTCAGGGTCAAGATATTTCTTGATTCTTCTTAAGAAAATTACTTTGGTTTGACTCACAAAAATGGAAATAATGCAACTTACGCTGCGTAAATTATGAATCCTTGAACATTAGACTTAATGTCGACCTTACCAAGCCTCTGTACTCGTTTTTCATCCGCGAACGCTGAAAACAAAACATCAAATGTTCATTTAATTTTTTTCCCCATTGTTTTTTCTTTAATAATTTTATTATACGTTTATAATTTTTTATTTTATGTCCCAAAACTTAAGATGTGGCTGCAGACTGAGCCACAGCCCATGAGAAGACGACATATGTAACTTCCCCCCTCTTGTGTTCTTTACATATACAGGCCAGAGGATGGAGAGCTGGAGGAGGGCGAGCTGGAAGATGATGGGGGAGAAGTGGCGGAGGAGGAGGTTGGTGGAGGTACGTCCGCGGCAGCAGCAGCAGGAGGAGGAGGAGGAGGAGGAGGAGGCGGAGATGGCGGCGATGAAGCGGGCGGAGGAGGTGAAGCAGTAGGGGAAGGGGCCGGGGAAAGGCCTCGGCGTAGTAAGGAGCCCCATGCCAGCAGCAATTCGGATGAGGAGAGATCCCACCGTCGCAAGAGGAAGAGGAAGAAAGAGAGGGAGCGAGAACGGGAGAAGAGGAGGTCCAAGAAGAAACGCAAATCCAAACACAAAGTAAGATTGTTGACAGTCTAGTTATTTGCACCCTTCTGTCTTAATCTACAAAATATGAACCTGTGTCTATATATGAATATTTCTATATTTCGCTCTCTCTCAGCGTCATGCATCCTCCGATGACGACCACTCGGACTTCAGTGAGGACTCTGACTACAGCCCCAGTGAGAAGAGACAGAAGTACAGAGAGTACAGCCCTCAGTACCCCCCTCCTGTAAGTCTAAAGAACTAACTTACACTTAACGTTACAATCCTGATATGTTTATCTCAATCAAATGTTCTTTAAATGGCGGGTCCATTATTATTAATATTTATAACATTCAAATTTTAGTCAAAGTATGTATGTTTTAGCGTCAAAATGCTATTTTCCCAAGCCATTCTAAAGACGTTTACCCACGTGACCTGACGTAGGTTTCTACATGATGACGCTGCTACACGTACAGTATATATACATCCTTATAGTCAGTGTATTAACGTTACATACAGTAACTTAGATGGCAGTCGACACGCTCCGAGTTTGGAGAAGCAGACAGGAGTACCGGCACGGAAGCCAAGCGATGTACTGCTGTGGACATCACATTACTTCACCAGTAGACCAGCGACTCCCGTGTTCTGTGAGGTAAAATAACCGTTTTTGTGAATGGAGTTTGGTTGCTTTGAAGACAGCGATATAACCGCTTCAGTTCGCCGTCAGAAAGAGCTGTCTGACGGCGAGGTAAAGCGTTGAAATATTCTAAATATAGCGTACACTTAAACTGATATTGATTTTTTTTTTAGGTGGCTAAAATACGTTTTTCTGCTGCTCCCGTCCACAGCTTATCGCTCTCTTCAAAGCCACCAGACTACATTCACAAAAGCAGTAATTTTACCTCACAGAACACAGGAGTATAAATACAACCCCACTTAAATAACCTTTTTCAGTTATTTCTAAACTTAGCACAGCTAACGTTGACTCAGCTAGTGCTAACTTTCATATTATTCATAACCATATTGATTAGCTTAATTTGATAACCTATGTCACTGCTTGGCTGTTTCCATTTGAAAAACAAAAACAAAAACAGAACGCAGATGAACCCGCCCTTTAAGGAAGGTTTCAGTATTCCTGATTATGTCAATATTCAATAATGTTTTGTATGAAGTAAAATCACCTAACACGTTTACCCGTCTCTAGTCTCATGGGGGCTACGGCGGGGGCGGCTCAAAGAAGGGCAACTACATGAAGATGGAGAAGCAGAGCTACGGAGGCTACGATGACTTTGAAGAGGAAAACTTCGAGGGAGAGGAAGAGGAGGAGATGGTGGAAGAAGACTATGACGACTTCGCCAAGGAGCTCAACCAGTACCGCAAGGCCAAGGAGGGAGGAGGCGGCCGCGGTGGACGAGGTGGGTCCACGACAGTCGGGTTAAAGCTGCTGAAGTTCTGCTGCATAATAAATATTTACCCAGCTGAGATTTAATCCAGTTCTCAGGGAGTCAGTGAGGCCAGATGTTGTGGAAAGGCCTAAACCACATTTATGAGAATGTTATTTATTTAGGCATAATGTTACATTTCACTGACCGTAAGGAAAGTAAACAGACTTTTAAGATAATGTGCCACTGTGTGACTAAAGCTTGGTAGCAGATTCATCACCTTCTTTCCGTTTTACTCGCTACTCAGTTTCATTTGCACATTTATGGACACACAAAGGAGCTTATGTATTTGCTAAAAGTTTCTTATCAATTCAAATTCCACAGATAAGTTACTGAATGTTCCCTCTGTAGCTTACTCTTGTTTCATTTCTCTGTGTGTCTGTGCAGGGGGCAAAGGTCGCATGAAGAACCCAAGAGGCCGTGGAGGAATGAGGGGAGGGAGGAGGGGAAGAGGAGGAAGCAGAGGAAGAGGAGGTCGAGGTGGAGGAGGAGGTGGAGGAGGTGGAGGAGGTGGAGGAGGAGAAGGAGGAAGAGGAGGAGGAGGAGGAAAGATGGGAGGAGACAACGACGATGGAGACGGCTATGGAGAAGAAATGGAGGTGAGGTTTGGAATACAGAATGAAGCCTATTGTCTATTTGCTTTGGTCAAATTCCAGCAAACAAGTTGCTGTATTTTGTGTATTTGCACAGTTGTTTAAATATATTTCACATGGAAACATCTAGTGAACAAAAAACAAATGGAGGAGTCGTGTCCTTCATTTTTACGTGAGAAAATAGTTTATTCGGTGTTAGACAAACATGGAACATCTGTAGTGATTGTAAATGATCCCTTTTTGCTGTCCAGCACTGAGATATCAAGCCTGTTGGGGGGTCTTAGGAAGAGTGATAATAATGAATAATACTCTCAATACTAATAATCCATGTAAACAAATTTTAAGTCTTTTGCTTTCTTTTATGTTCTCATTTCCAGTACACATTAAATTATTCACATGTAATCTGTAATTCAGGAATAAAAGATGCATTACTTTTCATTCCAAGCTGATTCTGAAGTTATATTCTCTGAAGCCTTAAAGGGATAGTTCTGGTGTTTTAAAGTCCGGTTGTATGAGGTACTGATTCATAGTCAGTGTATGACCTACAATAGATGAAGGTCGGCACGCCCCCAGTTTGGAGAAACAGACAGCAGTACCAGCACGGGAGCAAAGTAATGTACTGCTGTGGACGGGGGCAATATCTACTGTAGTAATACACTGACTATGGGTCAGTACCTCATACAACCCCACTTTGAAACACCTGAACTATCCCTTTAAGTAAGTGACACTCATTAAGTGAAGTGTGAAATCTGTTCTTACAGTATGGAGAAGATGACTATGGGGACAACATGGGGGATGATGACTATGATGACTACTCAAAAGAACTCAATCAGTACAAGAAGTCCAAAGACAGAGGCAGAGGTGAGTTTGGATTTTAGGTAGTTGTCCATGTTTGTTTTTCATCTTTATCTTTCTTGAAGTAAAGTTTAATTGTGCCTGACAGTGTTGACGGACTATGTCGCCCAAATATTCCCTCTCTAACTTTGATTTCAATTTCTGCACCAGGGAATAAAGGTGGCCGCGGGCGAGGGAGAGGTAAAGGAGGGCGGGGTATGCTCAGAGGAGGAAGAGGTCGAAATCGCGGAAGAGGAAGAGGCGACATGGGCAACGATGACGACAACAACGGGGACATGGACAACGGGGTAAGGCTTTTGTAATTCTGTTATCAGATCAGCCCCCAGGACAAATTCCTTTACAGTTATTAAACTCGAGAAATAAAATGAAATGAATCTTCTCTTTCTTACTTATTGCCTGACACTCTGCTCTCTCCCTCTGTGTCGGTTTGTTTGTATGTATTTTAGGACGGAGGTGGAGGAGGCGATGGACCAGGACTCGGGAGGAGGAATCATAATGAGAAGCACCAGGATAAGAAAGGAAAGGCCATCTGCAAGTACTACATCGAGGGACGATGCACCTGGGTAAGATCGCACAAATATTCTCTTTACTTGAAATGTGTATGTTAACCGAGTCACAGTTTGGACTTTATATGGTGCCCATGCTCAAAAGAAATTCACGGTAAATTCAGATAATGTGTAGTGCTTTTGTCAGTTGAGTCTGTGGATTTGATACCTCCAATGCGATACAAATTCCCTAAAAAAGGCTGAATTTAACATATTTTAAAGTTGTTTGCAACCCAGTTTTAGTGAGAAAATTTAAACAGCTACACATTTTCTAATATACGGTTAAACTCAAATAATTCTCAAAGGAAATTTTGCACCAGTGAACTGAACTGAATGACTTTAGGTTGAATAAAAACCCTGAAAATAACAGGCAACAAAACACAATAACGAAACATTTATTTTATCCTCTCTGGTCTATAAATTGTCTATAGGCAGCTCTCTCAAACATGTCCGTCAGGTTTCATTCTGGCCTTTTTTCAACCACCAGGGGGACCACTGTAACTTCAGCCACGACATTGAGCTGCCCAAGAAGAAGGAGCTGTGCAAGTTCTACATCACTGGATTTTGTGCCCGAGCCGACCACTGTCCTTACATGCATGATATCCTTTACTATTACAGGGAAATTATGGGTATATTAAAGCTGACAGTTTTTTACCAGTGTGACGTTGCATCATGCAAATTCTACCTAACTGAGAATACGATAGGTTCGCAATAATCTCAGAATTCAAATGAGAACATTTCAGTATTTTTGTGAGTGTTCCTCCTTGACTCCCATGCTACGTGAATTCCCCTGTAAGCTGTTCCACACCACGGGGAACTGTGTCAACGGAGACGAATGCATGTTCTCACATGACGCACTCAGTGATGACACGCAGGACCTGCTCAACAAGGTAGGATCCTCCAACACTGTTCCCCATTCTCTCAGCTAATTTCTTTAAAAGGTCTGGAAAACATTTTTATTAGTATTATATGTACATCTAGGTTCTTTTAAGATTTTAAGATTTATACAATTTGCTTGGTGACATTGTTAAAGTTCACCAACAGAACTGTGTTTTTATAACTGCCTTGAGAAAATATTTCAGATAAACTTATCTGTGGATATGTTTGTTTTCTAGATGCTTGCAGAGGATGCAGAGGCCGGAGCTGAGGATGAGAAGGAGGTGGAGGAGCTGAAGAAGCAGGGGATCAACCCTCTCCCCAAACCCCCCCCTGGAGTTGGCCTCCTCCCCACACCTCCTCGACCCGTTCCTGTAGACACCAACACTGGGTCTGGGGATTTCGGCGGGCCTGCGTCGGGTGACTTTGGGGGTCTTTCTGGACCTAACCTAGTGCCCCTTGGCATCAAAGTTCCCCCAGGACTGGGGCCTCCTCCCGGGCCTAACCCCTGTGTTGGACCCCCTGTCCATGGCCCTGACGGAAGTCCCTTCCAAGGCGGGCCCCCAAATCTTAGTTGCCCTCCTCCCCATATGGGCCCCCCACCTCCTTGTGGTGGAGGGGGAGGTGGCGGGGGGAAGAAGATCCCCTCATTGTTTGAGATTAAAGTTCAGCCGACGGGACAGCTGGCTCAGAAACTGGCCGTCAGGTAAGAAATCAGAAAACAAACATTAAAGGGATAGTTTGGGTGTTTTGAAGTGGGGTTGTATGAGGTACTGATCCATACTCAGTGTATTATCTATAGTAGATGACGGTTGGCACACCCCCAGTTTGGAGAAACAGACAGGAAAACGTATTTTAGTCACCTAAAAAAATCAGTTTAAGTGTGCGCTATATTTAGAATATTTTCACCTTGCTGTGAGACAGACGTTTTAGTGTCAAGTTACTCTTAAACTCTTCCTGATTTCTTCCTGCAAAGTCTGTGAAATGTTAACTCCTCCTTTCCCTCCTCTATCAGGGGCCAGACTCCCAGTGGTAACCAAGGTCAGACTGCACCACCGGGACCCCAAGGGGCCCCTGGTGGTCCTCCCCCCTGCTTCCCCACTCCCCCAGGCATGATGCCCCCTGACATGCAGAACATGGGCCCCAACCTCGGGATGAACCAGGGGCCCCCCAACATGGGCCCCGGTGGACCGCCCATGATGGGAGGATTTGGTGACGGCCCTCCACATGGAGGTGCCATGCCTCCAGGTCCTCCTCCTGGAGGAAACTTCTTTAATAACTACTTCAATCAGCAGGACAGTATGAAGATGGAGGGAGTGGTGCAAGAAGGTGAGAGTCAATTACAATAATCAAACTGAGTGATTAAAGACTGAAAGAATAAGTACCAAGTTAGCTTTGGAGCAATCAGTTGATTGATACACAGGACAAAAAAAAAACACTAACATCCATTAACATCTGTGGGAAAGGTTACATTCAGCATTCATTGCCAGGACAAATGACTCTGCGTGTTGAAGTGAATTTATTAATCTACAAAACATACAATTAATACGCTCTCCTCAAAGCCACCAGACTCCAGTCAGACAACAGTGATTTTACCCCGCCGACCATCGAAACACACTTCATTCAAACTTGACAGAAACAAAATAAAACTCATCAAAACCGTCTTTGTTAGTCTTTCCACTGTTCCAACAATCACCAACTCTAGTTTGGTCTAAATAAACCCCTAATTCACAGTTAGATGCAAAAAGAAACAGCCATTATATGCGCTCCTCAAGGCCACCAGACTCCCTTGACAAAAAAAATTATTTTATCTCACTGATCGTTGTTAAACACACTTTATTCAAACTCAACCGAAACAAAATAAAACCGTCTTTTTTTAGTCCACTGTTCCAAAAACCACCATCTCTGGTTTGAGAGTTTGAAGAGAGACTGAATAATTAACAGATATAAAAAAGAAGTAACCACCGTAACATTTTTGTTTTCCGTCGCATTCATGACGTCAAACGTGTCACACCAGAAAGAAAACCAGAAAGGGATACTTGTTTACTGGCAATGGAAAAAGAGTCTATCCCCTATTTTAAGCGTTTTTTTCCAGTGTTTAAGAAACCTGCATATACAGTATGTACTGACACTCACTGTTCCCTCTCAGGTGACAACTACCAGGGTTTTGCTGGTATGGACGAGAGAGGAGGAGCAGGGAAACTTGGAAATAAGTCAGGTGGCCAAGAAGGCTCTGCTAACGGAGCGTCAGCCAATCAGGGAGGGATTTCTGTGCCTGACTTCCTGCCTCCAGCGCAGCGCGTCCTGTTCATGAGGATCCAACAGAAGCAGCAGGAGGAAGAGGAAAGAGCTCGCCGGATGGCCGAGGGAGGAGCAGAGAAGAGTAGAGACACTGAAGGTAGAGGAAAAGCATCTGTACCTTCTGGTGTAAAGTGTATCTTATTAATTTTTCCAGAGATTAACATGCAAACATGTGCGTCCTTCCTTCTCAGGTGACTCAGGGAACTGGTACTCCAGTGAGGATGAGGATGGCGGTGGTAGTGTGACCTCCATCTTGAAGACGCTCCGTCAGCAGACCCAGGCTCCTCAGAAGTCTGACGGCCCCCCGAGCGACCCTCGCCTCCAGAAGGCCTCCGCTGCCCACGCTCCGGCTCGGCCAGCAGACCCCCGCTTGGCTCGCGACCCACGCCTGGGACGTGCCGGCGACTCGGCCCAACTCTCCGACCCCACCCACTCCATGCCCACTCTTTCCTCCGGACCGCCTGCAGACCCCAGGTTAGCCCGGCTAGCTGCTTCTGTCTCAGCGGGATCCACCTCCCACTCGCCTCCTGCTCTTAAACCAGAGCCTCCTCTGGTCTACAAACCCCCCCCGCTTACTACCCCGGCAGTGGAGGAGGAGGAGACGGAGCGGGTTCTACGGGACAAGCCGGTGCCGATTCCTCTGGACCCGCTCATGGGTATGGCTCTGAGAGACCCGCGCTCGCAGCTGCAGCAGTTCAGCCACATCAAGAAGGATATTGTTCTCCACATGCCGGCCTTCGCCAAAACCATCACCTGGTCGCCTGAGGATCTCCTCCCTCTCCCCCTCCCCAAGCAGGACCTCCTTCCCCTCCCACCAGGCATCCCTCCCGTCTCCTCCATAGACCCACGTCTGTCCCGCACTCAAACGTCGCTCCCTCACTCACAGCCTCCTCCCGTTCAGCCTCCTCCCTCCTCCTTGGACCCCCCTGGTCCCTCTTCCTCCTCCTCCTCCTCATCCTCCTCCTCCTCTTCCTCCCTCCCAGACTTTGAACTGCTGTCTCGTATCCTGAAGACTGTCAACTCCAGCCCGTCCCAGACTCCCTCCCCTCCTCTCCTACCCACCCCTATTCCCCCCATGTCGCTGCTGGGTCCTCCTCCCTCCATGCCTCCCCCACCTGCAGAAAAGCCTATTGATCCCCGTGTGTCCCGTAAAGCCCCCGCAGACCCCCGTCTTCAGCCTCAGAAGTCAGCACTGAAGCAACCATCAGACCCTGTGCCCCCTCCTGTCCCCTCTACATCTCCAGCAACAACATCCAGCTCCTCCCCCCCCACCATCGCCCCCTACGACCCGAGGCTGCTCTCCTCAGGAGGTGCAGGCCGCGGTGTGGGAGCCGGAGCACCAGGGGGAGCCAGTGTGCTGAGCACCATCAGTCTCTACGACCCTCGGACTAACAAACCAGGCAGCCCTGGTATCAGCAGCGGCTCTAACAACTCCCCCAACTCAGCCAGCACAGAGTCCAAACCCAGTGACCCCCCGGCGGTTAAACCTAAATCCAAGGAGCCCCTGTTTGTTCGGAAGTCTGCGTTGGATCAACCAGAGCCGGAAAAAAGTGCAGAGCAAGGAACCGATCGATACAACAGCTATAACAGGCCCCGGCCAAAACCTGCACCCTCGCCCAACTCCGCGGCGCAGGGAGGGCCCGCTGCAGCCGCCGCCGGAGGTCAGGGTGCTCCCGGAGCTGCTGGGGATCAGGTGCCCGCCGGCGTCCACAACCTACCTGTGGCCACATTGTTTGGCGTGGTGAAGCAGGCGGCCAAGCCCGGCGGCACGGGCAGCCCCTTTGGAGGCAACAGCCCGGTGCAGCCCGACCAGACGACCACGGAGCAGGACAACGCCTCGCTGAAGGACGTTTTCAAAGGCTTCGACCCCACAGCCTCGCCCTTCTGCCAGTGACCCCCCCCTCCCCGACCTCTGAACCCTAAAGCCCGTCACGTGGTCGCCCGTTGGCTTGTTTTAACATTTTTTGGACACTGAACAGAGAAAGGAGAGCGCACTGAGGCGACTGCCTGTAGGACTGGTGAAGAAAACAAACTTTTGTGAACAAACACGACATGTTTCTCACACACACACACACACACACACACACACACACACACACACACACACACACACACACACACACACACACACACACACACACACACACACACACACACTTTAGCGCAGTGTTGCAGATTCAGATTCTATAAAAGACTGTCGGGTTATAGGGAAGGGTTTAAAGTTAAATCTCTATTTTAAACAAACTTATTGATGTATAAATAAATGTATTCTCTTCTTCTCGATGCTTAATGAAAACAGTTATTCAGAGAGCAGCAAAAACACATTTATATGGAAGGAACATTTTAGCTTTGCATCTTTTTTCATTAATCCTCTTTATTTCAGTCCCTAAATTTTCTCCTCGCCTCTAAACTGGTTGATGTGCTTGTCTATATTTTTGGGCAGTCAAAGTTGACGATGCTCTTCTTGGCAACAGATGAAAAGACGGGATACATCTCAACAAAATATTGCTTATTTGTGGTGTTTTTGTGATTAAATGAACGGCACTGAGGCAACTCCTTTAACACTGTTGCCCATCAGAAACAACACTGCCTTTGCATCTCTTTAGCCCCTGTGCAAACTGTAAAGTTCTTCATTATGAATCACCGTGTCACATTTGCTGCAGAAACGATTGCAAATACGTAAACTTAAAATCTATATTCTGCTTTTTTTTTTAGTATTTATTTTTCTACTTCTTTGCACTGTCGGTTTGTGTCCTCGAGGGCTGTATTAATGTTTTAATGTCCCCTCCAGCTGTTCATATACTGTTTCATTACCTAAAACAGGTAACTTTGCTGGTACAGGAAGTGACTGCCTCTCTAACCACTACGCCCCTTTTATTTTTTCCCTTTAGCTGTCTTGTTGCTTTCACGTTTGTTTTATCTTCCTGTGAAAATGCAGAGCTCATAAATGACGGCTTCTGTAGCTTTAAGGTAGAAGAGCTGGAGAAGATGGTTTGTCAACACTTAATCTTCATCATTTTTTCCTCACCTTACTAAGAATATGACACTTTGATTCACTGATTCACCATCTAGCCTTTAGCTTTTAGTTTGTTTTTTTTATTTTGTCAAGAATGGAAAGATTTCTGAGAGTGGTTGGTGAATAATTTGCAGCCTCACAGCATCAATTTCTTTTAGCTTTCGTGGCTGCTGACAGTGTGACAATCATAAACTAGACTTGGACCTAAAATTTAATGAATGCATGGATTGTGCATTGATCTCTTGCAGGTGCTCCCTTTACTGTCAGTCTGCGTAAAGAAAACCATTCAAATGTCAGACCTTAACACGACCTGTGTTATTAAAAAAAAGACTGAACATGGTTTTCTCTCTCAGGCTGGCAGCTAAAGAAGTGCACACTTCATGGTGGAAATGTTCATTTTGGGATGGATTAACAGTTCAGAGTGTTTAAATCTTCCCGACATAGTTTCTGCCCTTTACCATTAACAGTTGTGCAGCATCTGAATCAGTGTGAGGATGAGCAGTTCTTCCCGTTTTGCCTGATTTTTCATTGCCAAGCTTGTTTGAAAATCTTTAAACGTGGGCGTCACCGTCGAGGAGAAGTTTCTGACTTCCAGAAGGTATCAGGATCGACCGTCTTGTGTATAAATGTTGATCATTTTAATTTATTTTTTTATACTTGGATAAATATACTTCCTCACTTGACATTTTTTGAACTGAATCATTTTATATGTCAGGAATATGTGATTGCCGCTCACCTCTGTGGGACGTAGGCAGCCTGTAACCGTGTGAAGAGAGAAGAAAGACGTATTTTTTTATTTGGTTTTGTGTGTAAAGATTCAAACTAACAAAAGATTCACTAGCTCCCTCCTGTCAGGACAAGAGAAAGCCTGTTAGGAGGCAGAGCGTCAGCGATAGCAAGTTATTGTTCTTTGTTGTTTTGTAAGTTTGTTTTCAGTTTTTTTTTTTTTTTTCTTGCTATGTAAATTTGACCAGTATCCTGTCTTTGGAGGAGTGGAGTTTTCTAACTGTACACTGTAGGTGAGGTTGTTAAAGTATTTAAATAAAGTTGATACATGATCAACCAGTTAAAACTTTATTTTCTGTATTTTTATTACCCGAGTTCATTCATTTCACCACTTTCTATTTATGAAGCAGTTTTGTTACTTAAATCTAAATGAATAAACTGTCTGTCAGCAGAAAGATGTAAAAGCTGCCACGTCTGTCATCATATCAGGCTAAAAAAAACAAAAAAACTTTTGTTTGATTTTGTTCCCTTGTCATCTAAAATATCCACTTGGAATGGGATTTTGTTCATTTTTCCTGTGTTTTCTGAATACACCACTGAGGTTTATTTTAAGCTACATAGAGAACCAGACGGGTGGGGTTAAATAAATCAGGACTATTCAGGCGGGTTGACCTTTTCTTTTCTGTGACTATTTAAATTTTAGTCCTCTTCTTCTGTTGTGGTTCTGTCGTCCTGCCAGTGGTGACCACAGAATTTTTTTTATTTCACTGAAAATTCAAAACCCATAACTTCCATACTTAAGTAACGGCACTTCTGGAATTATTTCAACCCAAACCACTATCTTTATCTAAACCTAACCAAGTTTTTTCCTGTGAAGACGTAATTTTATTTTGAAAAAAACTGTATGCACGTAACGAGCGGAGATTGACTCATGTTGCTGAACATTAGTAGGAAAACGCATGAAAAATGAGGAAAAACTTTTCATAAGATCACACGAACCGTTGTAAGAGAATACGTTGACGTGTGTTAGGCGATTCATTTTCTTTCAAATAGGCTAGTTGACCTTTTCCTTAAAAAGACAAATATGCAGCTTTAATTTGAAGGAATACATTGATCGTGAGGAACAAAACATTTACTGGGAACAAGTCTACACAAGTTTAATAACATCACACATGCTTCCCATATTATTCATCAGAGGTGTGGACTCGAGTCACGTATTTGATGACTTTATACTGTATACTATATATAAATCACAACAGACTTACAACTAGACTTGGACTTTATCACCAGTGACTCGTGACTTCACTTGGACTTGAGCCTTTTGACTTGAAAATACTTGATACCTTAACCCCAAGCCCAAAGATTTAAAAGTATTTTATTTAGAAAGCATGCCACAAAACAATTCATTTCCCTTAATTTCCTGAAACAACTAACATTAACACTTTTCCTTCCCAGTAAGTCAACTCTTAATTCCCCAGATCTTTTATTTAGGATTAAGTTCAGTCGTACTTGTTTTAACAAATAACTTGTTTTAACAAATAAGTTTTAAAAAGCATGACTTTCGTAAATGTAATATGTTATCACACTCTTGTTAAAATGGCATTACATTTGGTGAAGAGCACATTATGACTTGTTTAGGTCTCGAAACTCAAAGTTCAGGACTTGGGACTTGAGTGCAAAGACTTGTGACTTGCAAACAATGACTTGGTCGCACCTCTGTTATGTGTATTCGACTCGCGCGTGTGTGTGTGTGTGTGTGTGTGTGTGTGTGTGTGGGGGGGGATTGTATCAGGCTGCCCTCCCCTTGGTGGCACCACTACGTCCTTCCTGTCTGGTTTTCCAGGTAAATCAGACCCAGAATCCTAAATCCCTTCATTTATCACAAGCAGGCGTGTTGCCGTCAGCTCTTCTGACATTGTTCCTTTCTATCTTTAGGCCTCCAGTGACTGAAGCTGTGCGGCTGTCGGATTTGGATCAACACCCCAGCAGCACGCAGCCCGTTTCCTGGTGAGCGAACGATCTTCTAGTGACTCTCTTCCTGCTCCCCTCCCATCCTGCAACACTGGCTCCAGGAAGACAAACTATTCATCCAGGACTTCAAAGGTTTCCTATCACACACACACACACGCTCTGAGCTGCCAGTTTATTAGGTACACCTATCTAGTTGCCTGTTACAACTAAGCAGCAACCTCCAGGTCTGAGAAGTGAAGCCAGTGCTGAAGTGCCTTAAACCTGCATTCTTTCTAACAGCCAGCAGGGGGCGACTCCTCTGGTTGCTAAAAGAAGTCTGATTGTATAGAAGTCTATGAGAAAATGAGCCTACTTCTCACTTGATTTATTACCTCAGTAAACATTGTAAACATGAGTTTATGGTCTCAATCGCTAGTTTCAAGTCTTCTTCAATACAGCATGATGTTCATTTAGTAAATTATGGTCCCATTTAGAGTCAAATAGACCATAAAGCAGGGGATGCTTTAGGACGGGGCTACCTTGTGATTGACAGGTTGCTATCACGGCGTTGTTCGGTCTGGAAGTTGTCAGTGTTTTCATCTTTGAACTTTAATCCTTTCTTATGTGATGAACATTATGACTTGTTGACTTTGTTTGAAGATGAGAATGTAAACTAGAAACTCAGTGTTACCTGCGTGTCAGAGCAGCTGATGAGTGATACGAGCTGAGGTCATAGCAGAGTGGGTGAGTCTTACCACATCCTCTACCTGCTGTGTGAATCATTTTTCTGGATACCTCTATTGGTGGATTCCTGTACTTGTGCAACCATCAGAGCTTTTGTGGAAGTGTGTCACATGAGCAAATACTTTCGCTTTGACTTGAACTTTAACATGTTTTGACTGTAACAGATTTGTCTCATGATCTAATGTGTTGGTTTATTTGGAGCTGTTTTAGCCCAAATAGTCTTTTTTAAAAAGTGAACTCTTGAATCTCAAAAGGATAAAATGTGTTGAGCTGCCACTTGTTGCATGTATAGTTGTGATTGTCACTGAAGCGTAAAGTAGTTGGACAGATATTTGATGGACAAGATCGCACTTGAAGGAACTTTTTGAAGGTCTTGTCTTGACTGCATTTTTACTCGGTCTTGTCTCGGTCTCAGACAAAGACGACTCAAGATTTTATTTCACAACTGTGGGGATATCACTGTGCATTGTCTGGTTTATTTGTTAACGTCATTACTGTGATTGCTCATAGAAATCAAAGGAAAATTCCCACACATAAAATTCACCTCTGCAATACTTCTGTTTATTTCATCATGAAATTTCTCACGGTTCACTTATACACAGACACAGATACAGTATATTTGGTAATAATGGAAAGGAGTGCCTTTGGTTTGCATGTTCCACATTTTATCCCAGTGTGTCATGCAGTGTGGGACTTTGGTCTTGGTCATGACTCTGTCTCAACCCCTCAAAGTCTTGTAGTTGTCTCGGCCTCGATACACTCTGGTCTCGGTCATGACTTGTTCTCAGTTTAGGTGGTCTTGACTACAACACTGCTTTAATATCTTCAGTTTTTCTGGTAAAAAGAGGACAGAGGACAAATTGCGACATCCTCAAAGAATAGGATAACAGTGTCTCAGTTGTTGATTATATTTGCACCATAGTATGACAATAAATCTGTGCTTGCACGGCCAACATGGATCAATGATTTAGAAATATTACTGTACCCATGTTTTCTATTTCCCTGCACTATTTTCACTCCTGGAGTCCCCTGAAACACTGACGAGTTGTGTGTTCACTGCATCTTTAATCGGTAATCTGCTTATCTCCCTGTTCGGGGAGGCTACCTGTGGTGAGTGTATATATAGAAGACGTGATCCTCTTAGAGGATGACTTCAGCTGGGATTTGGAGATTGACGGCCTGTCAGGCTGCAGTGCTGTTTCCGCGCTTGTGGGGGCGTCGTGTGTGTGAATAGCGACGTTGATGGCTGGGCTGACCCATCCAGTCTCCACTCACAAGATGTGTTATGTCTGCCTCTGCTCGTCTGACTCATTATCCTGGGAGTCACCGCTTCATAAATGACACCGGGGTTAAGGAAATAATGGAGATTTATTCCACCCCGAGGGCTGGCAATTACTATTAACGGCCCAAAAAACGATTAAACAGCTTTTAACAACAGCTTAGCTTATGTCATCAACTGCGTCAAACAGAAAATAAAAAGTAAAGCACACATTGTTTTCCTGTGATCGCTCCCCGGCGCCCACGCTCTCCAGTCTGTCTGTCTCTGTTGTAAGCTGCTCCAGATAACAGTCTGATAAATACCAAAACATGTAAATTCCTGCCTCTGTTCTGTCTTATTATGACTTCATTTTAACATTGACTGACTTCCTGTGAAACGACATCATCCACCTGGGAAAAAATCTCACGCATACGTTGGCTAAAATACATCTGACGTTGCTTTTATGTTGTACAATATCTACACGGTATTTAAGTTTATCATCCTGTTTACCGGACTAGTAGGAACTGTGTGTGCTGGAGCTGATGGGACACCACATACATCACTGTGTTATGACTTGATGGATGTTATATCAGTAGCATGTCACCAGAGATGACCTCAAAGGTCAGCTGTTGTGCTGTGTCATCAACCTATTCACCTTTGTTCCATATAATATGTATTTAATTACGATCAATCGCATGATTGTCCAGAGTTAATCCTGATTAATTGCAAATTAATCACACATTTTTTATCTGTTTGAAATGTACAAGTATTTAATACTCTTATCAACATGGCCAAATATGCTGCTTTATGCAAATATATATATATATTTATATTGGAGATCAATTTACAACACAAAACAATGACACATATTGTCCAGAAACCCTCACAGGTACTGCACTAGCATAAAAAAAATGAGTAGGTATATGTAAGTAAGTAAAATATGAATACGTTTTACGTCACATTTCAGTTAATTGCATTTTAAAGCCTCTTAGTGTATGTAAAAATGGAAATACTCAGGGGGGTTTGGCATTAATGCAGTTTCACAGAACCTCCCTGAAGATCCAGAGAACAAATGATTGTTTGCTGTTGGAGACACAGAAATCTGAGTTTACTGACCATGAGAGACTCGACAGTGTTCAGTGTGGCCTTCAGCTGTAGAGTTTCTGATGAATAGATCAGCAGTCTGAGGTTGAGATGAACAAACTGACATCACGGTGTTGGTATGTATCTGCTCCACATGTGACAGGGGCCTTTGTGGTCGCCACATGCTTGTGGTGCCCGTGTGAGTGTGTGTGCACATGAGTGTATTCCTATAAGTCTGTGCTGCCGTGCTGAACCTCACACAATTCAGTATTTGTGTCTGCTTGTGTGGGTGTTGGTGTCCTCATCTCTCATTTACAGTAAAGATTCATCTCAGATTAGTTTTTTTTTCCCAATCAAACCAACATTTGTGTAATTTCACACCAAAATAAACGTTAAATGAAGTAAATCTGCACAATCAGCTTTGGTGAACATGCAAATTTGTGCTACTGACCATTAGTTGTCTCAACAATGTGTACGTTTGAGGACACAGACACACTGTGAAAGCCAAAATGGAGGAACCTTAATACTCTTATCAACATGGGAGTGGGTAAATATGCTACTTTATGCAAATGTATGTATATATTTATTACTGGAAATCAATTAACAACACAAAACAATGATAAATAATGTCCAGAAACCCTCACAGGTACTGCATTTAGCATAAAAAATATGCTCAAATCATAACATGGCAAACTGCAGCCCAACAGGCAACAACAGCTGTCAGTGTGTCAGTGTGCTGACTTGACTAAGACTTGCCCCAAACTGCATGTGATTATGATTCAAATGTAAAAAAAAAAAAAGTTCGAAAAATGTAAAAAAAAAAAGAAAGTCTGAAAAATGTCCAAAAGATTTAAAAAAATTTTTTTAAAAAAGTTCGAAAAATGTAAAAAAAAAAAAAAGTCAGAAAAATGATAAAAAAAAAAAGTCTGAAAAATGTAAAAAAAATGTAAAAAAAAAAAAAAAGTTCGATAAATGTAAAAAAAAAAAAGTCAAAAAAATGTAAAAACAACAAAAAATGTTTTTCGAAAAATGTAAAAAAAAAAAGGAAGTCTGAAAAATGTCCAAAAGATTTTAAAAAAAAATTTAAAAAAAAGTTCTAAGACTAAGACTTGCCCCAAACTGCATGTGATTATGATTCAAATGTAAAAAAAAAAAAAGTTCGAAAAATGTAAAAAAAAAAAAGAAAGTCTGAAAAAATGTCCAAAAGATTTAAAATTTTTTTTTTTAAAAAGTCTGAAAAATGTAAAAAAATGTCAGAAAAAAAAAAAAAAAGTTCGATAAATGAAAAAAAAAAAAGTAAAAAAAATGTAAAAACAACAAAAAATGTTTTTCGAAAAATGTAAAAAAAAAAAAGAAAGTCTGAAAAATGTCCAAAAGATTAAAAAAAAATAAAAGATAAAAAATTCGATAAATGTAAAAAAAAAAAAAAAAATGTTTTTCGTAAAATGTAAAGAAAAACAAAAATTTCTGAAAAATTTCCAAAAAATGTAAAAGAAAATGCTCAAATCATAAAATGGCAAACTGCAGTCCAACAGGCAACAACAGCTGTCAGTCTGTCAGTGTGCTGACTTTACTATGACTTGCCCCAAACTGCATGTGATTATCATAAAGTGGGCATGTCTGTAAAGGGCAGACTCGTGGGTACCCATAGAACCCATTTACATTCACATATCTGGAGGTCAGAGGTCAAGGGACCCCTTTGAAAATGGACACGACAGTTGACAAGACATGGCCAATTTCTTCTGGCACAAACATCCACTTAAACCCAAAGATCAGTGTGGACAGAACCCAGTTATCTGGATTAGTGTGGACATGGACTCGTTGGGGAATGCTGAAGCACATGTGGTCAGTTATGTTCCTTTGTGTTAGTGTGTGTGTGTGATGTCCGGATGACAGGGTTTATCCCTCCACTGTGTCATGCTAAAAGTCAGGGAATGCCAAGTCTGCATTTCCCATGTGGACTCGGCACACACACACACACACACACACACACACACACACACACACACACACACACACACACACACACACAGACACACACACACACACACACACACACACACACACTTACACTTGAAGCCCCCCACACCCTACTTCCTGTCCCTGCTGAAAGAATTCCAGCCATCACTGCTCTCATCCTGGGAAGACTCCTCCTTTCCTTTCCTTTCTTTAGATTTCCTTTCCTTCCTTGTCCTTTCCTCTTCCCTTTCCCTCCTTTCCTTTCTCTCTGAGGTTACTTTAGTTCGGGTCCATGTGTTCCACTCGTGGCTTGATGGTCACTGTCCTCGCTCTCATCAAAACAAATTCTTTCCATATCTCCTCCTGTTTTCCCTCTTCGTGCTCCATATTGGTCAGAGTGGGTCGAGCCCATTTCTCCTCCTTGATGGATCACTTCGCTAGAAAACTAAACAATGCTGTGCTTTCCTGTCAAAGCCAAAAGGAACATTATATTCCCAGTCAGGACACAGACAGTCTGTCTGTCTGTTCCTTTGTGAATTGAAAGTTGATGTCGTCATTCGAGCTGGTGAAACCTGCTAAAATCCTGCAGTATATTTACAGAAACATCTGTATGACACATTCTTTCTCTGTTTCTGCTGCTGCTGTTGCACCACCACCATCACCACTGGGTTTTGATGGGTCAGTAATAATTCATCTTGCGTAATCTTGTTTTCACTCTGATGTTGTACTTTGATTTCATGAAGTCAGCTTATTAAACATCTGGTGAGTAATTTGAGAGGTTTTATTAGATTGCGGCGTGGGTGTTCATGCTGTTTTGTTAATGTTTATTTACACAGCAGCACTCAACAGAGCATGCTCAGTACAACTCCAATGTCTTGCGAACGAGGGGAAGGATATTTATGAGGAATAAGGCAAGAATACAAATGATGATTTGTAATACCCAAATGGAGGACATGATTCCCCCATTCTGCATCTTGAGTATGCTTACTTTTGGCACTTTAAGTATATTTTGATGCTTATACATTTGTAGGTCCATCTGCGTTCTTTTACGTTTTTTTCAAATGGAAACGCCAACTCTTCCGTTAGCAAAAAGCAGTGACGTAGGTCACCACAGTAAGCTAATCAATAAGGTTATGAATAACGAATGCTAGCTCTAGCTGAGTCAACGTTAGCTGTGATAAGTTTGTAAATAACGGGCTAGTTTGGATTTTTTTTCCGTGGGTTTGCATGTTATGTGAGGTAAAATTGCTGTTTTTGTGAATGTAGTCTGGTGGCTTTGAAGAGAGCGGCTTCAGTTCCCCGTCGGAAAAGGGCTTCCTGACTGCGAGGTAAAGCGGCTGTGGACGGGAGCAATAGAAAAACATATTTTAACCACCAAAAAAAATCAATATCAGTTTAAGTGTACGTTACACTTAGAATATTTTCACAGCTTTACCTCGCCATCAGACAGTCCTTTCTGATGGGGAACTGAAGCTGTTGTATCGCTAGCTTCAAAGCCACCAGACTCCATTCACAAAACCAGTAATTTTACCTCGCAGAACACAGGAGTTGCTGTTCTACTGCTGCCTCCATCGGTTAGTTTGTTTGTGTTATTGTGTGACTTTAGTAATTCGAACTAACGTGGCGTCCACAGCAGCACATTGCTTCTGTGCCGGTACTCCTGTCTGCCTCTCCAAACTGGGAGCACGCAGACCGCCATCTACGTTACTGTATCTAGTACACACTGAAATTTTTGGGCTTTTATTCCTTTATTTATCAGAGACAGAGATAGTTTTGAAAGTGGGGAGAGAGGGGATGACATGCAGCAAATGGCCACAGGCCGGATTCGAACCCCGGGCCGCTGCGGTAAGGATTTTAGCTTTGGTACACGGGGCGCCCGCTCTACCAGGTGAGCTACCAAGACTGAATGGACAAGGATATATGTATTTATATATATGTAGAAAGTCATCATGCAGAAACCTATATCAGTTCACGTGGAAAAAGGGTTTTAGAAAGGCTTGAGAAATAGCATTTTGACGCTAAAACATGTACTTCAATCAAAATTTGAATGTTTGAATACATTTCCCTTTAAGTAAAGGTATGACGGAGTATTTCTACACTGTGTTACTGTATTACTACTTTTACTTACCCGTTGCAAACTGAGATTCAGTTCACCCAGAACCCAGTTTAGATGAACTCTGGGGAACAATTTCAAATGACGTCGTTTCGACTTGCGGTGGCATGTTGGTCCGTCGGGCCTGGTCGTCCTCCGGTTCCCAGAGTCTCCCAACGTCAACATGTTAACTTCCTGTTGTGGAGCGGACTGAACCAATCCACGGGACAAATTTAAGACTGGCATGTTCCCAAACACATGCTCACTCCAACAGAAACACACAAACACACTGTCTTCAGCACTGGAGTGAACATTGGCACCGGATGTTGGACTCACCTCTCGTGGGTGTTGTTTAAGAATGGAGATGCACACTTCTGATTCTCAATGTCATACACACACACACACACACACACACACACACACACACACACACACACTAACACACCTACACACACAAGTACACACACAAGTACACACACATAAACACCGTCCACTTCTCAGTCCTGATGTTTTACTGAGATAAACACTGGTGAGAGTTTTAAGTCTTCCATCTGCCAAGTTTCCCATTGTTGCCTAAAAACTTGTTGCTTTTGCAAATACACACACAACTATACACACACATACACACACACAAATATACCTTATCCCTACTGGAAGCTTTCCAGCATCAACGAGGCATGAGTTGGATGTTTGTTTGTCTTGCAGTTTAGCCGTTAAGGTTCCCAGGTCTATTCTGTCTGTCAATCACTCGCACATAAACACATGTGTTTGCACTGTAATCTGGAGCCCCATCCCCCCTAACATTAACATGAAACTAAGTGACCTTAACCCTTGAACCAAGTCTTAAAGGAAACGTTTGACATTTTTGGGGAAAACACACACACACTTATTCGCTTTCTTCGGTTAAATTTAGCTTAGCGCAAAGACTGGAAAGAGGGGGAAACAGCTAGCCGGGCTCTGTCCAAACTCCAAAGGTTAAATCAGCCTACCAGCACCTTTAAATCTCACTAACACGTATCTTGTTTGTTTAATTTGTACAAAAAAATTAAGTGTAGAAATAACAATTCACCATTTTACGGGATGTTATGTGCCAGAATATAAACATCAATTTATAATTTTTACATTTGTTTTAAGCAACTACAAATATATGTTAAATAATGAGCTTTAAAGGTGCTCTAGGTGGATTTCCATTGGACAGAGCCAAGCTAGCTGTTTCCTCCCGTTTCCAGTCTTTATGCTAAGCTAACTTAGCCGACTGCTACAAATCTTCACATTTAACTCTCTGCAAGAAAGCTATTAAGAGTATTTCCCAAAATGTCAAACTATTCCTTTAACCTTCAAACAGTTCTATGAAGACAACATATTCCCACTTTCCAAAACTGTCGTCACTCCAGAGATTTAAAAACAGATATATGTATATATGTATATATACACACTGTGTCCCTGCATGATTCAGGCTCAGCGGTAAGTAGAGAGGTGATCATCCGGCCACGTCCCTTCCTCTCTTTCTCTGCCTTTGTCTATTTCGGTGTGTTTGTTCCAGGCGGGCAGGGACTCTGACCCTCCGGACGACCCCTGAGCCTTGACAGAAAGGAGGAGGAGGGGGGAGGTGAGGGGGGAGAGAGAGAGAGAGAGAGAGAGAGAGAGAGACAGGGAGGCCAGAGGAGAGGAGGGGAGGATTGTGGGAACGGAAGGAGGCTAGAGAGGCGGGAGGATCAGCCCTGGATGAGGAGGACGATGAGGGAGGGAGAGGGAATGAGTTAAACATGTTGATGTCCAGCATCTCTGAGTGTGTAGGTGTGTGTCTAAACCTTTTGCGTACTGTGATATCATTTATGTAATACTCTTGTGTTCATGTATGTGTTTATGTTAATAGCTCAGTATTTTGAGTCTGGAATGACACATTTACGGTGTCCTGTGTTATTCTGCCCTCCTCGGCCCTCTTACATCATTCATTGTTTTGCTTTCCACCCTCCGCTCACTCTCCGGAAAACACTGCTGGAAAAACTCAGAGCTGCACTGCATTTACAGCCTCATATAATAAACCACTTTAACTTTCCCTCCTGGGTCAAAATTGAAAGCTGAGATGGCTAATTTTAAACATGTCACCAAAGGATGATAAAAAAAAATATATATATTTTCTTTTGTTGAAGTCAAGTGGCACGAATGGACACTATTTTCAGGGTGATGAAATTACTCGTGCTGTAATAATTTCCCACTGCTTTATTTATAATCTTGATTTACGAGGTGGCTCAAGATAATTTCCAGAAAAGAATTGGTTTAAGTTCCTGACTTCTATATCTATCTATACTGTTCTTTTTCCACAGTGGCGTATACACACATCCAGCACATACGGAGCAACATTAGCACTCATTTGGAGTCATGCTTGTGTGCATCTGATGAATATAAGTAATATTCTCTCTCTTTTAGCTCCGTTTTTGGTCTCCGCCAACTCCTGAGGGAAATATCTGTCTCTTTAGTTGCTAAATGCTCCACTAGGTTCATCAGCTAACTGTGTCTGTCTGCTGTTTGCTGATGAGCAGGTATTGTATAGTGTACCGAAGATCCGTATCCTCATACAGCGGTTCGTATGATTTCTTGCGCAAAGTTATTCCTCATTTTTTGTGCGTTTTCCTACGAATGTCCAGCAACACGTGTCAATTTCCGCCTGTTATCTGCATACAGTCTCTTCAAAATATACTTCCGTTTTCACAGGAAACAACTTAGTTAGGCAACAACACTACTGGGTTAGGTTTAGGAAAATATTGTGGTTTGGGTTAAAATCATAGACTGTATATAAGAAGTGGACTTAGTCACCGTGACGTCACCCGTTGGTTTATGGACTGCCGGTTTGAAGCCTCAAGGTCGGCATTTTGGCCGTCGCCATCTTGGTTTTTGCAAACCAGATGTGACACGAGAGGGTGGAGCTAAGTACAACCGAACGCTGACTAATTTTCAGGCAACCAAAATGTTACAATTAACTTTCATGAACTGAAAACACACTGTGAAAGGGTTAAAGTTCAAAGACGAAAACACGGACAACTCCCAGACCGGACAACGCCGTGGTAGCGACCTGTTAATCACAAGGTAGCCCCGCCCAAAAGCATCTCCTGCTTTATGGTCTATTTGACTCTAAATGGGACCATAATTTACTAAATGAACATCATGCTGTATTGAAGAAGACTTGAAACCAGCGATTGAGACCATAAACTCATGTTTACAATGTTTACTGAGGTAATAAATCAAGTGAGAAGTAGGCTCATTTTCTCATAGGCTTCTATACAATCAGACTTCTTTTAGCAACCAGAGGAGTCGCCCCCTGCTGGCTGTTAGAAAGAATGAAAGTTTAAGACACTTCAGCAGTGGCTTCACTTCTCAGACACGGAGGTAGCCCACTGGTAATAATAAGAAGTGGTGTAACTTAAGTACAGAAGTTACGTAACAAATAAATCAACGCTGACTCCTGGTTTCACATGCGGTACGAACAGCAGTCTCCTGGGTGAAAGTCTGGTGTTTTTGGACCCACTCGCCCACCCCCCGGCATCCTCCCTACGCGGCGTTTGTCGCTCTTTACTTCCTGGTTTACAATTACGTGGATTACATAGAAATAGATTTTGTGGGATATATACGAATAACAGTGCATACCTATTTTTTGTAGGTAGTTACCAACGGTGTATGAGAACTGAGAGCTGATGAATTTCTTTTTGTTTGTCTTTTACATACAAGTAGCCGTGTGATCCATCGTTAATATAAAAATATAGATTATAGCCAATTTAAACATTCTTCCAACACAAATCGTCAAGTTCACAAAGTCAACTTATATTTGATTTTCTTCTTTTTTTTTCAAAATAGTGAACACCTCGCTTTAAAATCTTCACTCATCTGAAAAATAATATCTCATAAAAAAGTTTTATTCAGCTTGGAAAGAGGGCTCACTGTGGGTTAAAAGTCAACAGAGTGATGCTTCCATGTTTCTGAGTGAGTCAAGGAAAACAGCTGTAAACCACTTCCTCTCTGAGGTCATCTCTCTGGTCAGAGGGCCTCTTTTCTCTTTTTTCCCTTCTGTCTCTGTTTGTTATTCGTGTATCTCTGTGCCCAAACACAAGCTGTAAACATGACAAAAAGGCTTGTTAAATCATTTTTTTCTTTTCTTTTTTATTCTTCTCGACTTTTCTTTTTTTCCTCTCATTCCTCTTTCTTTCTCTTCCTTCAGCCTATCAGCCTCGAGGCTCCGCAGTGTGCTTCAATCACAGCAAACTAAATGGAAACACATGAAGGCTCATTTACTCACAGATTCCCAGAATTCCTGGCTATGAGGTCACTCGGTGTCTTAGTTGTGCGTCGCTCGTGACTTTTGCTGCTCGGAAATGGAAATCCAACCCCACGCTCACCAGGAACCACCAACATTTTCAAGTCAGATTCATTTAGATGACAAATTTACGGTTTATCGTGAAGGACACTAATCCAGATAAATCATTATAGACTCAGAAACAGAGGCAATATGTCATCATTCTTTCTATTTTAATCCCCATGATGCACAATATATATTAATAACTTTTTAATCTCCCCAGTCCTGCTGGGCCCATCGGTCGGTCCATCATCGCAGCCATGTTTTGTCTGGACTAACATTGTTCAACTTCAGATCACTTTATTATATTTTGTAGTCAAGATCCAAATGTTTAAAGGTGCTCTATTCGATATCCAGAGCATTAATATATCATCAACTATTGTCTATGTAAAGATATAGAGGAGTAATGTCTACCTGAGCAGAGAATGAAGTCACCCTCCCTCCGTGTGTTATAATCAAGCTTCTCTGTGCTTTGTTTACGTAGCCGGGCCGGCCAGCACTCGTTCAATTGCCGAGGGGCACTTACCAATCGGCGGTGTTTGACGAGTTGAGAGTGAGAACAGGTTGGTCAGCTCTGTTGCCGTTGTTTCCACTGTTAGCACTGTTTCCATCGTCGCCATGTTGAGAGCCGTGCGGAGGCAATAGAAATGCTCCCAATCTCATATAGAGCACCTTTAAACACTGTAATATGGAAAAATATATATAAAATGATGCACAAAACATCTGGAATGTTGTTATGTAAGACTTCTTGAATTATTGTGTAGCATTGGTGAAGTGTTGGGAGAAGAAAATACGGAATAATTACACGAGATGTCATATACTGTGGAAAATAGTCAGAAAAACAGGTAAATTTAAGGGGTTAATTAAGTTTGTGTGCAAGATTTAAGCTGCAGGTAAGTTCTGGGAAGGAGACTGGAAGTGACTCAACAGGAAGGCTTTTGATAATCTTGCCTCTTTTATTGTGAAATCTATGAGAGTGCATGTCTCATGGGGACGAATTAATTCCACCTGGCGGAGTGAGCCTGTTGCATAATAACTTACAATGAGAGAGGACAGATTGGCTCTGGCTGTAGTCACGTCTGCCAGGGTCGGTTTACAGGACAAACATGGTGCCATGTTACAAAGAGCGGACAAATATAATCTCTTTCCTTCTTCCTGTTCCTTCTACTTCCTCCCTCGACAATAAATAGTCAAAGTAAAAGAAGATGCTGTCCTTCACCTTTCATGTTCTTCTTCTCTTCTTTCGCACACAACTTTCTTGGGGTTACACACAAACCTGCACCCCCCACGTTGTCTCTCAGAGCTGGACGAACGCCGACCTCTCCGGGGGTCTTAGCATGGGGCGACACCTGGGGGGGCTGGAGCCTCGCCATGAGGCCTGCAGAGAGAGAGATCCTGGTCTCATGTAGACCCAGCCCATAGTGCACTGATTACATCTTGATTTACTTAGGTGATGTCATATCTTTGCGTGTGTGTGCACACGTTGGTCCCTGCTGTGTGATATAACCACATCTCTCCGTGTAATTCTCTGCTTATCTGGTGTACACATTCCAGTCGGCTTCAAACACTTGCAAAGAGTGAGAGTGATACTGAGAGTGAGAGAGATAAAAAGAGTGTTTGTTCTCTTTATGTTTGTCTTGTTTTAAGAAAGTCTGCTGAGAAAACCTGAAACCCTGAAGAGGTCTAAACTCCAGCAACACCTGTCGTCTAAAGAAAAACTTTATTTTGAGACCAATACAACACAGCAGTGGTGGAACAAGTATTCAGATCCTTCACTTAAGTAAAAGTACTACACTGTGAAATACTCTGCCCCTTGGTGTCACTTTAGGATTAGGCAACAAAACCACTATAGTTAGGTTTAGGTTAAGAACAACATGGTTGGGCTTAAAACACTATGTTTGTACAGTGAATGTGTCAATGAGAACGGGCTGTTTGTACTGCCGTCATTCCCACTATACCATAAGAATTTGTATATAAGTAATTGTATTTATTGTTTTATTTTCTTTCATTTCATTCAATTCTTTAAAGGTGCGAAATTCAGAACATTTCTGTTGCCTCCACACGGCTCTCAACATGGCGACGGCTAAGCTGGCGGCCAGCAGCTAACGGTGCTGACAGCGTTAACAGTGTAAAGTGAAAATGACACTGAACGTTGTGAACACTGGACACGAACATCGGTCTCCTGGATGAAAGTCTTGTGTTTGTTGGACAAATGTAGTTGAGTAAAAAGTACAATATGTACCTCTGAGATGTAGTGGAGTAGAAGTATAAAGTAGCATAAAATAGAAACACTCAAGTAAAGTACAAGTACCTTGAATTTTTAGCTACTTAAGAACAGTCCTTAGGTAAATATACTTGGTTACATTCCACCACTGGAACACAACACTCATGAATGTGTTGTCTGATGACCCTGATGAAGGCCACAAGCTGAAATGCGTCTCACAATAAAGTCCCATGCTGCAGTTTTATTGTGTGTTGCTGCTTCAGCGGAAAAGACGCCCGTCTTCCTTTGCAGACGAGCACAAAGAGCACACACCAGTGGATGAGTAAAGAGGGAATGGGTTTAATTTGCCTTGCAGGCGTCCCGCAGGAGCTGTAAACAAGATGTGTCTGCAGTCTGACCTGCGAACAGCAAACGTCTGCATTCTCCATTTGTTAAATCCTCATTACCTCGCTGCAATTAAGCTCAGTGCCAACTCCGTTGGGGCCACCAGAGCCAGCCTCCAAAACGTTAAGCTCCAGCAGGACTCGACCGAGCCGCCAGTAAAAATTTGAAGGCCCATTTAAATGTGTAATTATTCCTCATAATGCAGAGACTTTACAACTCTGTGGAGAAAACAAGCTAAATGTTGTGCTTGATTGACCCAGATAGCTGCTGCTGTAGCTGTAGACAAGGTCACAAAGTTCATCGTCATTTTAACACAGTGGGTTGCACAATGATATGTTGTAGCCTCTTCACGCTACACACACGTGTATATGCACATATTTAAAGGTGCTCTATACGATATCCAGAGCATTAATATAGCAGCAAACAAATATTTGCTATGTAAAGATATAGAGGAGTAATGTCTTCCTGAGCAGAGAATGAAGTCCATCTCCCTCTGTGTAATGTAGTTTAAAGAGAGAAAAGACTTACTATGGGCAGATGGGAGGTATAGATA
Organism: Sebastolobus alascanus; assembly: GCA_916701645.2. NCBI lineage: Eukaryota > Metazoa > Chordata > Actinopteri > Perciformes > Sebastidae > Sebastolobus > Sebastolobus alascanus. The sequence goes on from CAKAOJ020000412.1 coordinate 802,283, forward strand.
CTGGTTTCATATGATACCAGTATCTTCACTCTAGCTTTAAAACTTAACCCGCTACAACTTTGACAGCCCTAGTTGGTACAAAAGGTAGTGGTATGGTAGGTAATGATACTGATTTAATAAATAAATTACATTTCATTTAATTATTGATATCAGTCAAACATCTGATATTTTAAGCTGCAGTTGTCATCTTGACATTTTCAATATTCAGAAAGGTCAGTGAACTGCACAGCATGCTCCGGTGATCACTTCATATCTAACGAAATCAAACGGACAAGAAAGATAAAATATATTAAAATTGGTCTGAGATGAGTTTCATGTTTTACTTCATTGTTCGTCCTGTGAGCCTGAAATATGTGCTGACACAGTACTTTCCTCACAGCAGAGTGTTATGTAAGCAGACTAATAAAGGTTCATTAATTTGGAAATAAAAAGTTGTTTGTTGCTGACGCTCTGTTTTAGCCCCTTAAACTAGCACAGCTTTAAAAAGCATTCAATTTGTATTTTGCTGCAAAGCTGCCAGACTGTTATTCAACTGACTAAAAGTCAACTGAATTTACTTGTTGGCTGTTGTCTGTATGAACAATAAACAGAGCCTGCTGAGCGACCTGTGGCTGCTCCTGGTTTTTAGATCACTGGTTTGGCAGTAGGACTGTGGTTTCTGTCCGCCTGCTGCTAATCACATTAAAGAACAGGTCTTCATCATCTCCACACCGTCTCTCACAGCGAGACGTCAACAGTTAGACAGATCTCTAATCGACTGGATGAGGTGGACAGGTGGTCAGGAAACCATGACTTATCAGTTTCACTTGCAAAGCAGAGAAAAAATGGGTCATATAGCAGCGGAGCAGCAGCAGCGTTGGACATAATGTAACTTTAACAATGATATTTTAACAATTAATGTGGTTGTGTCTGTTTTATCAGAAACCTTAATATAAACAGGTTAAATCTGTAGTAAATAAATCACAGCCCTACTCTGCCTTGGCTGCATTCTGATATTATTTTCTCGACCTTTCACCTTTGACCTTTAATGGCTTCACACCTGTTGATCAGAGGTTCTTGATCAATAGCTTATTGTATTATCCATCCTAACCTTCTTTATCGGAGCATATCTGATGGTTTCATTAGCACACACTGATTTAAAGACACGATTAATGGGTTATTTATGCTGAGCTCTGATGTGTGAATCCAGTGAGTGATACCGGAAGCTAAGAATTCCTTTCTTTCAAAATAAAACAACGCATGTCTTGTTTATAATTGGAAATTCATACATGGGCTGTTTTTTTTTTCTCCATTTCTCCTTTGTCAAAGTAGCGATACAGTGTTGAAATACTGTGTTACAAATAAAAGTCCTGCATTCAAACTCTTACTTAAGTAAAAGTACAAAAGTTTTAGCATCAAAAGTAAATGCAGAATAATACACATTAAGGTATATCATTGGATTATAATTAATAATGTGTTCATCACTTTAATGTTGCAGCTGGTAAAGGTGGAGCTAATTTTAATTACTTTATAAATTGCTGGGTAGCTTAACCTATAATAATATATCATAATGTATTAGTTGATAATATTTTGTGTTAATGATCTAAATTTGCAAAGTAACTTATAGAAAAACTCAAGTAAATTAGGCTATGGTACTTAGTACAGTACTACTTAGTTATATTACACCACTGTTTAGAAAAGGAATTTACATACTAGCTTGTTGCGAAGGAGGCTAAAAAACGCTCCAAACTTACACTAAATTATGGCGAGAAAAAACTGGCATGGCCATTTTCAAAGAGGTCCCTTGACCTCTGACCTCAAGATATGTGAATGAAAATGGGTTCTTTGGGTACCCACGAGTCTCCCCTTTACAGACATGCCCACTTTATGATAATCACATGCAGTTTGGGGCAAGTCATAGTCAAGTCAGCACACTGACACACTGACAGCTGTTGTTGCCTGTTGGGCTGCAGTTTGCCATGTTTAGAAAAGCGCTATATAAATAAAATGTATTATTATTATTATTATTATTATGATTTGAGCATATTTGTTTTGCTAAATGCAGTACCTGTGAGGGTTTCTGGACAATATGTTTCTTGGCATTTTTCTTTTTTACATTTTTAAGACTTTTTGTGGGACATTTTTTGGGACATTTGTCAGAATTTTTTGGGGACATTATCAGACCTTTTTTTTTTTTTACATTTTTGGGACATTTTTTAAATTTTTTTGGACATCATTGCAGACTTTTTTTTTTTTTTACATTTTTCGAACTTTTATTTATTTTTTTGACATTTGAGGGTTTCTGGACAATATCTGCTGTTGTTGCCTGTTGGGATGCAGTTTGCCATTGATATTGATATTTGTCATTGTTTTGTGTTGTTAATTGATTTCCAATAATAAATATATACATACATTTGCATAAAGCAGCATATTTGTCCACTCCCATGTTGATAAGAGTATTAAATACTTGACAAATCTCCCTTTAAGGTACATTTTGATAAGAAAATTTGCGATTAATTTGTGATTAACTATATATATATTTGCGATTAATTTGTGATTAACTATATATATATATATATATATATATATATATATATATATATATATATATAAAATAAAAAAATAGATTCTGACCCCCCCAGGCTGAGAAATCATAACATGTCAAAGATGAATATCTTAATTTGAAACTCCTAACCGGATGTTGTTTGTGTCATTCCAGGCGGTTTGACGTCACTGATTGTGTGAGAAGCGGATCCCCTTCTTTACTTTCTCCGTCCAGAAGCGCTCCAGAGACAGTAAGAGGTTTATCTTCCCTGAAGCTGAGCAGCTGAGGAGTTGAGGAGCTGTGTCGCTGGATTGTACCAATAAACTCCGGGGATTTTATTTCCACAAGAAACACGAAGCGACCTTTCACCCTGGAGGTAAACATCTGCTTATTATGGGGCATTTTTGAGGTGTTTTCATGGGTTGTTTGAACCTGGTCAGTGCTGCCTTTACTATACTAAGCTTCTACCTGTTGAATAGACCTGCTGGTTTCTATTATGTGCATAACAAAAAGAGGAAAAACTGACTGGTTTAACATTGTATTTGTTACCATAATAGCCTCGGTTTCACTGCGCCTGACACTCCCTTTGGTTTGTTTGTCATGTGGAGAGAAAAACCTAAATATGCACATTTTACTTTTACACTATTTAGACTTAAAACCTAAGGTTTCATCAAATATATCTGTTGAAGTTATTTTATTTTATGTTTTTATAGCCTGTATTGCCTTAAGGTAATAATATTAATAATAATAATAATAATAATAATAATAATAATTTGATTTATGTACAACTTCAAAAACAAGTTACAAAGTGCTTTACAAAGACAATAAATAAATAAAAATTAGGGTTGATGCAGTAAAAACGACAAGCAAGGTATGAAGTACTAAAACACAGTAACAATACGTAGAATAATAGCAGAAGAATAATCGATTAAGAAAAAGCAATTCTGGAGAAAGTACGTTTTTAAAAGAGATTCGCTTAAAGAGGTAGGCTATATTTTTTTCAGCCCTGATTACAATCTAAGGTTTTATCAATATTTCTGTTGAAGTAACATGAACGTGATGGTTTTTTTAATTTTTTTTATTATTTTTTAAAATGTTTTTGTTGCCTGCATTGCCTATGAGAAGGTAATAATAATAATAATAATAATAATAATAATAATAATAAGAAAAACTTTATTTATGTAGCACTTTTCAAAAACAAGTTACATAGTGCTTCACAAAGTAAATAAAATAATAAAATAAATAATAAATAAAAATAGGATACAAAAACACAGTAACAACAAGTACAATAGTAGCAGAAGAATAACATAATTAGAGAAAGCAATTCTGAAAAAAAGTGTGTTTTTAAAAGAGATTAACCTAAAAAGGTAGCCATATTTGTTTCAGCCATCACTAGAGATGATGAAATTACTTTAACTTTACACAATAAATTGATATTTTGGTAACTGAAAAATAATATTTTAACATGATTCTTTTAAACAGTCTAATGTTAATGAAATATTTTGGTTTGACAAGCAATAATTCATTGAGAAAAAGAGGAAAATGTTAAAATCAAGTACATTTAAATAACTTTTTTTTTCAGTGTTTCAGCCTATAATGGACAATCTCATCCAATCCAGGTTATGGGGGGAATATTACACAATTTTAAAATGCACCCAGTGACGCAGACTACCTGCAGTGCTCCAGGAATAAAGTCCTCAGTGCTGCCAGAGACAGGAGGTCACTGCAGTGGGCAGACAGCCAGAGTCCTGCTGATATCTGACACAATAACAGCTCTATAGCTGCACACTTTTATTGTATTTTATATCAGCTACACCTCCTATAGTCGAGCAACATGGTGAACAGAGGGTCAATATTGAGCTTTTCATCCCAGCGTTCATGTATATTAGCCTGATAGGGAATATCAGTGCTGTATCTGTGACTGGATTAGACTAGAAAGAGGCAGATTTGTTCCACTTGTACCAATCAGTGAACCGGTGAGAGTCCTCATGAGGACAGGGATGATCTCAGAGGCTGCTGTTACATAACGGAGGGAAGCAGAGGGAGTTAACTGGAGTTTATTCTTGAACTCGACATCTTTTATCTCTAATCTTCAGCAGTGGAAGACTTTTGATTAATGTCCTCTAACAGAGAGAGAGAGTGATTCTATCCAAAACTTGTTCACATGTTAGTAAATCACATTTTTTTCATGCCCTGTGAATCACAGCTTCAGATGACTCAGTAGCCTCACCATGCAGGGTTTATATGAATATGAACTTATTCATAGTTGTACTGATAGTTCACAGTGTGGAGGTTCATTACCTCACAGACACAAGTAAAGTTGCAACAATAAGCCCATTAGTTGTCAACTATTAAATTAATCACCAACTATTTTGACAATCGATTAATTGTTTTGAGTAATTTTTTTTGACAAAAAAAGTAAAAATTTGACATAGCCTATTCTTTTTTACACTTCTATAGTCTTAGTTATGTGGAAGAACAACACAAAAGAAATGTATTAAACATATATATATATAGATATATATATATATATATATATATATATATATATGAGTTATAGGTTTGTTAGATTAGAAGGTAACTAACTATTATACTGTAGATTTAAAGATTAAATATTATTTGTATAACTATGAAGAAAAATTCTATCATGATGATTTAAATGAATGAATCAATGTACATAGACATGGATTTCACATTTTTTTCGTGACGGTCAGTACGAAATCAATCTGTAGGTAATAAAAAATCAAAAAACACAGGACTTTGGATGTTCGTGTCCTGCATGAAACCACAAGTCAAGTAGATTTATTTGTCCTGTAACTTCCGTATTTAAGTTAATGCACTTCAGGTTTTACTTTAACCCAAACCACGATCTTTTCCTAAACCTACTGTAACTAGGCCTATGTGTAGTTTTGTTGCCTAATCCTAACCCAAATGGATCTATTCCTAAGCCTAATTAAGTAGTTTTATTTTGAAAAGACTGGAGCGGAAATCGACACGTGCGTCACGTGTTGCTGGACATTCGTAGGAAAACGCACGAAAAATACGTTGTTGTAATGGTACGTGTCCACAGGGGCGTTTTTGTATCGCGAGGGATCGCCTCGCTTGATGAGCTGCTACTAGATGCAAGGCACCTGATTGGACGAACGCTTTCTCTCATGGGCTGCTGCTTCCAGGTTTCAAACCGGAACCAACATGGCGGCTGGTTTGGAAACCTTCTCCTCTTATTTCAAGAAAATAGATCACCGAAATGTGTTTCTGAAAACATTTTATGCGAGAAATAATCCATGCAGTTGCTGAATCTGTCTTTATTTTAGATCGACAACAGTTAGTTTAAAAGTTTCTACGGAGTATCCAGAGGCGTCGAGTCACGTCGGACGCAATGCATTCTGGTAGCGTGACGGTCCGTTTCTTAAATCGCGCCGCCACGCAACCAGAATGCATTGCACAGCTGCTTACATAGACAATGAATGGGAAGCGTGGAAAGGACAGAGCCTGTAGACATGTACCTTTAGTCGTGCTGAGCATCACAAAGAAAAAGGGGAATTGGTGTCTACGTATACGAATCAAATAGATTAAATTTCGTGACTATTTCAAACTATTTTTGCCTACATACACACAAGATATAATGCAGTGAAACTTCACTGTGGAAAACAACTAGACAGATCAGAAATCAGCTTTAATTTTTATGCTAAAAACAAACGGATTAGCAGACGAGCAAAAAGCTTTTTGTCAACAATCTCCTGCTGTGCACAATTACACATGAGGCAAGAGACTGTGGAGGAAAACAACGTCATATGTGTTTGTCCTAGAAGATGAAAGGCTGCTCACTGGTTCTCTGTCCTGCTGTAGAGGACACACGTCTGTATGCCGAGGCAGCAAATGGAGCCTGAGAGCAGAAACAGATGTCAGATCAGCCTCCTCAGTGGCTGATTGCATCATCAGCAGCAGCGTCCCAGAAAAAAATGGTGAAAGAAACACCAACTGTCTGAACTGTCTCCTTTATATTTAAGGGGAGACACTAAAGTCAACATTTTAACTAATATGAAACTTCCCCAGTTGATTACTGATATTAAAACAATTAGTTTTTGTAGTACAAGTTTTCTGAAATGTTATATTTAAATATGCAAATGATGCACTATCTTATTAGATATATATTTATTTACATAAACAGAAATGTGAACATTGGATAAAGCCGGGTTCAAAATTCTTGTTTCATTTTGTTGACATATTAGAGTCAAAGGTTTTTAGGGATATCTCTTTTTATCACTCCAGAAATCAGAAAATATTGTCAACAGCCATAAAAAAAATCAATTTTCACCATGTTTTTAGGGATAAAATGTTGTTTAGATCAGGCTATAAAAGATATATTAACAAGCACCTCTGTAAAAACCTTCAGAATATAGATGGTAATGAAACTGGAGAGTTTGGTGGATGTAAGTGCTGCTGAAGTTGAGATTTCTGGCTCAGAGTCTGAGAAACAACTGAGAAAACGGCCTTTAAAGAGATGGATTGTAAGATTCACTACATTTTAGACACTACAGGTGAATAGAGGAAAAAAAACAACTAATAGATATCAGCATGAAACTTCCCCAGTTGATTACTGACATAAGACAATTATTTTTTGTATTAGAAGTTTTCTGAATTTTATGTTTAAATATGCAAATGAGGCATTATCTAATGATAACTTTTGGTGAATTTAGGAGAAATCTACAGACGCAAACAGATAAAGTAGTAAAATAAATAAATAAAATATGTATTTTGGATGTTTTCTTTCCATTAGTCTGAAAGACGACATGTTATGGAAGCAAAATAGCCCAAAATCTCACAATTGATCAGTGCATGAAAAACAATGTTTTTGCCTGTAGTGTCTCCCCTTAAACTACGGTCACCTAAAGGAGCAATATGTTTTTATCCTCACTTCTTCAAAGGGCAGTTTGATGGCTCAGACTTGGTTTTAGGGTTTTAGGGTTTAGGTTAATGTTGAGGGTGGGGCTAAAGGGAATATAGTACAGATTAACATGTGTGTGTTTGGGATTGACAGACAGATTAGACCTTAATGTCTGAACTGGAGGACAAAAAAACATTCATCTCATGCTTCATTGACACTGGGAAGCTTCTATTGGGGCTCTATGAACACAAATGGTGAGTTAAGGGATGACTGCAGCTGTAAATACATGGTGAGCATCAGTAGTTAAACTGAAGTTTTTACTATTGTGTCACAAGACACCATAAATTCATAATACCCACACTGCTACATATGCATTTTGACATACTACATAGGCTAATTTTAATTTAGACAGACACTTTTTTTCCAGGCTTTTGAGGCAAAGTAAGCAGATTTAAACACATTAAAGTTAAACAAGCGTTCCAGTTGTTCATCATGGTTTGTACTAACAATCATTTTCATTATTATTTAATCTCCTGGTTATTTTCTTTCAATTAGTTGATTAATGACTTTGTCTACGAAACTTCCCAGAGCTATAAAGGTGACGTCTTCAAATGCCTTTTTTTATTAAAAGTCCCAAAATAATCGGTTTAAAATGATATAAAACAAAAAAAAGCTGAAAATCTGAGCCATTTTAGAATCGATACTTCTGATATTAATTATTTTTTTCACTATTTTTGCTTGAAAAATGACTGAAACGATTAATCAGTCATTGAAATAGTTGATTATATTTATGTGAATCAAAATAGGACTCAATTTTCCCAAATCACACAGCTCATACAATCTGTTTTCCTTTGGAATATTTTTTAATCTGCCGACATAAATGATCTTTGGCTTCTCAATAAGCGAGATGTAACATCTGAACTTTTATAACTGTTTACATTATATGTCGTTAATAATTTCATAGTAGGAAGAAGAGGAGTGATGAAGTTTGTGGTTTGACGCCTGACAGACTTCAACAGAATTATGGCTCAGTTTTCCTCGTTAGGATGAATTATTCCTTTAAAGGAGCAGCTGAAGGGCAGGACGCCCACATCCCATCATCCCTCTGAGTCAAACACAGTAAATCCACCTCAGGGAAATATCTTCAAAATACAACAGAAACTGTCATTTCACCAGTTCATCAGAACTCGCTCAACCCGTCTGAACCGGTTCTGACTGGTCCAGTTCTTCACTGGTGTTTTTATATGTATTTGAATTGTTGTGGTCACTCTTATTGTTGTCTGGTTGTTTTACGGTGCAGGTCCTCCCTTCATTAGTTTAAGACAGTCGTTTGTTCCACTTCTTTGCTTTGATTTGTGCGGCATGAATATTGATTTTCTTTGTGTTAAAATGACTCTCAGAGGCTTAAATTAGACTCTCGTCTCTAAAATATCTGTGGTTCAGATGAAGAGACTCTGTTTTCTTTCTCTATTGTGGTTGATGGATGTTTTTGGATTGTGGTGTTGGAGAGAGAGACGAGTGGAAGGACACAGTATGAAGATTTTCACATTTAAAAAGTTAAAAGTTGTTCTGTGAAATACAGAGATCTAACTTCAGATCAGTATCCACATTGATCCTTTAACCTTCTCTAATCTTCACCAAAACCCAAACATTTTCTACTTATTACCTAAACTTAACCATGTAAAGGCTATTACCCAAATGCTTACAACCAGTGGGTTAAAGTAACATTGACTCAAGTATTGTACTTGTACTACTACTACATTTATCTGATAGTTATAGTTACATTGCAGATTTAGATTTTGCATCGAAAAGATATGATCAGTTCCAGGGCTGCCCCCTTTTAGTCGATTATAATCGACTAATTGGTCGTTTTGGTCTCAGTCGACTATGATTTCTGTAGTCAATTAGTCATAATTTATGCTTTTTATGACTCTGCGCATTTGTCTGTCCGTCCGTCCATCTGTACGTACGTCCGGTTCATTCTTGTGAATGTGATATCTCAGAGACACCTGGAGGGAATTTCTTCAATTTTGGCACAAACTTTCCACTTGGTGGTCAAAGGTCAAAGGTCACCGTGACCTCTTAAAACATGTTTTTGGCCATAACCCAAGAATTCATATTATGCTATTCATATTATTGGACAGTTTGGGGTCGTCGGTGAGCGTCTGTCGGCCTAGTTTTTGCGGTGTGTCCGTCGGTCCAGTCTGCCCGTGTTGAAGGTTTTTTGGTGTTGTGTTTTTGGCGGAGCTCGTCGGTGAGAGAAATCACTCTGATTGGCTGTTCAGCTGAAGGGAATCAGTGCACGAGAATTTAACTTCCCTTCTCTGATTGTTTCTTTAAAGTATTTCATTGATTACTTTCATGTAATCATTGCTGCCGTAGAAAAACAAGATTAATCTAGTTTTCTGGTCTTTTTATGGAACAGTTTTGTTTTTGTCAGTGCAAATTAGACTAATACTCAATTAGTTCCACGTCCAACAAAAGCTCTGCAACATGAACAACTTGACTGTTATTTCAGCTTGTGTCCTGGAGGCAGTTCTTACATTTGAAAGAAAACCTGATAGCTGGGGTGAAAGTTTGTCTCCAGGGCCGCTAACATCATTCAGGGGATGAACTTCTGTTGAGCTCCACATGCTGCGGAGGGAAAAGACTCCACCTTAAAAATGAAATATATCTCTGAGTGGCTGACAGTTTGTGTTGTGTTTGGTTTCCAAAGAGCTTCCTTGGAAGGAGCTGCAAAAATATCAACTTTAACTGGTGAGAGTTTGTCCCAGTAAACAATCAAAGGAGGATTTAGGTTTTCAGATGATCTCATATGTCTGTGATCATTTTCAAATTAGAGAAAAAATATAACTGAAATTAAGAACTACTGTATTATGACTCAATCTTACTGATCTCAGACTCCATTCTCTTGCACTTTAGCCGCAAAAATATAGTAATTAAATCAGAGAAATTTGCCCTTTTCTATACTTTAACAGTGGTAGAAAGTAACTAAGTACATTTACTCAAGTACATGTATTTTTATGCAATTTTTTACTTCTATTCCACTACATTTTTTTTTGATAACTAGTACATGTACACTAGTACTTAGTACAAATATGGTACAAAGATATGATGATTCCTGAGAATTCCTGATATTATTTATTTATATATGTCATATATATATATATATATATATATATATATATACAGTATATATAGTCAATAAAAAAAAACAATTTGATTTCAATTTACTTTGCAGAGTCAGCAAATAAATTATGATGTAATATTGTAGGATAAAATAAAATAAGATAAAAAAAACTTAGCTTAAAAAGGGGGGAAATTAGTAGTAGAAGTATTTTAAATGAGCTCCATCTTTACCAGCTGCAACATTAAAGTGATGAACACATTTATGCATCAATAATTATAATCCAATATTATAGTAAATCGGCCATTCTGCATAATGAGTACTTTAACTTTTGGTACTTTCAGTATGTTTTGATGCTGATAATTTTGTACTTTTACTAGGTAAGAGTTTAAATGCAGGACTTTTACTTGTAACAGAGTATTTCTACACTGTAGTACTGCTAATTTTACTTAAGTAAAAGATGTGAGCACTTCCTCCAAATTGGGGAAACTCTCATGAGATGGTTAAGGTTAATCATTGATCTTGAATAGTTAAGGTCAGGATAGGTCGTCGGGCAGCGAGTCTTTTTGCAGATCTCAGATCAGTTGTCGCAATTTGCCGGCAACCTACTAGACACAGCCAGGTTTATCTGTGTGAAGCTGTTTACTTATTATTATTTCAGATGAAACAGGCTCCAAGAGACAAACAGGACAATCTACTGTATGTCATAGTTTTACGGTTTGAGGATCCACGCTGTTATTTACTCAGCAGTCCACACATTCCTCAGGCTGTCAGCAGATAATAATCATTACACACTGATTTTTAAAGCTCTGTGTGTCTTATTTTAAACAATGGTGAGCATACATACAGAGAGGACACTTTGTTCTGCACACATTCAGACATGATTACAGCTACAACATCTGACAGTTGTATAAGAATAAAAAAACTGTATTCATGATTAAATAACTATGTTTTGTAGTCCAAGTCACTTTATAGAAACTTTATACTTGATTTGTGAAGTTTATTATTAGAGATGCACCGATTGTGAAATTCTGGGCCAATACCGATGTTTAAAATAACCATTTGGCCGATAGCCGATACCGATGTTTTTGTTGTTGTTATTATTTATTCCTTTTTTGTGCCAGGGAAACAAAGACCTCTTTTTATATGAAAAATATGTAAGGGATAATGTACAGCGAGCGGGTCATTGTTAGCTAGCTGTACATTATCCCGCTTATTACACGGCTACTTACTGAAGAAATCAGTATTTTGTCACAAAAACGGTCCTCCAGAGTCCGACATCAGAACTGCGCCCATAGCAACGGTCTGCTATACATAGTAACGGTCTGCTATACATAGTAACGGTCCGTTATAAAGAAATAACAGACCGCAGAGCACCGTGATTGACCAATCAGCATCGAGTATTCAACACAGCCGTGCAATAATATATTATAATTTATGAAAACAACCTTTAATATAACCTTCTTTCTTCTTTATTCGGCACAAAATTGATGCAACACCACAGATAAACATCGGCCACTGCCAGCCGATAAATCGGTGCATCCCTATTTATTATAAACGTTTTCCTCAGACTACAGAAAGAAAGAAGTCTTGCTCTCTTTTCGTGAAGGCTTTGCATTCTTCAAATAGTGTGACAAAACCTCTGAACTCTGCACATAAAACCGTTCTTTATGTTTAAAAAGTTAAAAACCAAAGGCATATTTGGGATGGTCATGGGATCAGCAGATCACAGAGCCCTCGGGGGGGAGACCTGACCCATAATTCACAGTGTTTGTCTCAGGAAAGACACTTTAAAGATGTTTCACTGATAACAGGCGAGTTGTTGAAGAAGCCAAAAAGCTTTTAAAACCAACAATTTCCAGTTTCCACTAACTGAGCGGAGGGGTCCGTTGGGAATGCGTGACCAATCCTCTGCGCTGATTCATGGACCGACTCGCTGTAAGAGCTGAACTCACACGTTTTCACACAGTTTGGGGAAGTCAGACGGCTCTTAGCAAACACTCGGGAGTGTTTTCCATCATATGTCCTCATTCCTCCCCCAGCTCCTGCCTCCTCCCTTCCCCTTCTGCCCCATCCATCTCCCCTTTCCTCCCTCTCTCTTCATCTCTTTCTGACGTCTTCTCCTCTCTCTCGTTTCTCCTCACAGATCTCCAGCGTTTTGATGTCACATTCCTGAAGTTTCTGACGAACGACAGCTGACAGCGGGATCAAATCCTTCATCCCTTTTATCTGAGGAGGGATAAAGAAGCGAAGAGGAGCCGCTGTTTGCTTGGATATGGCTTTTCTGTGTTTGAGAGAAAGACACAGGGAGCTGATCTGAGGTCAAGACCTTCCTCCTCCTCCTCCTCCTCCTCTTCTCCCCCCATCCCGGAGTCACATGACAGCGTGAGGCACAGTCCCCGGGGTTGCTATCGCTACGCTGACCGACCTAAATATTTGTATACTCACTTGGAGAAGCAAAACAGACTGAGGGGAGAGAGCTTCTTATCAAGTGAGTTTGCTTTGTGAGCTGTTCGAGCTTCATTTCCTGACAAACTGACTCAAACATATCGAGTATTCTCTGAAACCTGTCAGAAGCAAAATGCCGGCAAAGACGCCGATGTACTTAAAAACGACGACTCCCAAGAAAGGGAAGAGACTGAGGCTTCGTGACGTCCTCTCAGGGGACATGATCAGCCCCCCGCTGGGCGACGTGCGCCACAGCGCCCACGTGGGGCCCGAAGGAGAGGGCGACATGTTCGGAGACGTGGGCTTCCTGCAGGGTAAGATGGACATGCTGCCGGGGCAGAGTCGGATGCAGGACGGACGCTCGCACAGCGTGGAGAGACGGCTGGACGACGGACAGGACTCACACAGCTACGCCTACAACGGGTACCACTACCAGCACTCCTCCACCGGCCTGCTGAAGGCCACCATCTCCATGCCCGTGTTCATCGCCCACGAACAGGCTCCTCCCAAACCGCCACGCCTCCACCTGGACGACCCGTCCCCTCCGTCTCTGCCGTCCCAGCAAAACCACTTCCACCACCATCAGCAGCCGTCAGACTCCGGCCACAAACAGGCCAACGGTCACACGGACCACCACGGCCAGCTCTTTGAGAACGGCGTGGTGGGCCGCTTGGCGTCAGAGCCCTGCCGCGACATCTCGCTCTCCCCCGCCATCCGCAGGCTCGTCCCCTCCTCTGGCTCCTTCTCGGAGGTCTCCTCTGAGGACTCCATGTCGGAGACCTGCGGGCCCCTGGACGTCCGCCGGGGCCTCAGCCTGGACTCTGACGCCGGCCTGAGCAACGAGGACCTGAGGAGCGAACGCAGCGAGTCGCCCTGCACCGTCTTCCATCCAGCCGGCCTCACCGTCTCACCCGGCGTGTCGCGGTCGGACTCTATGGCGGGGTTAGACCTGGATCTGGGCCCTTCTATCATGGAGGACGTCCTGAGCATCATGGACCGCTACAAGACTGAGGACAACCGCTGTGAGCTGTGAAGAAACTTTAATGTGATGTACAGAGATTTTTTATACATAAATCCTTAAAGACTTTTACTAAAGAAGGACAACGGATGGAGGGATGGAGGGATGGAGGGATGGAGGGAGGAGAAAATATCTTTTTCAAGAAGAGGTTAAAGGTCATTGAAAGATTTAAGAAGCAGGTGGACATTGTTGTTACGTGTTGGGATGGAGAATGTGTTGCGCTGCCCGATGTGACGACAGCTGAGGCAACAGGCTGGTCCTTAAATCAAATCAAATCAAATCAATTTTATTTGTATAGCCCAAAATCACAAATCACAAATTTGCCTCGGGGGGCTTTACAATCTGTACAGAATACAACACCCTCTGTCCTTTACAGTGCGACCCTCACATCGGCTAAGGAAAAACTTAACCACAAAAAAACCCTTTTAACAGGGAGGAAAAATGGAAGAAACCTCAGGAAGAGCGGCAGAGGAGGGATCCCCCTTCCAGGATGGACAGACGTGCAATAGATGTCGCGTGTACAGAGTAACCACATAATGAAAACACAACATAGACAATTTATGACAAAAATGAATACATCTAATGTGAATATATGTGAGAAGGTAGGTCCAGGAGGATGTCAAGCAGCTTCCAGGCGACACCAAACAGATAGAGCCAGAGCAACACGACCTCCTCTTGACGTCAAAACCAGTAGAGCCAGAGCAGCACGACTTCCACTCCACGCCAATCAGATAGAGCCTTAGCTGCGTAACCTCCTCTCAACGCCATAAAGGTAGAGCCTGAGCAACGCAACCTCCTCTCCATGCCAGATCGATAAAGCCAGAGCAACACGACCTCCTCTCCACATCACGATAGATAGAGCCCGAGCAACACGACCTCCTCTCTACCATGCACCACCAGAGAGTCAGAGCAACGTCACAGAGCGACTGATGGTCCATCACGGGGAAGCCTGATTCAAAGGAGAGAGAGGGGAGAGAGAGAGAGAGAGAGAGAGAGCGAGGCACACAGCAGTGCTTAAGAGCCTTTATCAGATTAAACTCATATCACAAACACTTTTATTTGGTCTAAATACGAGCCACAGCCCACATCGTATTGTCTCTTAATCTGACTTATGCTGAGACTTTTCTGCTCGTTAATGGGCAACAAATCTGAGTCAGATATAAATGTGTGGAGGGGGGAGCAGCAGGACTCACTTTTCCACCGTGGAAAACAC
>CAKAOJ020000412.1:822500-826941 GCA_916701645.2 Sebastolobus alascanus
CTGATCAGGTCGTGGAGGAGCTGAGGAAGTTGATGGAGTATTATACGAAGCAAACTGGAGAGAGCAACAACTTCCTGGCTCTGGCGCTTTCCTCCAGAAAAAACCTCTGCATCCACCCGGAGGTACGAACAGCTGCTGCACTGGACAGATCAAAATACTAGCCGGTCACAGGGCCGTTTCTCTCACTAAGAAAGGAAGCATAAGAACATTTTCAAATCTCTGTTTGCACTTTTTCTTAAAGAGAGACTTTTAATTCATTTCAATCAGAAGAGCCTTATTTTATTGTGCCATTGTGCTAGGACTAATTTTATTTATGGTAAAGATAGCGATTTGTTTTACATACAAGTTCAAAGTATCCTACTTTGAAAATTGACAATAAATATAGTTGAAATTATACGGAAATGTACGTTGTAAATTTTATTGTAGGATATAGGCTATTCAGACCTTTGCTGGGAGGAAATTTTAGTAACTGGACGTCTTTGAATTTAATTGAATACCTCTGGTCTAAAGGATTTAATAAATGCTTCGTCTGCTTCTATCCAGGTGAGCGCTCTGCGCATCGGTAAGGAGGTTGATGGGAAGTGCCACAGTCTGACAGCATCCTACATTCGTGCACAACGCCACAACGACCCCGACCTGCCCCTGTGTCGCTTTTATGAGGTAAGAAGTCACCTGAATTCAGCCAGTTCAGACCAGCTGGTGTTTTTAGCAGACGAGTAAGGTTATAAATCAATATTATAAATGACAGCACCTCACCACAAAATAACATCACTCATAGATGATACCTAACAATGTAATTGATGATTAAATGATGATTAAACTTCAGTTGTGTTGTAGTATTAGGTTGCAGTACATTTTAAACTGGTGTATTTATTGAGTTTTCAACATAACTCCTCCAGTATTTCAACAAACAAACAAACAATCGGACAAACAAGTAAGATGCACGTAAGAACATTCACGTCAGGGCGCTATCTAATTATACGTTGCTTTGAGAGGGCAATACAACAAACATTACTAAGTACAAAAGAGATAAAAAGAAAAAACTTGATGAATCAACATCCTTCCACTTTTTTCAACGTTTTGCGTCACCTGATCTGTGAATTAGTAAAATATTACTACTGAACTAAGATGTTTGTTGTATAGATAAGTCGCTGCTGACACTGAGTCATCCGTCTGTAGCACCATCGGAACAACACCTGACAACTGAAATCTATTCATGACTTGATGCTCTGTTACTCTCTTGTTAGGAACTGTAACTGTAGGTTAAAGCAAACAATGAGAAGTACTCACATAATAGGTTGTGTGTAACTAAAGACCCACATTATTATCTGGTTTCTAGTTGTCCTCTGAATGAACTCTGTTATCTCAGTGCCTTGTGTCATACTGAAGTGTGTTTTTAAGATGGAACTGTGTACGTTTTTATTAAGCTGAAACTCAGACTCCTGACACCTAACAGGCTCCAACTGACTGAGTTTTTTCTCAGTCAGACGTAGAAGTAGGGGGAAGTGAAAAATGTCTTTTGTGCAGTATAATAGTTATAATCCCATAAATCATAAAAGTGAAAACATTGTATTTCTTTGATAATTTATTTTACAAAAATAAAAATAAAATGAAATCGATATATACAGCATTTTTCCAAGTGCCCACAAGTGTTACCAATACTGGAATCATTGGTTCCACATGCTATACATATTGGACTATTTACATTTGTATAACCTCTACTTGCGTCCTCCTTGCATCAGTCGAAATTCCACAGATTTTTTTATCACGTGACTCTTGGTCTCAGCCAAGTCATTCATAGCTTCCCAGTTGTGCTGAGGAGCGCAGAATTTTATGTTTTTTACAGGATCTGGTTCGTGCAAACGGTTTATTTTTGGCAAACTTTTAAATGAGATGTAGAATAAAGAGGTTTTGATGCAATATCACTATTTTAAGCTTAGATTTGGTTGTTTTTCCTGACTGAAGTCACACATGATTCGTTGAAGGACCGTTGGAAATTTGAAAATGATGTGATAAATGGTGATTTTTCTTTTTTAGAAGAAAACATGACTTTCAAACCTGCTGGCGGGTCAAATTTTTTGGACTTCTTTTATCTGTCTATTTAGAGTAAAACATCACAACAGGTACAGAGTCTGCTACACTGTCACATGTTATACATTCAGGATTCCCACCATGTAGAGTTAATGTGATTTAGTCTGCTCTGTTGTCAGCTTTAGTGTACGTGCTCGTATCTGTCTGCTGCTCTGGTTACGACGTCCCCTGTCGTTCTGGTTTGTATCTGCAGGAGTTCGATGCAGTCGGCCGACAGGTGCCTCTTCCTCCTGGCATCTACAACCTCGACGACCTGAAGGACTTCGGCAGGAAGAAAGGCTGGTGTCCTTATTATCTGGCACGCTACTCGGTACGTTGCACTACAGACTTCTGCAAACATGAAACGTGTAGCCTGGTGTGAAAAATGTTTTACTAGTATTTTGTGAAAGCCGTTACTGGATGGATTCGTAGTTGGCTAATCTGAAATCAAAGGCAGATCATTTTCATTGATTGTTTTATTCATTGAAAACTTCTCTTCTGCACGTTTGAGATGCTCGTAGTGGGAATCCAGCGGTTTGCAATAAAGTATGTAAATGTTTCTCATAAAGAGAAACATTTGGTGGCTGCTTTTGGCAAATCTGGAACTAATCTGACACAGTTACTCTTTACTGAAATAATGTCATAATATTTTAAGATGTTTCACAAAGGTTGGTGTCGTATCTCTTATCGTGTCCCGTTTTCTCTCTCCGGTCTTTATTTCCTCTCAGATCCTGCACGCTAACATTGTGGTGTACAGTTACCACTACCTGCTGGACCCCAAGATAGCTGACCTGGTGTCCAAAGAGCTGGCCAAGAACTCTGTAGTGGTGTTCGACGAGGCTCATAATATAGGTGAGGGGATGAACTGAGTGTGACACGCGCGGTTCTCAGCAAAAGTAGACTGCAGATTATCTTTTTGTTAGTCATTTTTGACACATAACACCTTTCACTACAGTTTCAATGTCTATCTGTAGAATACGTCACAGACTTCAAAATTTTTTTTTTTTTTTTACTCAATTATTTACAATTGAGCACATCTTTCCTGTCTAAATGAATGAATATAAATGACATTTATAATGAAATGAACAATTCAATTATTGATGGCCATAATCAAAGACAAACTGTAGAAAGCGTGCAGACGCCAGCTGCGCTTTTGTCCAATGGGAGCACTAGGCCCTGGTCCTCCGACTCCAGCTGCGTTCCTTTAGTACCTTCAAGGACACACAGGAAAACACAGTAACTCAAGACACCACACCTACATATCTGTAGCTTAGACAGGAGCCGTCACACAATCTAACAATCACAAAAATCTGACATTATTTTTGTAATTCTGCTAATTTTGTCATCATCACCTTAACACGAGTGAATATGAAGATGACTCATGGGAAGAGATTTAATGTCTTATCTTTTCATCCTACGCCTCTTTGTCTCCTCAGACAACGTGTGCATCGACTCCATGAGTGTGAACATCACCAGACGAACACTTGACCGCTGCCAGAGCAATGTGGACACTCTTCAGACCACCATACTGAAGTAAGAGGCTGGCTGAGGTCAGCAGCAAGTGTACTGACACATTCAGCTCATTGAGTGCATCTCACTTCCCTTTAATTGCATCTATGCTATCTATCTTTTTTAGGCAAAGTAGAGATTGTGCAAATATGTATTGCATCGAAATATAGTTTCTACCAGACACATAGTTGTTTTTTAGCATCACGTGACTGAATCACACCAATAATTAAATATACTTTATACTATACATGTTTAAAAAGAGAAATGACAAAGGAATATCATTATGATAAATGATGAAAGTAATTTTTTTTCCCGTTGTTAATCAGACCTACTGGTAACATAAATCCACTCCAACCATTTTATTTCAACCTTATCCTCGGTAAGTGAGGAATGATCAAATGATGGAATTGTGGGATGTACTGATCAACTTCCTGTTGTTATCTCTGCCCCGCTTCCCCTCTGCTGTCTGATAGGATAAAGGAGACGGATGCTGCCAAACTGAAGATGGAGTACAGGCGACTGGTGGAGGGGCTGAAGGAAGCCAATGTTGCCAGGGAAACGGACGTCTACCTCGCAAATCCTGTGTTACCAGATGAAATTCTTCGAGGTACTGCCGTCAAATTAATTTGTTTTTGGTTTCATTCTTCTACTTTTCATTTAGTTTAGAATGATGGTTCAGACAAAAACACAAAACTGAGGCTCCAGAAAGATGACATTGCTGTCATCTGCTCCCTCTCAGAGGCGGTTCCTGGAACTATTCGCACAGCAGAGCACTTTGTTGGTTTCCTGAGACGTTTCATGGAGTATCTGAAGTCCCGTCTGAGGATCCAACATGTCGTACAGGAGAGCGCCCCGCAGTTCC